>JARHVA010006807.1:445000-826697 GCA_037957365.1 Torreya grandis | reverse complement strand
AAGCAAGTGAAAAAATGAAGATGTCATGAGAAAAATATGGGACATTGATGTAATAGATATCATTTATAAGAATAAGGCTAAGTTCCCAAGGCTAAAACTCATTCCATAGCCACTTACAGAAACAAGGGGGGGAAAGAAATGTTGAGGTATTTATTCCCCCTCTTGATGCATTGAATAAATATGATCCCCTATAGAGTTACTCCATTTTTAGTTATAATCTTGAGGAGCCATTATGAAAGTATTTGAAGTATAGTTTATAGGTTCTAGCTAACATGGTGGCACAAAGGATGGACAAAGATAAAGCTACTTGGAAGTGTTAAAAGTAGAAAATTAGGCTATGATCTAATACTTGTATAAGTTATTAAGTGAACCAAAGGGATTAATTCTAACTTTTATTAAGACTCTAAACCTTCCTCTTTTCTCCACGGGGTTACTAGATGTTGGTCAAGGTGATGATCTAAAATATAGAGGGTGGGCTATAAAAGAATGGCAAGAAGATCTGAACACCTGGACCAAAGAGATCATCCATTCAACATTAGAATGCTTGGATGACATAATAGTTAAAGGGAAAGATTATGAAACCTAGATGTCTCTTTATGGTGAAAACATAAAACATTGGTAAAAGATCTATCTTAAGGTAGATGAAATGTGCAATATGGGTAGTGATGTTTTTATGATAGAGAAAATTATCTCTTTAGATGATCATAAGAAGCCCAGAGAATATCAATTGTCAATAAAGCATCGATTTATGGTGCTCAAGGAGGGAATATTTGATTTAAAGGGAGAAGATTAGTTTCTAAAAATTGCTACCAAATAAATAGATGCCACCCTTAGAAAAATGATGAACCTTGATGGCACACATGATTTGATGGAAGGAATAATACACAATGGTTTTGAAAATCCTCATTGATGCACCTCAAGGAGATTTTTATGCCCACAAAATAATATAGTTGGTATCACTTAAGAAGGATTGTGACCTACTCAAAGTGGTCATTGGGTGAAAATAAGACACAATTGAAAATATCACCACTTAGCTAGAGAATCTGATGTCAAATTCAAATACCAAGTTGGCCCAGATAAAAAATATATTACCTCCATTATTGATAGGTATACTAATTATAAGAACAAGTTGGCAAAGGATTCAGTTATCAATATTGATTCTAGAGCATAATGAATCATTTTGATTTATTTGTAGCTAATAACATTCTTCTCTCTCTCTCTCTCTCTCTCTCTCTCTCTCTCTCTCTCTCTCTCTCTCTCTCTCTCTCTCTCTCTCCTCTCTCCTCTCTCTCTCTCTCTCTCTCTCTCTCTCTCTCATCTCTCTCCTCTCTCTCTCTCTCTCTCTCTCTCTCTCTCTCTCACACACACACACACACACACACACACACAATTTATTCTTATTTCCTTCTAAAAAATTGTTATACTCTACCCATTAGTGGTGTATCCCTTTCAAATATATTTTGAATAATCATGTATATAAGAAAGGGACATATTTTGTCTATTGAGAAAAGAGACAAAGGTTGTTTTATCCATTGCAGGGTTATTCCCCATGTGTCTAAACCAAAAATGTTTTACCATGATGGAGTATCATGTTTTTTTATCATCATGGAAGCATGAGAAAATTCTAAGGAATCAAGTTTATTATAATAAACTCCATGCCTGAGAAAGAATTTTTCTAGTTGGATCATCTTCAAGAGTGTGCTGAGTTTAACTAAAATTGTATAAGTAAAGGGGGTTTGTCTCTTTACATAGGTCAGTTAATTTTTTAGTAGAAAGCTATAGCTTAGGATAGGTCTACCTATGTAATTTTTTGATGCCAAAATGATTCCTATTATAAAATCATTTTTAAGCTTTGAGAGCATTCAAAATGTCTCCCTTGTTATATAAATATTTAGCATGGTGTTCTGATATGTAATTTTCAAGACACATTGAATTCAACTTTGATTTAGCTAATAAATGGAATCTATTCATGATTCATTATTTCTTCCTATTGTTAAAATACAATTCTCTATTTTACATGCTTAGTGGATTGGCTATCTAATGCGTGCCTCTTTATTATATTCATTTAGGTTTCAAATCTAGAGTATAAAATCCTATGCACTTTGATATGTGAGAATAGGGAATTGATAACCTTATTAAAGGTAGTCCTAGGTTTATGAATTTAAATAGTAGGAATTCTTGGATGGTTATTTGCAGTGTGCAGGTAAAATTTTAAGATTCATTTGTGCATGATTTCATCTTATCTATTTTGAACTAAAATTCATTTTTTAAATGTAGATATCATAGTTGTTATGTGAACATCCCCATACTCATTTGCTAAGTCATCCACACCCTTATCCATAATTCAAATTATATTGGTTTTATGTTATATTCCCTATTGATAGTACATTATTTGTATGTCATCAATACTATTTACCTTACATATGCATGAAGATTTGCATATTTGAATTGCATTTGCTCTATGTGATTTAAACCTTAATGTTGTAATATCACACTTATTGATTGATGTCTGAAGTTATTATCAATGTGAAAGTTGAAGTCACATATGTATCTATCTTTAGTATCTTGTTTTCAGTTTAGGATATTTACTTATTCTATGTGATAACCCTTCCTAGGTGGATTGAGCAAGCTTGGTTATGTCCTGGTCAAATTTGTGTGTCTTTACATTGATAATTCCCATGGAAGGTAAACTATAAAAACTCTCCATATGATCAAGCTATCCCATATGTCTTCTCACCTTGGTTTAGGTAGAGCCAAAATTAGTAGGGAAATAACCATACCCTTTGTACATGCCTCCTAGTCATTTTCTCAAGTCTAGTCCATTCTTAATGTTGAACACTTCCCCAGATATAATGAAATTTTAGTAGGTTATTCATTTTTGTTTGACATTTCCTTCAAATGTGCAAGGCCAAGACAGAGAGGTGTATAATTGGGAAATAACAAAGAGCACATTTTGATGTGTAAATCTATAAGAGAAAACAAAGATTAGATCAGTTTGTAGTAGATATTCTATATCTAAAATAAGAATGTACAAAGCTAGGTAAAAGAGTGAGGAAGAGAAAGGAATTAATATAACTCATTAGGTACATGAACCAATATAAATTTTTTTGGGATTTTGAGTGATGCTAGATAATGCTAAGTAATGTTGGGTATGTGTTGTACCAAGAGTAATATCATGAACAAAGTTGAGTGGTCAATTCCTTAAAAGTGGCTCAAGAATTCAAAATATGGCCCTTTGGCTCCATCATCACCCACTAAGTGAAGCTATGTGAATGTGAATGTGTTAATTTATATTTGAACTATGTGTCTAATCCATCTGAGTATATGGTTCAAGAATACAAAGGTTGGATAGTCCTTTGGATCCTTCATTACTCTATGAAGTGAAGTTATAAATTGATATTGATGTAAATATGTGTCATATGAGATGGATCCTAAAGCCCATGAATATATTATACTCTAAAAATGTGACATGGATAGTTGAATGTGTGCTAAAAACTAGACCACTCTTGGCTAACTCAAAAAAATAGAGGAGAATAGGCTTGTATGAAAGCCAATCTAAAACTAGGCAATAGGCTTATGTGGAAGGCTCTCAAAAATGTGGAGGTTAGGATGCCAACCACTCTAAAATGACGCCAAACACCTATAGATGGAATAATTCATGTAATTTCTAAGAATGACTAGGTAATATACTAAACTCAAAAATAAAAGAAGTCAAATATGCCACACACATTACACCCAATCACTAGTGTCTGAAACATGGATTCTAATGTAGAAGTTATAACAATTGCCTAATCTAAAACTAGAAGCAAGATCTATCATGCCACATATGATGCCCCCTATATCTGGATTCTCTAAGAAAAATTATACTAAAATTGATGAATCTAAGTTGCTTTATATATGCAAAACTATAGTTGAGCTTACCTTTTTGCCTATTTCTAGAAAATCTAGTTTTTTATTGTTTAGATAGGAACATCAAAAATGGACACCCTACTATCTAGTGTTGTAGACCAATATTGGTTCTATCATCTTGGGCTAATTTTGATGATTGTTCTATAATTTTCACTATTTACCTAGTTTGTTCTGCTTGGTTTGAAGTCTAGTTACTTTTCTAGGTATTCTAAATGTTGATTTTTTTACTAGTAGGAGCTCTAGTCTCTATGAAAAAACTTTTATTTATTTCCCCCTCTTCTGAGGGTAGGAATGAAGAACCTGTAATGACTATCCTCACAAAAAATATCCTTTCAAGTGTGTTATACTATGAACATATATGATATAGTAATGATAATTGATAATATATCTCAACATATAGCATGGCTTGTAATGGACATTGTTAGATCAATAGGGGTATTCCTAGATAGATATACCAATGCAATATCATGTGAAATATAATAAACAGGAGCTAAAATTCTGGTTAATTGTTAGTTTTTAGTTTTCAAGGAGGTATGCAGCATGATGTCCATCATGGCATCCAAGAAAGCAAGATAATACATAATATGGATCATGACATCGTAAACTATTAAAAATCAAACAATAAATAAGCACACAAGGCAAGAATCAAGAAGCATACAAGAGTGGCCAAGTGGCCAAGCAAACAAGGGACATGGGCACATGTCATTCAAACTAGAAATTAAGCATACAAAGCATGTTCAAATGCCATATATACATACAATTAAAAATAAGCAAGGTTGGTGTGAAATCCATAATCACATAAAATATTATAGGTAAAGAAAATTGGAAAATGTACTAAGGCACATACATGAGATAAAATAAGAACTAAAAAATTCAATGACATCTATCTACACAAAGCATGAAAGGAAATCATGTAAATACTAAAAATACAATTGCATCTAACTAATCAAAGAAAGAATTCAAATTATGCAAGACATATAGTACAAAGTTAGGTATATGCTAAGAAATACACAAGTTCAATAGACTAGTTAGTGTTGATAGAGTAATATATGTAATCTAGTTAGTAATGTACATCAACATGATAATTAGAGTCTGTGGTGTAGGAATGGCATAACATAGATAGTGTAGTCATGCAAAATATGCCCCTAGTGGGTAAATATATTGATGTATGTCTCAAATGTAGAAGTAATATGCACCCTCAATGGGTAGAGTGAAGTAATCAAAGATCTGGATGTCACTATACACACTTAAAGAATATCAAGTGAAGCATGGTAATGTAGATAAATTGACAAACAATATCATAAAATAGCAAAATATAAGTCTATCATAGTAGTAGAGATGTAAATCATGGATAATGCATATAAATGAAATGCATTTTTGTTTTCAAATTATTTGAATATTTTTGAATTCTGAAATTTTTTATTGTTTTTAGTATTTTTTGAATAATCTATGTATAATCAAGCATAAAGGAGACTATGTACAAGTAATATGAGAAATTATATACAATTAATTTGAAAGGAAGCTATATACAAGTAAGATTGGGAAGAAATGATACTAACCAATGAGTCTCATGAGAGACTCCCTATCATGGTGTCCTATATCAAGGAGATGAATTGTGCATGATCATGAAGCACAATGGAAGGATTGAGATTGTGGCTCTGAAAGCTATGTATATTGTAAATGCTCTCAAATATCTAAAATAAAAACTATGGGGTCCCCCTATAACTCTAATAAATGGATGAAACTATTAGGATTTTCGAGACCCATCTAGTAGTAGAAGAAGCTCTTTGAACATGTGATCTATGTGTAGAGGCATGAGACCTCAATTATACTACTCTGGGTGTGAACATTATGGTTGGAAATTGTCTAGAATTTTGAAACTATGGTTGCTCTAAAAGAGACCTTTTTAGAAGTGAATGAACTTTATGTACTAGTAATGGAGGCCTAAACTATGTCTAAATTTGAACTAGAGGAAGAACTAAAACTAGTGGAGAAATTAAAACTAGTGGTAAAACTAAAACTGAAGACTAAAAAATAGTAGATGGCTCTAAAGTGGGGAGTGCTAACTAATATGGAACTCCACCAACTATAATAACTTGATTAGCATGAATGAATTTCATGAATCTATGAACTATAGAAGGTACTATTGAAAGTTTTTAAATCCATGGTAGACGAAGTAACATATCAAAAAGTTTTGCACTGGGAACAATAGTAAATAGTGTGGTCACATGAGTTGGACCAATCTATAGAGGGATTAGAATCTCAACCAAGGAACTCTATATGTCCCCACTAAATCTATTGATAATTATGTCTATCAGTGTAATATCCTACCCTAATTATCCCAAATGCTATAATAATGTCATAGTGCACATGTTTACACTAGATTTATTGTTTATGAGAACACTATGAATAGGATGTTTATGAATGTAAGCTCTGATAAAGAGTGCATGATAATCCAAATCATTTTGAACTATCTCCTAATCTAAGGAGATGGAAGGTCTAACTAGAACCCTAAAATTGTATACACCAATCATATTTTTTAAATGGTGTAACTCAAATGAAGATGCTTGATATGTAGTTGGTGGAGGATGTGCATGATATGCATGGTGAACACCTGATGTAGCCCTAGTCTCTTATTTAAAATATTGTGGGAAAATATTTGATAGGAATTTTAAAGCTTTATCTTATGTTTGCCTTGCCTAAGGAGGCTGAACTAAAGTGCCAAGATCAATAACATTACCATATATCAAGTCATGTATTTTGTGTTTCAAGATGATGAATCTATTTTTTGTGTGGCATGGTACCTTGTGAAAATCATAAAATACATTCTGATCATATCCCTGTGGAAGAGGATTTTTTGGATCAACTTCCTAAATAGGAGGGAGAGATATGATATTATATTCTAAAAGATATTGTAAAACTTTAGCTGGAGATACTGGTAAATTGGAAAAAGTTCACCGAGGAGGTGTTGATAAAACCACTCGTTGAGGGGGCTCTGAAGCCTCAATGATTGTTGGTTGATTCTAACTCTTGCTATCATTTACATTTACTTTGTATGGGACTTTGTTGTTACTCTTGTTTGTTGTTTTTGATATAATTTTGTACTTGAATTTGCCCATTGAAATTATTTTGACTTCACTTTCCTTTAGTGTATGACATAAATCAGTGAATGAAGAGAACTTTTTGAACATTATTAACTCATGCAAAATTGGTAGAAGACTCCATTTAAAGAGATCTTATAATTATTGATCGGCCATAGGGCTAGTCATCTTAGCCAAGATGGTCTTATATGAAAGAAAATAATCTATGAGATGCTCATTTTATCTTTATTTTTATTATGCAACTTGGGAATATAAAACCTTATCACCAATGTTACTCTATAAATGATCTAGGAACATTTTGGCTAAAGGATTAAATGTGTTAGTCAATTGATTCGGTAGACTATAAAACCACTGTAAAGCATAATCTTTTAGACTATGTGATAATAGCTTGGTTAGTAGCTAGTCATTTGGCACATAGTCCAAGCATGCTACATGAAAATTTCTCAAATGTGTCTCTGGATCACCCTTGCAATCATAAAGAGTGAGCTTGGGTTGAACAAAACCTTGTGGCAAAGGTGTCAAATCAATATGATATGTCGATGGTGTATGAAGTAGAGCAAAAGAATCTAAGGCTTATGTAGGTCTAGATGCACCTTGCTCAATATGTATCACCTTAGATTCAAGAAATTTTATCTCTTACATAAGGATTACCACATCAAGAGACAAAGTTGTACTAACTATAGCTGGTGGTGACATAGAGGCATGTTAAGCTATTATAAAGGGTTGTTAAGACATAGTTGCTCTTGTACTACCATGTACAAATGGATGCTCTATGGTTTGAGAAGATTGACCATTGTTAACTTTTTTTTGTTCTTCTTGTATTATTTAAGGATGTCATCTTGCACTTCAGAGTGTTTAGTTAAGAGTTCTTGAAGTTAACTTTTATCAATTTCATCAAAATTGATGTATTGGGCCATTATTAAAGTAGGAAAACAATTTGAAAATTGATTGAATTTTTTATAATAATCTAAAATAAGCATAGTGTTATAAAAGGAAAATACTTAATAAAGGAAATATAAAGTCCTAAAAATAGTCAACTAGAAGATGGATAAAAAGGATATGAAATTGATAAACATGTAAGGTGATACCTCAAAAGCAATGAGACCTAGTATATGCAACTAGGGTTTTGAAAAATGATATTTGTAAAATTTACTATGGAATTTTGAAATTTTAAGTGAATTTTTAATTTAAATATGCATTAAAAAATTATAATTTTTTTGGAAAATTCATGATTTGAAAGGACTTAGTAAATACAAGTAGGGTTTGGAAGAAAAATAAATTTTTAAAATTAGTATGGAATTTTAAAATTTGATACTAATTTCTAATTTAAATATACAAGTAAAAAATCAAAAAATATTTCTAAAATTAGCAAGAAATTATTCCTAAGGTTTTTAGGGTTTTTATGCAAAAAAGGACCTAGTAAATTTCAACTAATGTTTGGAATAAAATATTTTAAAAATTACTAAGGTAAATTTAAAAATTTAAATGTAGGATTCTAATTTAAATATTTATAAAAAAACAAAAAAATATTGTAAAAAATCAGAAAGAATTTTGCCTAAGTGTTTTAGGGTTTTTATGCACAAATGAAGTAAGTTGCATTTACCAAATAATTTAACAATTTTGAGAATATTAGAGTCCTATTCCTAATTTAGATAAGGGTATGAGATAATTAAATTAGTAAATAATAATGCAATAATTAAGTTAATGATTTGTATAATTTAACAATGTTTTCAACCTTTCTATGCATAGCAATATATGTGAAGAAAACAAGATATAGTTAGAAACTAACTGAGATGTTTGTTGTAGGGTCTAAAATTTATTGGATAAGATTGGGAAAATGTCACAAATTAGGATTTGTCCTTCATTTTATGAAAGGACAAGAGCATCGAAATAGGACACCCTAGGGTTTGACACTATAATCTTCTACTACTATTGTTTAGGAGACATTAGCTTTTTGGGTTTTATTTGTTGTGTCTATGTGAGCCTGCTTGTGAAATTTTGACTTCTACATGTATGTGGAACTCCTTATAGAGCTATTTAGTCTTCAAACCTTAGACTCTATTATGCTTTGGCAAAATTTTATAAAATGGGGGTGTGGGGGTATTAGTATGTGTAAGATGCATTGAATGTGTATCCACACCCCTTGTGTGGGTACACTACCTACATACCAACACTCTGAAGGGGGATCAAGCTATATGTATTTATTCCACTGGATTTACTTTATGTAATATTGTATATGAAGATGAAAAATGTTAAAATAGGTGTGCTTAAGGTGGCTGGGGACTGGTGTGAGAGTTTGAAAAAGCTTGTAGTTATATTGGTTAGTTGTATGCAAAGAATATGGAAATATGCCTAAGTAGTCTTGATATTACTCTTTCTTGCTTTGTGATATTTACAAACCACCTGTAAATGAAATTTAAATGGGATTCTATAGAGATTTGTTGGTCATGGGTCAAATGTATTGATGTTAGACTGACAAGAAGAGGGATATGAACTAGAAGGAAATGATCATTGGAGCCAAAAATGCACTTGGGTAGGAGTGTCAATAATGGACACCCTATGGTTCAGTGCTATAGTCCAAGTTGGGTGCTATTGTCTTGAGGGTATGGGACCTAGGGGATAGAATTGTCATGGGAAAATATACTTAGAGGAAGTGGAATTTTAGACATCCAATTCCTAACACCATTTGTGTTAAAATTATAAATCTTACTGAAATTTCACTCAAATGCACATTTTAGGTCAAAATACATAAAAAACACTAAATGGTTCAAATTTGTCATTTAAAAGTGACAATTTAGGTCAAATTATCCCTAAATAGGGTAATGCAATTTATGGGCCAGCTAACTTTGATCAATTCATTTTGAGTCAAAATGACAATTTTGCCTTTTATGCTTTAGATCACTCTTTTCTCCTAAATTCATTGGTACATGACACGTACCTTTGTTATTTTGTGTTGGAAACATCCTAAATGGAAATATGGTACCATCACATCTAACTTCACCTTCTAATCTTCTCAAGTCAAATTACAACTCAATAATATAACTTTCTGACCATTTTGATTAATTAAGGGCCAATTTTTAGCTAATTTCACAAATGTTGATTAACCTTGTTTACGGCTAATTAATCCAAATCAAGAGCTTAAGTGGATTTTCCATGAGATTTGTTGAATTTTTATTTTTGAAATTTGATTCCTATTAACTGCATCATTAGGTGACATCATTTCTTGGGAAGACATCCCTAGGCCATAAATGCCACAAATATCAAGATTATGGGTCACCCATGATTAGTTAATGCCTCCCATGCCTCTTCAATGCCCCTTCTTCCAAGGTCATGATGAAGATAATTATGGATTTAATTCAAAATATTAGTATTATCCATGGCCACACTCTCAATCATGAGATGGATGGTTATGGTTGACCCTAACCAATCTCAAAAACCTATAAATAAAGAGGCCAAGGACATGAATTTTAAGTTTGAATATTGTAAAGTTATAATGTTATTTTTTTTCCAGAATCCTTTGCATTTGATCATTGATTTTTTTTGTAAGCTTAATTGATAGGTTAGTTTAGTGATTTATAATCATGAGCCTAGGTTTTATGGAGTGTTCTTGAGACATTGGAGGAGTTTACTACCTTTGTTGACAAAGACAAGGATGCTCGATCAAGGGAGAACATGATTTTGAGCCACATAGGTATGGTGAATCCATTTTGGAAGGTAATATGATGTTTCTTTATTTCATTTTGTTTCTTACTATCTTTTGTAATTCCCATAGGAATAGATATGCTTATATAGTTAGTTCTTTATACATTTTTCATTATTTCTAGACTAATGCTTGACTAGCTTGCTTTGTAATCATCTCTATATCTTGACACACTTGTTGGTTCGAGACGCATCTCACACATGAATAAGATCATTGTTTAGATTTAAAATATTTATTTGGACCATTAAAACTCTTTCAAATTAATTTTCTAACTTTATTTTGCCATTTTTGTTTGCCACAGGTTTACACAGTAATCGACATCAGCTAGTAAAATTGACATCAGTTGTATAGCTTAACCAACGTCGATTAGTAAAAATGATATCAATTGTATACCTATCATCACTCACATTGGTATAATCGATGCTGGTTAGATAACCATCATTGATTAGAAAATGAAACCACTATCAGTTATATAACTGACATTGATCATTATGTTTTTCTTAAAACACAGACTCAAGAGCTTCTTTTTTAAAGTTTATTATTTAAAACCAAAAAGAGATTCAACGCTAAAGGACATGCTAATTTTTTTTGGTAGGACCAAGCTTGACATTTACTAAAAACATGTTTTATATCACCTTTTGCATGTTTAAAAATCAATTAGGAACTTTGTTTTGGTGTTTAATGAAAAATGTAGATGTTTATGGTGAATGTTTCAAAAGTTTGAAACTAACACCAAGGGGTCAAATGAACACCACCTCATTTTCATTTGGGCTTAAAATCTAACTCATTTTTCCAATCTTTTTGTCTTCAATAGTTGCTTGATCTAATTTTTATTTAGTAAAAAGAGGGATGTTGCATGTATGATCTTCCATTTGTCCCCTTTAAGGAACCCTTAGAATCAAAAACAACATTACTATTGTAAACATCCTACTCTAAGGCTTAGAAATAACGTCATCTAAATCACCCCGCAAAAACTCATCAACATTTGGGTGACCTTGAAAATGACCCTAAAGTCTTTTTATTTTATGTTTTCTTTATTTTTACAAACTTGGCTTGCAAGGAGATGTCATTACCTCTTAAAAGTTATTTAGGTAAGATTTGACCTAGGGTTTCACCTCCTAGCATGAACTTCATTTCGCTCCTAATTAGAGTTAGACATGGGACGTATCTACATTTGGACATCAAATTACACTGAGTGAATAGTAGCAGTAGTGGTTGTAAAAAAGACTATACCTTTTTACAACTAGCCAAATGTCATAGTAACTTAATTTTTATGCTTATCTTTTGCATCATTTGACATGAAAGTCATTGTGTAATTGATTCCCCTAGAATGATCAAAACCTTGCTAGTTTAGTAGACCCCACTTTGCCTACCTTGTCAGTTTAGACTTAAGATGTTTAATTTATTCTATTAGCTTACTTGGTCTTGATTTATGTCTAAAACTACTCATTAACCTAATGAACTTAACCAAAACACATTGTACTCAATTTTCTTAAGCGAGGGAGGCATTACGTTGTCCAATTGGAAAAATCATATTTTCCTTTTTCAAATTGTTATAAAAAACTTTGTGTCATGTCATCCACTTTGGTACATACATGCTACCCAATTGAGTCTAGATCTTTCACCCAATTTGTTTAAATACTTCATTTATAATCCACATTTGAAATTGAACATTTCTAATTTATAAGGGTTGGTGTGTTGAAATGGGTTCACCATTTGTGCACTAAGATTTTTCTAATTTGGGTTCAATTTTCCATTTGGATTGAAGTTCATTTATTAAGACTCAAAATCACATTATCATCTTGGTGGACTCAATTCATCTTGTGTATCACTCATGATTTGAGTCCTAGAATATATTTTATCCTACTGGAATCTTGTGGTGACATTATGCTACCTATTTTGTCCTAGATTTATACTTAGTGATTCACATGTGTTTTTTACATCTTGAGTTTCTTAGTCCATTTTGTCTTCTTCATAATCTAGAGAGCTTTCCTCTAAATTTCTAGGGTCAACTTTTCAAAGTTGAAACTAGATTTTATAGTACAATTATATCACAAAGATCTAGGTTTTGGTGTACTAGTTTTCTCCTTGGGTCTTTGAGTTATTTTACCCTCTTTTGATCTATATGATTTCAACCTTACCAAAGGTTGAATAACCTCATGAACCAAGTCTTATAAATTTTGCATGGTTTCAAACCACCATCCCTTATGGTCTCATTGGTACCTTGGTTATTTGTTTAAAAGAGAGCCAAGGCATACTTTGTTTTGTTGCTAATCATTGGTCCAAAAATTTTCCAAACACACAGAATAACTCTTTTAGACATGACTCAAAGGTTCACTGGTAGTGGGGCCTCTTATGGCCTTAGTTATGAAGATGATCAATTTTATGATGCTCAAGATAATCTCATTATTTTTTTATGATATCCCTACAACAGTAGGATCTAAATATGATTACAATGAATATCAACACCAAGAAGATCAAGATGAAACCCTTCTTAGATTGATAGAGTTAGGTGCTAGACTACTTTCTGACTTTCCTACAAAATAATTACACACCTTAGTTAGAGAAGGAGAATAATGATGACAAGAGTAAGCTTTTGCACAAATAGATATACCTGTTTCCTCTAACAAAGGAAAAGAAATACAAATAGAGTCAAAACCCACAAATCTAGATCTTTTAGCTAAGATCAAGATAATAAGTCAATGATATGTAGATCAAATTATCAAAAACTTAACTGACTCCCTAATTTCCACTTCAATTCATAATGATGCTTTTAAAGAATAAGGAAATGTGTTTAAAAGTATGCAGCAAATATTAGATGAAGACATTACCATACTAGATCAAGGTAATCTAAATGAATAGTTAAAGTCACAAGAGGCATTATAAATTATTCCATTTGACATGGAACATATATTCTTCAATCATAAATAACCTCTAGTTACTTTACAAACTCAAAAAACCAAACATTCAGTTTGAATTGATGAAATCACTTAAGACAATTTGGCTAGTTCTTTTTAACCAACCCAAAAATTGGTAAATAAACATAGAAATTTATAAAATAAACAAAGTAAAAAATAACCAAATTCAAGGAATGTTTTACAATCCAAGAATCAATTAATTATGTTCTCAACTCAAGGATCAAATCAAAACTAAGTCATTGATCAAAAGGTATATACCCCCTATAGATCCAAACAAAACCAGGGGCACATTCCACCCCAATAGCAACAAAACTAGGGGCACATTTCATCCCAAAAATAAAAAAACCAAGGGCACATTGCACCCCAACAGAAACAAAACTAGGGGCACAATCCACTCTAACAACATCTTATTCAATTCACAAATGCACCAAACATGCAAGAATGGAATTCTATGAAGAAAATTATTCAAAGATTGGAGATGAATAATAGAGTTAACAAGTACAAATTTGATGAGATATGCCCATATCCATTTGATTTATCTATTCTTTAAAACCCCTTTCCACCTTATTTTGAGGCACCCAAATTTGACAAGTACAAAGAAAAAGGAGGTCCATGTGAACACATACAAGCATTCTTCATCTTATGTTAAGAGGTTGCTTATAGTAGTGAGTACTTACTATGACTATTTATATGAAGTTTAGTAGGAGAAGCTCTTGATTGGCTACTTAAACTACCCAAGGGTTCAGTTGTGGATTGGAATGACTTATCAAAAAAAGTCTATTAACCATTTCTCATATAACATAGAATTGGAATTAACTATTTTTAACTTATGCAACACCAAGCAACATGATGGTGAAAGTTTCACCACATATCTACAAAGGTGGAGAGCATTAGTAGGCTGCTTTCAACATAACCTACTAGACAAATAGTTGGCTGATATCTTTACACAAAATTTGTATCATAAAGTTATGCATAATCTATGGTTAGCTTGTGCTAACTCATTTGAAGAAATTATTGACAAAGGAGTGCATATTGAGAAGGCTCATATTACCAAGGGCCTTGTTAAGATTTTTGCATAAGGTCAAGCATCTAATCATACTAAATCACTAGTTCAAATAATTATGTAGGATAAGCATAAATACTTTAGCAAAAATAAGAAAATGGTTGGAAATGGATTGACTAAAATAAGACATGTACAAATAGTATAGGCTATGCCTCTTCTAAATGTATAGTTAACTCCCCCAAATCCACTACCTACTTTTCAAAGACAACCTCCACAAAGGACATTTCATAATAATTTTAGAGTTTTTATCAAGTTAGGAGAAATGATTGAAATAGTGTTATAAAATCTTGTTGCAATTAATTTAATTGTATGGATAATATCAAGGTCATTTCCTCAAGATCAACCAAAACTAGATTGGTACAAAGAGAATGAATGGTGTAACTTTCATCATGTTTCTTGTCACAATGCATATTTTTGCATTCAATTATGACATATTATTGGGGGTTTTATTTAAAGTGGTTCATTAGAAATTAATTTAGACCCTAATCAGGACACAAATCAGGGTATGGGAATCTATAAAGACCCCTTTCCATGACATGATCCACCACCACAAAGAAATAATCAAAATGGTCACAATTAAGGATAGAGGTAGAATCAAAATTAGCAACAAGGTCTAAATCATAATGAGCATAATCAAGATAATAGTTCCCATACTAATAATGTGGCTTATAACAATGTACCTTATGACTATAATAATATTGTGGGACATATTTTTGTAACCCACATTTCCACTATTACTTTAAAACCATTTAGCCAGTCTCATGTTCCTTGCAACATAGGACCCATGATTATAGGGTCAACACCCTCTCCCCTAGTAATAACATGTCAAATTTACATCATCATGTTGATACTCTATTTACACAAGTTACTAATATTAAACAATAGCACCATTTTTCTAATTATAAAGGATCCTCACTGACTCAAAATTGTAGCAATATAATTAGTCACCCATGAGTCACCATCTAAGGTCCTTTTCCTTCCTCTTCTAATTATAATAACTCCTTGCCACCTCTAGGTTGTGCAGTCATAACTAGATTCCCATGAGTTACCATCCAGGGCCCTTCACCCACTTCTTCCATAGAACCCAATGAGAACATTATGCCAATGGTTCTAATGCCAAATACTGTCCTACCAAAAACTAAAATAGTTCAATCCATAATTCAAAGGATTTATAATCTAATGGATCAATTAGATAAAACCCCTACATAGATTTCCATATTAGAAATCTTATAGAAATATGATGTCCATAGGACCATTTTCAACAAACTATTACAAGAATCTATTGTGCCTAATGATATAAACCTTGATCAGTTCTAAAACCTAGTTGGACACTTGTCTTCATTTTGATAAATCATATTTGATCAAAAGGGCATGTCCACCCTCGGCCTAAACCACAATAACCCATTATAAATTGAGATAATCATTACGGATCACAAGATCAAGTGGGTTCTTATAGATAATGGTTCAAGGATAAACATCATATATATTAAAGTGGTATTATTACTGGGATACAAGGATAAGGACATTTATCCAAAAACTATTACAATCAAGGCTTATGACAATGTTGAGAGGAATTCATCTGGTACAATCTAGTTATTAGTCATGGTTGGGTCTATTTCTCATCACACATTATTCAATATTATGGATATTGAGATAACTTATAACATACTTTTTGGTCATCCTTAGATTCATGAAGTATATACAATTCCATCTAATCTTCACCAATGCCTTAAGTTTCCCCATGATGGGATCGAGATTACTATTCCCACTGATCAGCAGCCATATCAATACTTCAAACATCTTAAAGTAGAGTTTTGTAATTATAAATATTGTCTAGGTTTTGAATTCATTATAAAGAAGAACAAAGCCATCAGTTTTCATCCATCTCCATCTAATTATATAAACCCTGGTGATTTATCCTTCACTTTAGCTGATCTATTTCCTATAGCTCTAGCCAAGAAGGTTATTATTAAAGATGTAATCATTTCCACATACCATCTGAGGGACATCTTCCATATTGAAGAATTACCAAAATCCCCTAAAATTTTTGGTAAGCCTAAAACTTCTCAAACTCCTTACAAACCTGATCAAATTTTTCAACCAAAGAAGAAGCAAAAAAAACCTCCTGTGGTTTTTGTACATGTAATTACACCAAAGAAAGATCAAGAGGCTTTTATCAGGGGAGATTAGTTATGTTCTAAAGGCCTTGCTAATTTTTTTTAGAATCTAAAGTATCCTATCCCTAACATGATAATGAATCATCTTAACTATATAGGGAAAAGCCTTGGCCCACAAGCATAAGGAATTTTAGAACCCTTATCATCTAGAGTAGTGAATTAAATCATGGTCTTAAATTTAAACCACCAGAAGATGAACTCATGATGTTTGATAGTGACTCTTTTCAAGTTATTAGTAATGAGACTCCTAGCAGTGACATAACATACCATTATAGCCTTTTTGATGAGCTTGCTGACTCAGATTTATTTGATTCACATGCCATATTGACAATAATACCTATTAGAGCTTCCCATCTTGAAGCAAAAAACTATCCTAGTGGTACTTCCCTTCCTAAAGTAGGACATTATATATTTTCCATTGGTGATTCCCATCCTACAGCAAACCCTCACTATAACCCATGCCTTTTCCATCCTAAACTCATATATTGGGATCAACAAAATTTAGTCATATACTTCAATGAGTTCCAAAATGAAGAATTGATTGCAGAATACATGAGCCTATGAGATGCATTCCCTATTGGTGATCATAAGTAGGGTCTTGATTTTTCATTGAATAAGTTTGCCTACTTTAGAGAGCAAGAAAACTTTCTTGGTCATAATAAATAAAAAACATTGAGATCTTCAGGTGAAAACCTCTTTGAGGCACTTACCGATCAAGGATAAAGTAAAGAAAAAGATAATCCTTTGAGTGAAAACCCATTTCAGACGCTCTTAGGTAGGAAAGTTTGCTCATCCCCTTAAGATGTATAAATCCCATCTAGCCCAAGTTCCATAGATAGTAAAACCATCTCTTCAAAACAACATCAAATATTTGAGTGTCTTGTTGTTGAGTTTCCATAAGTTTTTGCCAATTGGCCTTTACTTGAGAAGGCAGATTCTGATTCCTCATATTATCTAAATCTTTGGGAGGAAGAAGAAGAAGATATATTAGAATAAAATGATCATGACCATAAATTTCCTACAATTATTTAAGATGGATCTACACTCCTTATGGAGATCACAAAAAAGTGAATTTGGGAACCCATGAGGATCCCAAAATTATTTATCTTGGAGCTTCCCTTACTAAAGCAAAACATGAACATATTATATCCATTATTAAGGAATATATAGACATATTTTCATGGGCATACTCTAACATGCTAGGATCGAACCAATATTTAGTTGTGCATCATCTTGTTGTTCACCCTGGTGCTAAACCAATCAAGCAAAAGTTGAGAAAGATGCATCCATGCATCACCCTTTTGGTTAAGACTGAGTTGGAAAAGTTGTTAGGAGCCAATTTTATCAGACTACTAGACTACTCTGAATGGTTTTCTAACATATTAATAGTGATTAAAAATACCTTAGGCATACATATTTGTATTCATTTTCATGATATTAACAAAGCATGCCCCAAAGATGATTTTCCTCTCCCCAACATTGACATGATCATCAACTCAACTACTGGGTATGAGATGTTATCCTTAATTAATGGATTTTCTAGTTACAATTAGATTAAGATAGCCTCTGAAGATCAGCATAAGACTATGTTCACTACTTTATGGAGGACATTCTATTACCAAGTCATGCCATTTGGTTTAAATAATGTTGGAGCCACATATCAACATGAAATGAATATCATTTTCCATGACATGATGCATGACATTATCGATGACTATGTTGATGATATAATAGCAAAATCAAGAACAAGAGATTGACATCCTAACATTATACAAAGGATATTTGAGAGGCTTTATGCATATAAAATTTGCTTGAATACCAAGAAATTTATCTTTGGATTCATATCAAGAAAATTTCTAGGATTCATTGTATCGCAATGAGGGATAAAATTTGACCCTTAATAATTCAATTCTATTGTGTAAATGCCTCCAAAAAATAATATTAAATAGTTATGAGGTCTACAAGGAAAGATCTAGTCTATACATAGGTTCATTTCTCAATTAGTAGATAAGTTCCATCCATTTACCCATCTCTTAAAAAAAGGGATAACATTTTAGTGGGATGAAGATTATCAGATAACATTTGCAAAGATTAACACATACTTGGCCAATCCACTAGTTTGATGACCTCCAACATAAGGAAAGCCACTGCTTCTTTATATATCAACCACAAAACATGCATTGGGGGCAATTTCAGCTCAGCATGATGATCATGGTAAGGAACACGTTTATTATTTAAGCCACACATTGGTAGCCTATGAACATAATTATATTCCTATTGATAAGAAATGTTTAGCTGTGGTGTTTGCCACTAAAAAATTGTGACATTATATGCTAAATAACAAAACTTTTGTTATTACCAAGGTAGATCTTCTCAAGTTCCTCTTATCTAAAGTAAATATTCAAGGATGCATGGCTAAATGGATTATGCTCCTCAATGAGTTTGATATTGAGTACTAGAATCAAAAGGTAATAAAAGGACAAGTTATTTTTGACCAACTTGCAAATGCTCCTATTATGGCCACTCAACCTCTCAACTTTGACTTTCCAAATTATTCTATCATGATGGTATAACAAGCATCATAAGAACCTAAATAATGGATGCTCTATTTTGATGGATTATTCACATCTCAAGGGTCTAGAGCTGGCATATTTTTTATCCCACCATAGGGGGATTTGATCCCCAAAGCATTTCATATACAATTTTAGTGTATAAATAATATGGCTGAATATGAGGCATTAGTTTCAAGGCTCCATATTGCCATATAGTGGGATATTCAAAGCTTAAAGGTATATGGAGATTCATAACTAATCATAAATTAGAAAACTGACCAATATCATATAAAAGATGATAAGCTTGTTCCTTACAAGTAAATTGTCGATAACCTTAAAACACATTTTAAATCTCTACAGTTTTAGCAAGTTATATGAGTCAATGACAAATCTATCAATGCCATGACAATAATTGGTTCCATGATTCAAATACATGACAATTATAAAGAGTATCAGTTCTTAATTGAAAATCTTCTTTAGATGAAACAAATTCTATAAGATTCAGAGAGGATATACAACATTGTTGATCTGAATCCCTCACCTGAGCAACCATGGTACCAAGATTTTTATAACTATTTCCATAGTCATGTATTTCTTACCAACCTTTCCAACAACCAACAAAAATTATTCCTTCATCACTTAACATGTTATACCCTCCTTGGAAACATGCTTTATCATAAAGGCTATGATGGAATGCTTCTTCATTATTTATCTTTGGGAGAATCCAAGCTGGCACTGAAGGAAGTTCATGAAGGAATGTGTGGGGCCCATACCAATGGTGTAATCCTAGCAAAGAAACTCCTCAGAATAGGCTATTATTGTCCTAAAATGGAGATAGATGCTTGTAATTATGTAAAGAAGTGTGTTCTTTGTTAGAAAC
Source organism: Torreya grandis (assembly GCA_037957365.1). NCBI lineage: Eukaryota > Viridiplantae > Streptophyta > Pinopsida > Cupressales > Taxaceae > Torreya > Torreya grandis. The sequence continues at coordinate 806,397 of JARHVA010006807.1, read as the reverse complement.
ATGGTAACTTGATACATGCACCTTCTTTACCATTAGAAATGATTACAACACCATGGCCATTCTCAACATGGGGTCTTGATCTCATTAAGAAAATTAAACTAACATCTTTAGATGGATATATTCACATTTTGACTACAACCAAGTACTTTACCAATTGGATTAAGGCCATTCCTCTCACTTATGTTATCAAGAAAGAAATAACCAAATTCATTAATTACCATATCATCTATCGATATGGCATCCTATCCCATATTATATCCGATAATGGTGGATCCTTTGTGAATCAAGATGTGAAATATCTTTATGAAAAATTCAAGATCAAGAAAAATAAATCCATTCCATATAACTTGCAAGGCAACGGACAAGCTAAGGCATTAAATAAAACCATTCTAGCCATCTTAAAAAATATTGTCAATGATGTTGGCCATAATTAACACTTGTAACTCTTTCCTACCCTTTGGGATTATAGAACCAATCATCACACCCAAACTATAGCTACTCCATACTCCCTTATTTTTGACACTAAAGCTATCATCCTAGTCAATATTAAGATCCCATCATTAAGAATATGACTAGAAAAAATTAAAGATAATGAAGACTATAGAGCTTCATGACTACATGAACTAGGTAAGCATTTGGATTCCCTAGAAAAATTATAGGTCTATCAGGATAGATTATAGAGAAGATAAAACAAACACATTCTCCCTCAAAAATTTGAGATTGGTGACTTATATTTGAAAGAGAACTAGAAGAATACAAATTTTGAACCCAAAAAAAAAGGCAAGTTTTAGCCTGATTGGTTAGGACCATATATTGTTACAACAAACTATGGATCATGAGCATATCAATTGGCTAGACCTAATGGTGAAGAACTTTTAAAACCCATGAAAATCATACACCTTGAGAGGTTCTACATGTGAATGGATTTTAACCATTGTCTATAAGACCCCTGACTTGGGGGTAATCTGTGCTATCAGAATCTTACCTTGAACACATTTTATACTACCCTAGTCTACTTTTCATAATTTTTGATAGTAAAGGCTTTGAATCCTTGGCACTCTAAACATATTCTTCATCCCATTCTAGATTGATCGCTTTAAGAAGCATATTCTTTGTTATGTTTAAGGCATGTTATAAGCTTGAACACTTTTTATCCCTTGACCAATTATGATCTTGATTGTCTCATAAACATTATGAATATTCTCAAAAGTAGTTATACAAAGAAGTTTACCTAGGATAGTATTATGTAGCTCCAAACATGTGAACAAAAACATCTTTTTAGTTCTAGACCATTGCTACACTATTATAGATAGGTGAATATTGATACTTATTTTTTACTTCAGGTTGTACATTATTCTATATCACATTTGTTGCTCTTTATTGTTTTATCAAGATCCTTGCTCTTACCAATTTGTGAGCATGGGATATTATATATTCCTTAGCTATATTATTGGAACCTCTGCTCTTAGGACATGCATCTCCTCAACTAGATGGTCCTACCTTGTGTATATTTTATCCCAAAAACACCAAAAACATTATAAATACTTTAAAAATACCAAAAACAACAAAACATGATCCAAAAAAGAATAAAAACACTATCTCACACTTCTATACATTTTTACATTCTCATTCTACCATGCTATGCTATTGCCATTTTGCAAGCACAAAAACACCAATTCATTTCATCTTATCCCATGCACTTGTCATTTAGCAAGGCCATTCTTTCTCATCTCATCAACATTTTTTTTCTAGACCATTCTTGTTTGTTTGTAATATGTTATATTTCTTCTATAACATTAATCATACTAGTTTGATCATCATTTTTCTTCTCTTCCAAACTTGGGAGAGCTATATTTGGCCTAAATTTCATGTTGGAACATGCATCAATAGAACTATGTAGGTAGCATCCACTTGTCTTATACATCTGGAGTCATCTCGACCAACCCCTTCCTTTTATTCTCTTCCCCCATTTATTCTATCATTGTTCCTCTTTAATTAGGAAATATCTTATCATGTCATTATTCTTTGTTATGATGTGGTGGAAAGTAACACCTCTACCACACATGCATGAACATTTGTCATTAAACTGCACTAACTTGGTTTTTGTTTGTGTGTATTTAATTGAGTTTTTTTAGTGTTTTATTGTGTTTTCTTGGTGTTTTATTATGCTTTCACCCCTATCCTTTTATTTATTCTCCTTTTATCATTTTATTACTTCTTGTCTCATCTTGGTCTTGTGTTTCCTTGATTATTTTTTGCTTATCTATTTTGTGTTTTAGAACATATTGCTTATTCACATGGATCTAAATTGTTTATATCTTGATCCTATGATATTATGTTGTTATTGGACCATTTTGTTTGTTTGATTGTTTTTGGTGTCTTATTTTTCTATTTGATTTTATTTTTCTCTTTTGTGTTCAAGAATGCCTTGATGGTCCACATAGATCTTGATTATTCATATCTTGGTCTCATGTTGTTAAGACGTTCTTGAATTTTATTTTTAAACATTTTTTTTCTTACTTAAGATCATATTTTGACTTCAAGTTAGGTTCATCTTTGTCTTTATCTTTTCTTTTTTTTAAAAATATAAATCACTATAACTCTAGTTTTAGTCATTATTTTACCATTATCCTTAGTTATAGATATTCACATTTGAATTGGCTTAATGCAATTGAAATATTATGTCATTCTAAGTTATTCATACTTACGATGCCTAATTTCTTTTGATAGCGCAAGCACTTTGTGCTCAGATCTCAAAGTCTTAACGTCAATATCAGCTCTGATGAATGATTCTCAAGAACACTTTGTAAAACCTATGATCATGATATGGAATTAGGCTTATAGGTAGTATGCATTTTAGGCTTATTTGTCTATGCTTAGATGTGAATATATTTTCATACGTTGTGATTCTAATCAATTTTTGGTCATTTTTTATCATTCCTCCTTCCATTATCTTCCAAACTTGGGTGAACTACATTGGCCTGAAGTTCATGTTGGAACATGAGTCCATGGAACTATGTAGGTAGTGATAATTTTATATTGAGATTAACTCAGCTATCTCCACTCTTCTTTTCATCTCTCTCATCACTTTGTGAATTCTCATATGCCTGGTTTCATATGTCTTTCTAAGCCATTACACCATCGCATGTATATATGTGCCTTGTTGCTTTAACCTATCTTTTTGGTTATATCCTTGAGCTATTTTTGCTTGCCAATTTATCATCTTATGGCCCAACATTTGAACCACATCTAAATAAAATCAGCTCTATAGGGTCAAAATCATTATTTATTCTTTATCAATGATCAAAATTTACCCTATTAGGGAAAAACTATCTTATCATGATCAAATATACTCTACTGGAGTACTTATTATATTCTTTTTAGAGACCTTGTTCTATTGGTGCTTCCCTTCTTGAAGTAGAATGTTATCTCTTTTCCTCTAATTCCAAGCTCTCCACATTAAATCCCATGATGGCAATATTTTAGTGTGAAACTTGTCTCAAGATTGATCAATGCCATAAGCATACAATTTGTACTCTCAAATCGGGTATGTTTAAAGTGTGTCCCTTACATTTATGGATTGTATCTTTCCCATTCCCCCCATTTTTAGAGCCTATTATACTCTTAATTGTATTTTTATCATTTATGGTAATCACGTGTACAAGAATTAGCTCATCTATATGTGATCTATTCCATAGGTTAATCTCTCACTTTCTCTCTCTTTTTGAGAGTCCAACCTTTTCTTCTATCCTAGTATGTCCTCTTGAGGGGGAATCATGGGTTTGTTATAATTTCTTCTTGACAACTCTTTTCTTTGAAAAGATGTTTCTTCACCTGAATGTCTTTCTATGCCTTCTCAAATAGGGGTAAAATGTAGACATCCAATTGCTAACACCATTTATGTTGAAATTGTCAATCTTACTTGAATTTCACTCAAATGCACATTTTAGGTCAAAATCCATAAAATACACTAAATGGCTATAAATTTTCATTTAAAAATGATAATTTAGGTCAAAATATCCCTAAATGGGGCAATATAATTTATGGGCTAGCTAACTTTGATCAATTCATTTCGAATCAAAATGATGATTTTGCATTTTGTGCTTTGGATCACATTTTTCTCCTAAATTCATTATTACATGCCATGTACCTTTGTTATTTTGTGTTGGAAACATCATAAATGGAAATAAAATTCTATCTCATCTAACATCACCTTCTAATTCTTCCCAACTCAAATTATAACTCAGTAATATGACTTTCTAACTATTTTGATTAATTGAGGGCCAATTTTCAAATAATTGCACAAATAATGATTAACCTTGTTTAAGGCTAATTAATCCAAATCAAGATCTTAAATGGATTTTCCATGAGAATTGTTTAATTTTTATTTTTAAAAATTGATTCCTATTAATTACATCATCAGGTGACATCATTTCTTGAGAAGACATCCCTAGGCCATAAATGCCATAAATATCAAGATTATGGGTCACCCATGCATAGTTAATGCATCCCATGCCTCTTCAATGCCCCTTATTCCAAGGTCATGATGAAGATAATTATGTATTTAATTCCAAATATTAGGATTATCTATGACCATACATCTCAATCTTCAGATGGATGGTCATGGTTGATCCTGACCAATCTTAAAAATCTATAAATAAAGAGGCCACGAACATGAATTTTAAAATTGAATATTATAAAGTTATAATGTTAAATTGTTTCCACAATCCTTTGCATTTGATCATTGATTTTTATTTCAAGCTTCATTTTTAGGATAGTTTAGTGATTTAGAAGCATGAGCCTAGGTTTTATGGAGTGTTCTTGAGACAGTGGAGGAGTTTTCTACCTTTGTTGACAAAGACAAGGATGCTTGATCAAGGGAGAACATGCTTGTGAGCGACATAGGTATGATGAATCCATTTTTGAAGGTAATAGCATGTTTATTTCTTTCATTTTATTTCTTGTTATCCTTTTTAATTCCCATAAGAATAGATAGGCTTAGTTAGTTAGTTATTTATTCATTTTTCATTATTTATGGATTAATACTTGACTAACTTGCTTTGTAATCCTCTCTATAGGAATCATTATCTAGAAGGCTACAAATGATTGAGAATTATTGAAAATGTGCCTATGATGGTCATGAGAGAAATAAAGATGGACCTCTAGGTTGGGTGTCACAATCCACACTCAAGTTGCCAATTTTCACATTTTATATAACTACACAATCCATTTTGAGTAATAACTCACATTAAAGCATTTAGGCTAACCATTGGAATATGTTTAATTTGTAAATTAAATGAATTTAGGGTGATGGACACTTGTATTAGGGTAGGATAGTAACATCTATGTTATGGTTGGTCTTAGACGTTAATGTTTAGGGAGTAGAAAAATAAGTACATGCTCAAAACTTGTAGAGGTGTAAGATAAGTATATTTTAAGAATTTTAGGAAAGATTGAATGTATGTGTCATCAATAGAAGACTGGTCAAACTAAAATATAGGGAAAAGGGGTACAAGATAGAGCATATGCAAGGATTACATAAGAAATGAGAGTATATAACTAAGAGGAACAACCAAGGTCTAAGTTTTCCAAGTGTAAAATATTGAGGTGTTAAATAATCACAAAATATCATCTAAATCCCACCCTTTAATGTAGTAATAAAATTATTATTTTAAAGGAAAGTTATAAATACCTAGGTGTGTATGCGCACCTTATATTTTATTGAGTTTAATTTGAGTGATTTGTTTGGTGATTGACTTACAACCAAGAGCATGTTATAAATTAAAGTCAATGCATATAATCTAAGTAAAAATTACTTGAAATAGATTGAAATGAAAGAGCATAGTTTAGGAGTAAACGTATGTGTTGATGTAACATCCTTACCTATTGGAATATTGTTTTACAAAATATGTATCATTATAAGGCTCTAAAATTGAGATTAGGATACATATAAATTAATATTTAAACTGCATATATCCAAGGAGATAGAGATAGAGAGAGAGAGAGATTGGAATGCATATGCCCCAAAATTTAGAATAAAAGTGAGTTGCCACATGGAAATTGAGACTAGAAAAACCATGCAACCCAATGATGCTTATAATATGGTAAATTTGGATGATTAAGTCCAACCTAAAAACATGGTAAGATTGAGTTCTTTTATCACCTAAACCATACCAAAAGGTGAATGAACTACCATATTAAATAGGCTTTATATGGTCTGTAAAAGTCCATAGGGTATCATTACGTGAAATGGTTTTAGAATCTAAAATTTATTTGGATTTTTTAATATTAGACACATGTTGCATATCATATACATGTTAGATATGTCTCATGCTTAAATTATGTATAAAAATGGTATTAATTCATAAAAGTTTACCACAACTATGAATCTAAATCATATAACTATGTGCTTTAGCCAATTTGGATAATTGGGTAAGTGTGGAATACATGATTCCAAATAATTCTCCCACTATATATGGATAAATCTTAAAATTTAATGTAAGTACCAATATGGAAGACATGATTCTAAAATATGTCCCCACCATAAACTAGAGATGTTGAATAATAAATAAGTGTAGAGATTATGCTTCCAAAGCATGCCCCCACTAAATTTGAGAATTGTGAATGTGTGGAAGCCATGCCAATATGACATGCCCCTATTTAATCTAAAAGATGATATAAGTAACACATACTAAGTGAATGTGGATAAAATGATTCCCAAACATGCCCCCAATAAATATAAAAAACATTAATGTGTGGAAGCCATACCCATATGACATTCCCCCCACTAAATTTACAAACTAATATAAGTACCAAATACTAAATGAGTGTGGATAACATTCTTACAAAGCATGTCCCCACTAAATCTAATAAATGTGTCAAGTGTTGAAAACATGCTTCCAAAGCATGTCCCCACTAAATCTAATAAATGTGTCAAGTGTTGAAAACATGCTTTCCAAGCATGCCACCACTAATATGTCCCCCCTTAAGGAAAGTGAAATATAGGAAATAGGATTTACCTCACCTTAAAAGGGTAAGACAAATATAAAATCTATGAATTTAACTCTTATCTCTTCAATTTTCATCCTAGAAGGAGGTTGTTCCGGCCTACCCTCAAGGCTAAGGAAGCATGGGAATAACCCAAGGTTATGGGTGACCTAAGATTGGGATAGACCTCTATATTATATGGATATATCCCCTATGGAATATATTTATCTCAATTAAATAAGACCTACTAATTTTGGCATGAAAAGAGATAGAAAATATGCTTAAATAGAAACCTACTCTAATGGTGGTGATGCACCAAATATAGCTTATCCACTCTCTTTGACATCTTATAAATGTAGACACCTAAATTTGGACACCAATGGAATCTTATCCAAATTTATACCAATTATTACCAACCATTGACCATTTAGCCTAAGAATTTCTAAATGTCTCAAATTTAGCTTTATAACCATGCCATAAATCAATTTGGCCTATTAATCGGTTAAATTGAAAAAATATACCATCAATTAATTCATAATCATTAAAAATGTTCAAAAGAATAAAAATGTTTAATTACCATGTTAAAGCAATTCAAATCCTAATAAATTCTTAATTGAATTAATCCATGAGAAATTAAATCAATTATCAAAAAGAACATTCAAATATCAATAACATCTTAAAAGTTAATAATTAACTTTTATGAGTTGTCACTTTTGGAAAATATATAAATAATATCCTAAGAATATGTAAAACTCAATCAATATTAATAAAATAAACAAATTTTACAATTTAACACATTCCAAGTGATTTTTAAGCTTATAAAAGCAAGCCTAGAGGTCTTCATTTAGAGAGCTTGAAATATAGTAGAGCTATAATGCTGGAGTTGATCCATAAAGTAAATGCATATTGTTATAATGCTAAAATAAAGTCAATCCAAGATAATAATGGTGACAAGAAGAGATGGATATTTCCAACCCAAATTTATAAATACCTTTTGATCAAAATCCGAACAAGCCAACCAAGAAATCATTTGGATCTCTCAATGAAGGTAAAGATTGTTGTTCTTTGCATTTTAGTTGGAATTTCCATTATTGTTTGTTCATTAAGATCCTCCTAAGATATATACATAGACATATTAGTATGTTAGTGTGTTTATTATAATTTATATGGACTAACACTTTATCTAACCTCCTCTCTTTGTCAAATTCCTTGATCACAAATGGCATGCTCGGTGGGACACAATTGTACACCCCACATATTTGAACAAAAATGGTTGTTAAAATAGATATTATTTTTAATCTATTTATGGATTTTTTAAAAAAAATTAGATGTTATTTTTACTATTTAAATCTTAATTCTCTAAAAGTTTCATTAAAATATGATTTGTAGTTTACAATTTATAGCTATTTTAGTGACTATCACTTTTTATTCTCTAATTTTTTGGTAAAATAGATAGTAGAGAGATAATAACATTTTTTGACCTAATTTTATGTATATAAATTCACCTCGAATTTGTTAACAAATTATATAAATTTCATGAAAAATTGATTGATATTTTAAAAGTTATGGTTAAATTACTAACTGTAATTTTTTATGTTTATATGTTCAGTTTTATTTGTTTTAACCTTCTAACTTGTTATTTGCATGTTTCATAGGTTTATTTTGTTTTTTCATATTTATTTATATTTTTTATAACCTTTGCCTAACCTAATTCATTTTCTTTCTTGATTTTTTTCAATTTAGGTTGATATATTTCACCCTTCAAGGTTGTCTGTCTCATTTGATAAATAAGATTCAAGGCTAAACAAAGTGTTGACCTTTTTCTTGCAAGACCCATTTGAAAAATCCTCAAAAAAATCTTAATTAATTCTTTCACACTTATTTTTGGATTTTTAAAAATTAATGAGGCATTTCACTTTGGGTTTAAAAATAAAGTTTTACATGTTTGTGTTAAATGTTTTGATTATTCTTTCAAAGTTCACAACTTAAAGCCAAGGGGCTAAACAACATCACCACAAATTTCGTTTAGTTTTTTAAAATTGAACACATTTCAAGTTTTTTATTTTCAAAATTATTATCATTTTTTGCCTATATTATTTTTTTTTGAGTAAAAATGGAGTTGTGCATGTATGCTCTCCCATCCGTCTCCTTTAGGAAACTTTTGGGATCAAAAGCATCAACTTCATTATAAAGTGCCTTAGTCCAAAGGCATAAAAGATAAGTTTTCAAGGCTCTCCCCAAGACTCTCATGGCTTGAGTGATCTATAAATAACCTTTAAAAATATTTTACTTTCATTGCATCTTGGCTTGTGAGGAGGACTTCATTACCTCCCATGAGTTATTTAGGGAAGTTTTGACCTGAGGTTTCATCTCTCAACATCATCTTAAACCACTCTTCATGGAGGGGTATATAAATCAGGATCACCCCACTGAGATCAGAGGTTTTATAAGTTAAACCTTCTCCTAGTGTTGGGGTGAAGCCTAGGATGTATGAGCACATTAGACATTACACTACACTGAGAAAGTGATGGATGTAGTGGTTGTAAAAAGTGCAAGACCTTTTTACAAAAAACCAAGTGTTTTGGACCTAATTAACATTTTGTTTCTCTTGTTTGTTAATGTAAAATTTGGTATACATGGTATAAATCTAGAAATATTCAAAAACTTGTTATTTTAGTAAATCCCATTTTACCATACCTTGTCAGTTTAGGACCTAAGACAATTAGTTAGTTGGGTTTTTTCTGTCTTAGATTAATTAGTTTTTATGTGGAGTCAAAACTTGGTGTTAAAAAAAAGACATAATTAAAAACATTTTACCCAAATTTATTTGAACAAGGAGGTGTTATGTTGCCCAAGTGAAAAACATCTTTTTCCTTATTCAAAGTCATCATCATATACTTTGTGTCATATATTTCAATTTGGTGTAGTTATGTTGCCCATTTGAGTCAAGAACTTTTACCACATTTTATTTAAGTCCCACATTGATAGTTTAAATTTTAAATTAGACTCTTCCAAGTTTCAAAGTTTGATGTGTTAAATTGGGTTTGGCACTTTGCACTTGACTTGTTTTAACTTGAATTCAATTCTTAATTTGAATTGAGGGCCATTTTTAGACTCAACATTATTATAATCATTTGGTAGGATTCAAGTCATCTTGCATATCATTCATGCTTTGAGTCTTAGACCACAATTTATACTACCCATCTTATTTCACCTTTTATCCTAAGTCCATTTGATAACACACTTTTTGCTTAGATATTTTTCAAACTTTGTGTGTGTTTATCATTTGAGTTGAGGAGGGTAGTGTTACGCTGCCAAAATTGTGTTAAAACTTTTTTTTCCTTAGAGTATTGAAATAAGCATTTACCATACCTTTTGATCCTTTTAGCATGGTTACATTTCTTAAATTATTTGGAAAATTATTTCATATGCCTATTCACATAGAGTCTAAGTTATTTCAAAGTTCTAACCATTTCAAGTTTTCTTTGAGAGCCTTTGTCTAACACGGTTACACTGTTCACCTTTATCTAGGTTATTAGTCAAAAGAATTTTATTTGTTCCATTATTTAAGAGAAAATAAACAATATCCAAGTGCCTTTTGTTTCATACCTCATACTTTTTTATCAAGTTTATGTCCAAGAATCAAATGCCCACTTTTTGTTAAAAGTGTTTCAAATCCGTTAGAATAAATATCTCATCTTTTAAAGTGTATCTTTTGATGTTGTTTGGCCAAAAGTCATATCACATGCTTTGTTCGAACCAAGCTTTTGACATCATGTTTTGCCAAAAGACCTAGCAAATATTGCTTTTCCTAGATTATATTGATTTGAAACACTTTGACCTAGAATTTAACATTTCTATTTTTGGTCTACTTACTTGACCTTTTTATTTGAGACGTGTAACTTTAGATACTTAAAGTTAGTTTGCTTTATCAGAGGTAATTACATCAATCTTTTTTGATATACATATCCATCCTTATGACCAAGTTTGACCAAGTTTGACCCTCTTTTTAGGCATGATTTTTTTATATTTTTTAGAACTCTATTCCATTTTGTCACAAAAAAATTACTATGGATCCCAAAATGTATTCTTACACTCGTAGTTGCCTCATGTATAATCTAGGAGTTAGTAATGTGGTCACACAAGAATAAATGGTTCAAGACACTTATGAAAAAAATGTTACTTATGAGATAGATTCCTATCCATCTTATAACACTCAAGTAGGGGCACAGAGCTAAGATCCATTAGTTCATTATTTGGTAGCATGCCTTGTTACTTGGAGAAAGATCAAGAACAAAAAAGCAATATTTAGCCTTGATACCTATAATTGAGGAACCAATTAATCAACAATCATACTATATTACTACACCATCTGTGTATGATCATTCTCTCTTTAAACATCACTTGTTAGAAAATAAGGATGAAATTTTTGATAATTTTTGATCCAACAGACTTCCCCCATGATAATTTTTGAAGTCTAGTAATAATGCCTCAAAACATACTATATAGTCAACATGCTTCTTCTAGAAATACTTTATCTCTAGCTTTAATGGCATATAAGGACCCTAGTATGCTTGTCAAAGGAAAATACCTCATGGAGGATCCCTTTATATAAATGTATACATCATACCAAACTTACTTGAACCTGGCAAGTAATTTTAATCAGATGACCATGTTAAATATGCCTATCATAGATTTAGTTCCTTTAATAGGAGTGTTAATAGAACTAACTGGTCAATATAATTAAGGTGTAGACTCATTATCACCATACACATCAATCAAAAAAAATTCTCATATGTCAATCATTGAAGAGCTATATTTTGATTCTATACAAAATACAGAGTAAAAAATATTGGATAAAGGGAAAATGATATCCAATTCAAACCAAAGTGGTGTAAATACCCCAACAACTACTATATAAATAGGTATACCTTTAGTTAACACCATGAGTGGTTCTCCAAATTAGGGAGTAAGATTTTCTACATCCCAACCTCAAACAACTACTATCACTAATCCTCAACCAACTGCTTCTTCAAGCACTCAACCAATAGGATTAGGTAATCAACCAACGGCCAATGCCATTCCTCCATAACAAAATATGATGAATCTTACTCAATATAAAATGAGTAAAATTCTATAAAAATAGGCAAAATCCAACATACCAATGTAGCATAGGTAGAATATATTACCACCTCAATAGGGGTAACCAATGTTACACCTCACCAAGTAGTAGCAAATATACCTCTTTTCTCATAGTCCAATATACCAATTCAAATCCAAATGATGTATAATGAATAGTGTATGACTATTGGTTAGCAAAAAATTCTAAATCTCCAATATGCATCAACTTCCCAACTGGTATTAACACAACAAGGAGGTTTTAATGTTACTCAAGTACCAATCAGGTGACCTTTACCTTTTGTACATAATGTGCCACTAGTTTAATGATAGGGTCTTGGTTCACAAGTACCCCCTCAATAACAAGATTTGATTAGTCATTAAAATTTCCCTATGTAACCTCAATAGGCATAGTATAATCATATCCCTCCATCCCAACATAAAAATCCTGAAAAGAAAGCCTACATATCCAACCCTAACTAGAATATTACACAATTGCAAATGTAGTTTAAAAAATTGCATTCTAATCGATGAATGCATATTCTTAGTCCATTTCCAAACCAAACCAACATATCGTAGAAAATACCTCTATTGTACCCTAGTCAAATTGATTCACTTGTGACCGCTCAACCATCTACTCAAGTCAATATTCCACATTAAACTAATGTTCCCTCTAGTTTCCTATCCCAAGAACTGCAATAGATGAAGGATGCAATTGCTACCATCCAAGCTAGGAAACAAACCAAAAAATTTAAGTTGGATGACATGTGTTCTTATCCATTTAACATGGATTACTTGTAGATACCATTTCCTCCAGGGTATAAGCCACTAAAATTTGACAAAAATAAGGGGAGGGGTGATCCCAAGGCTCATATGACTAATTTTTTTATTGCATGCCCAATAGTGACATATATTTGTTATTTTTGTTCCCAAGAAGTGTAGTGAGACAAGCCTTAGATTTGTTTTTGAAGTTACCTAAGAATTTAGTATCATATTTTGATGATCTTTTAGATAAGTTTGTGTAAAATTTATTATAAAATCTCAAGCATGAGTTTTCATTGGTCAATTTAAAGAAAGCTAATCAAAATTCTAGTAAATTTTTTGAAAGTTATCTATAGTTATGGAGAGCCCTTACAAGATGATTCACCCATAGTTTACCAGATAAATAATTAGCCACTATGTTTACCAAAAAATTGTACAATGAGATATCTTATCATCTAAAATTATAGTTTGCATATGCCTTTAAAGATATCATTCACATAGGTTTGTTGATCGAGTGATCCATTATTAATAAAGGGATCATCAAGATTACATCAAATCAAAATCAATCTATTGATCAAAGAAATGGACAAAAACAACATCAAGTTCAAGCACAAGCATCACAATTGGCATAGTCTATTAATAATGATAGACCAAATAAATTCAACCACAAAAATAATATTATGGGAAATAGAGTAACCGAGCCACATCATGTCTAAATGGTACAAACACTATGTGCTCATCCCACACATCATATGTAAATTATGCCTAACTCATAAGCTTTTTAGAAAATACATCAAGTGTGACAACCCAGGCCTATGCAACAAATGTAGTAGCCTTTGCCATTAAAAACCCCTCCTCCAAGAAGTATAATGCCTACTAATCACATTTTTAGTGACCTTGGAGAAATTATTAAATATGTGTTTCATAACCTCATTGTTGTTAATCTGATTATCTAGGCTATACCAAAACATTATTCTAAGGGCATTCTTTATCTTGACTGGTACCACCAAAATGAATTCTATGAATATCATCAGCTTAAAAAACATAATTTATGTCATTATGTGAAAATTAAACATTTGATTCAAAATATGTTAAAGAATGGGAAAATAACATTGGATGGTGGTGCTTCCACATCCAATTAGAACCTTGGCATCTTTCAAAACCCTTTTCCATAACATAACAACCAATGATAACAACAACAACAATGACCAGTGTAACACCAATAATAATAGTTTCATAAACCAAGGCCAAACCAATAAAATCAACCAAATCACCAACAATAGAACTAACAATGTCCAAACTATGGATAGAATCAAGGCCAGAATAATAACAACCAATAGACCTACCATGTAGTTTCACATGACTATAGTAGAGTTTTAGGTCATATTGTAAGAGGTCATGTTAAGACCATCTCCATCAATCTAAGATAAAATACCAATAAATCAAGACCTTTGCTACACAATATCATTCCAACAACTCATATTGATAGTTCTTCCTTGACTTGGGATCGTATACATGCATACCAATAAGTAGGGATTAATAATTTTAGACCCTATACTGATAACTCAACATTGTCTCATGACCATGCACAATTGTATTAACAATCAAAACTTATCTTATCTGGTCCCTCACCATCATCATCATTTGTTAACAATCATTGTCTTATATCTAATCCCAATTTTTTAATCACAACTTGGAGGTTGAATATTACCATCCTAGGCCCACATCCTTCTACCACTTTACCCATCACCCAACCAACCATTATACCTTAGAACAAGCAATTTAACACTAACCAATAAAAGAATTTTGACACTGTGTAATAATTACAAAATATGCCAGCATAAATATCCATTTTAGATTTGTTATGTACATCAATAATCCACAAAAACATATTAACTGATTTCCTTAGTCAATCTACTATTCCAATTGACATATCCCCTGACAGATTCCAATCTTTGGTTGGACACCTATCTCTAGCTCAACAAGTCACTTTTAATGAAAGTGATATGTCATCCCTTGGCCCACTAAATAACAACCCCTTGTACATTAAAGTTTGTATAAAGTGGCATAAAGTGAAACATGTCCTTATAGACAATGGATTAGGTCTAAACATAGTGTCTCTAAAGCTCATCAATCTTCTTGGGTACACAATGACATATCTTCAAGTAGAAATGATAACCATCAAAGTCTATGATAATGAATAGTGAGAATCATAAGGTACCATCTATTTGTCAGTTATCCTTAGGCCCTTGACCCATGATATGCTTTACCATGTGCTAGATCATGATTTTTCATACAATATGATTTTTGGTAGACCTTGGTTACATGAAATTCATGTCATCCCATCAACGTTGCACCAATGTATCAATTTCTCCCACTCAAGAATGGAATTTTGTATACCAAGAGATTTACATCCATATGAGCACTACAAACACCTAGAGGCCAAGTTCAAGATCCATAACTATCATTTCAGCATGAATCTAGTGGCCAAATAGGATAAGCAAAAGGCAATACTCCTTGATTTTCTAGAGGATAACTACATTAATCCTAATACTCTTGATTCCCTTTCCCACATGTTATCTCCTAAAATATTTGATAATTATACCATCTTGACTAATGGCCCAAGAGAGTATTTGAACCATGATACCTTTCACATTGTAAACCTTCCATAGAACCCAAAGTCCTTTGAAAGACCTAAATCCAAGCAACTTCATCTAGAATGGAAAAAAAAAGGCAAAGGTAAAAATTATATCCCAAAACTTATCACATTTATACTAGCATCTAGCCTAGAATAGGACACTCTTAAAGGAGAAGAATCATGGTTGTATAATGACAAACATGCTGATTGTTACAAGAATTAAAAGTATCGTATTCCCAATAAGATCATGAAGAATTAAGACTATGAAGGAGGTGGCCTCAAACCAAATCAATAAGGAACACTTAAGCTAATTTTCATGACCAAATACAAAGGCCATTATGGACTTGGATTTAAACCACCTCAGGGTGACTCCATATACCTTAATCATGTTCCATCACCATCGACTAGTGATAATGATGTTGGTAGTGATGTAGAGTCTGATCATAGCCTTTTTGATGACCTAGCTAAGACCAACCTATTTAACTCTCATTCCATTTGTAACCTTAGACCAATCATTCATCACAACCCACTACCATTGTATTATCCACAACTGATAGACTAGGACTAATAAGAATCCAACATGTCAATTAATGAGTTTTAAAATCATGAGGCTTTCTATGCTTTTTGGGGCCCTAGAGATAATGTTTTGTTGGGTGATCATAAATCAGTGTTATCAATCAAGTTGTATCCTGAAGCCTATTTTGGATAGTGGGTTAACTCCGTTAGCCAAAAGTAAATAAATAAAACACTGAGGTCCTAAAGTGAAAACCTCATTGAGGTGATTCCTAACCAAGAAAATAATAAATAAAAAGGCTAGTCTAGTGGTGAAAACCTATTTTAGGTTGCTTTAGATGGGGGTGTTTAACATTATTCAATAATAGTTTATGAAACCACCAATGATGAACTTGTCTACGAGTCTGAGTTTAGTTGTGAAAAATAACAATATTTTAATCAAATCATTTAGGAGTTTTTAAAAATATTTGTTACATGGCCATATCTCCCATTAGGGAATTCTGATTCATCCTACCTAGGAGATCTTGAAGAACAATTCCTTATAGAGGACTCTAACATTGCTAATTAGTTTAAATCACTACCCACTATCCTTGAAAATGGTTTAACCCCTCTAGTGGAGGACACAATAGAGGTAAAAATTAAGTCCTAAAATGATCCAAAGTGGATCAATCTAGGCATTTAACTTACTAATAAGGAGCATAAAGTACTTACATTCCTTTTGAGGGAATTTATTTACATATTTACATGGGCATATTCTGACATACTAGGTTTGGACCCTTCACTGGTTATGCACCACCTTATGGTAAATCCTAAAGCCAAACAAGTAAACAAAAGTTGTGTAAGATGCATCCTCACATTTTTATAATAGTGAATAAAGAGTTGGAAAAACTATTATACTAAATATGTATTTAGTTGATTAACTATTTAGAGTGGATATCCAATGTTGTGCTAGTTAGCAAAAAGCTAGAAGGAATTAGAATTTGTATTGATTTTCATGATATAAACAAAGATTTCCCTAAGGATGATTTTACATTGCCAAATATTGACATGATAGTTGACTCCATAAAGGGTTATGAAATTCTTTCATTAATGGATGGCTTTTAAGGGTACAACCAGATTAGGATAGCACTAGAAGACCAACACAAAATAGTGTTTACTACTATGTGGGGAACATTTTATTATCAGGTTATGTCATTTGGTCTTAAAAACATAGGGGCCACCTATCAAAGATCCATGAACACCATATTTCATGATATGATGCATGACATTTTTTAATACTATGTCGATGACATTCTTGGTAAATCAAAAACCAGGGCTAATCATTCACTAGTACTACATAGAATATCTGAAAGACTACATGAGTACAAAGTCAAAATTAATCCTAAAAGTGTGTCTTTTGAGTCACATCAATAAAATTTCTAGGCTTCATTGTGTCTAATCAAGGCATTGAAGTTGATCTATCCAATGTTCAAGTCATAATAGAGATGCCACCATTGACTAATTTAAAGAAGCTCTATAGTTTGTAAGGCAAGATCTAGTCTATTTGATTCTTCATATCATAGTTTCTTGAATAATTCCATCCTTTTACGTATATTCTAAAAAAGGGAGTCACATTTTATGGGGATGATCACTACCAAAAAATGTGTTAGTAATTAAAGGACTATCTAGTGAATCCATTTATTTTTTTGCCTCCTATACTGAGAAAGCCATCATTATTATATTTATCAGCTACTGATAATGCCATGTGGGCAATTTTGGCTTAGCACAATGATAATGAAAAATAGAATTTTGTGTACTACTTAAACTATACACTGGTCCTATATGAACATAATTATATGCCCATAGAAAAAGCCTATTTAACTATGGTCTTCATAGCTAAGAAATTATGCCATTACATGTTAAAGAATAAGATCATGGTTATTTCAAAAGTAGATCAACTCAAATATATAATATCTAAAACAACTTTACAAGGTCATATGGCCAAATAGATCATGATTGTTAGTGATTTTGACATCAAGTATGTCAACCAAAAATCCATTAAGGGGTAAGTTATTATAGATTAGCTTGTTGAAGTACCCCTTGCTGATATAGAGTTGCTCATATTCTAATTTCTTGATGAATCCATAATGACCATCATTAACACACCTCTTAAGGAGCAATATTGGAAGTTGTATTTTGATGGATCATTTACTACACATGGATTGGGGGTAGACCTTTTATTTATTACACCATAGGGGGATCTAATCTCTATATCATTCAGGGTCATCTTTCCTTGTACCAAAAACATGGTTTAAATATGAAGCACTTTTTGTAGGACTTCGATAAGTAGTATAGTGTAACATATCTCATCTCAAGGTTTATGGTGATTCTTAGTTAATCATCAATTAGGTTATAGACCACTTTCAGACCAAAGATGACAAGCTAGTTCTATATAAGACCATCATTGACACTCTCAAGCAACAAATTATTGACATTTACTTTGAATATATGTCAAGGGCAAGTAACAAAACCATAGATGCTATGGCAAGTATTGGATCTCTGATTCACCAAATAAACAAAACTAAAGATTATCAATTCCTCATCAAGAATTTGTTAACACAGCTCATAAAACTTCAACCATCATAATGATTTGTGATATTGTTGGTCCTAGATATATATGGTACATAGACTTTTACAACTACCTCCATGCCTAGATTATACCACTTGACCTATCCTAAAAGTAATCTAAAGCCTTCATTCACCAAACCACGCATTATACCTTACTCTGATCAACACTTTATTGCCATAATTTTGATGGAACTCTACTTCATTGTTTAACTTTGGTATAGTCTACACTAGCATTATGGGAAGTTCATGGAGTATGTGGAGCCCACACCAATGGGGTAGTTTTATCAAAAAGCTCTTATGTACTAGTTATTATTGGCCCACAATAGACACAGATGTAGTAGCATATGTAAAAATGTGTGACATGTGTCAATGCCATGTCAATATGATTCATTCCCTAGCCAAGGATTTGAAACCAATGTTGACACCATGGCCATTTTGTACATGGGGCCTCAACCTCATTGGGAAGATTAATTCTACCTCATCCAATGGCCACAAACATATCTTTACTACCACCTAATATTTCACTAAGTGGGTTGAATCTATACCCCTCACTTACATGACTAGAAATAAAATTTCCAAGTTCATTTTTAACCATCTCATCTATCACTATGGTATCCCCTCTGATATTATATCTGATAATGGTAGATCATTAAAACAGAAAGATGTCAAAAATCTAATACCGAGTATAAAATCAAACAACATTTTTCCATGGTATATTACCCACAAGGTAATGTCCAAGTCGAAGCATCAATTTTTATTTTTTTTTAAATCTTCAAAATGATTTTCAATGATGTTGATCATGATTGGCACCTTTAGATATTCTATGCACTTTGGGTATAATGTACCAATCACCATACACCCATAAGAGCCACTACATATTCACTTGTTTATGGTATTGAGGCTATTCTTCCCATTGAGGTCAAGTTGACTTCTCTATTCATCTCTTCAAATCATGTATTAGACAACAATGACTATTGTGTAGCTCACCTATAAGAGTTATAACTACTTGATTGAGAAGCACAAAGCTGTACTCAATAATTTATAATCATATCATAACTGAATTTGAGATCACTACAATTGGTGTGTGAAACATATGGAGTTTCAACTTAGTGATCTTGTCCTTAAATAGAACTAAAATAATACCATAGCCAAAAGAATCATAAAAGAAAGTTCAAACCCAATTAGGTATGTCCTTTCATCATTACAACAAACTATGAAACAAGAGCGTACAAGCTTGCCACACTAGATGGAAACAAACTTGATGAATCAATAAACATTATCTACCTCAAGTGGTACTACACTTAAGTGACTTAGTGTATTGTCTATAAGGACCATCTTATCATCCTATCAAGCTATCATTATCCTATCACATATCATTCTATGATACATTTCCCATCAACCAAGTTGATTTCTCCCTCCCTACCCAACCCTATGACCTTAGTTTTGTTACATTTGGTTCCATTCACATTTTTTAGTAAAAGGATTCAAATTCAGTTTCATCAGTTCTTTCAAGCATTCTATATAGAGATATTATTTTAGAGTAGTAAAATAGTAGTTTGGCAGTTGCATCCTTCATTTCTTGTTTTATTCTATCTAATTGTCTTGATACTAATTATAATCACCTAATGGAAAATTAGTATCATCTAATCATGTCATTGTATCACTAGTTATCATTGCCTATTATCAAACTAAGGGAAACATTTTTTTCTATGCCTTGACATACCAACTAGTCATTCATATGCCATCATACCAATTATGCCTATTTTGTTTAAATTAACTGCTACCCTCATCAAATTCCTCCACTATAAGGTGGAACTATATTGACTTGAGTTTCCATCTTAGGACTATGTAGGTAGTGCTCAATACTTTTTGAGGTTAGCTTAGTTACCCTAAGCCATGCTTTCATAATTTTTTGAGCAACCTAAGCCATGCTCTCACTATTTTCCAAGCACCTAAGCCATACTCTCACCATTTTTCAAGTAACCTAATCCATGCTCTCATCATTTTATGAGTAACCTAAGCTATTCTCTCTCTATTTTATGAGTAACTTGAGCCATTCTCTCATTATTTTATGAGTAACCTAAGCCACACTCTCACCATTTTTGAGTAACCAAAGTAATGCTCTAACCATTTTGTGAGCTTGAAACCTTTAATATCTCATCATTCTTAAATAAGTTGAGATATTAAAAAATTCCAAAAATATTTGTAAAATCATTTAGAAAAAACAAAAGCATTGACCACTTCTTTGCCTTAAGGATTTTGGGAACCCTTACTAAGTCACCAACAAATCGCTTGTCGCTTAGTTTCCTCATCTTTTTTGGCATTTTCTCCCATGCACTTGCCTTTTTGAAAGACCATTCCTATTTATTATATCAAATACATTCTATTTATTGTTTGTTAATTATCATTTTCTTCCTATTTCTTGGTAAAAATACATTTGACCTAATTTTTTTTTTATATTACATCCATATAACTATGTAGGTAGTGTCCACTTGCCTAGCACATATAGAGACAACTCAGCCACCCCCTTCTTTTTTTCCCCCTATTTTATGTGTTTGTTAAGTTGTCACCTCTTTTCTAGGGGTAATGTTCATCATATTATTTGTACTAACCATCAATACTAACTATTATTTGTTTCTTTATCTGATTCTTTGCTTGTTTGTTTGTTATTTATGTGATTGTTTGTTTGATTTTAGTACTATTGCCTTGATTTGATCTATGTGCATTTATTGGGTGATTACTTATGTATTTATACTTGAATTCATCCACATTCACATGTATAAATAACCATAATTGTTTTTCTCATTGGTGCATTATTTTCCCTTAAATATTGGATTATGGGAGTCAGTCCTTATGTATATTTTGGCCTAGTCCTCATGGTGTTCTATCATGATGCCTACTATCACATTCTATATCAAAAATTAGCTTATAAAATTCTACTCATCAATGGTAACATCAACATCTCCTCAATGTCGACAATGGAAACATCTCATTTTAATCCCGATCTTATCCCAAATAAAGTAATTAAATAATAAAATAATTTCAACCTATATTAGTTCAAATGAGTATCTCCCTACTAATAGATTGTTATAATTCATCATTACCTTATGTGTCCATTTATCATCATCATCAACCAATAAATCATGTTTTCCATAATTAGGGTCCAATAATTATAACCACCTATGGTAAAATCATTGTACACCATCCCACCTACATTTCTCAATTATTATAACTACCTTTGGGCAAATCATTGTGTTCTCACCACATTTACTTTATTTTATCCAAATTGGGGCATGTTGTTATCTTGTTTGTCTATGTAACTAGAGCAACTCCATTTTATTAATGATTATTGGCATTGGGAATATCATTGTGTTATCATACCACGTTACCACTATCAGGGTATAATGCTTATAACAACCTTTAGGAAAACTATTGTACACCATCCCACTTACATTCTCAGTGATTTTGACCTACTTTGGAAAAATTATTATGTTATCACACCATCATTTCATTTTATTTGAAACACTCTCTTATTTATTTCATGGAACCATTTGCTGACTCCTTTGCCAACCATTCCCTTGAGGGGAAAGCTACAGTTCAATCATCACTGTTGAAGTCATATGTACAAAAGAAGATTTTTTTTTGAGAAGATGTTATTATGATCATAGCTTGTAATGCCTTTTCAAATAAGGGTAAACTATAGACACCTAAATTTGGCCATCGATGGCTTCTTATCTGACATTAGACTAATTATTACCAACCATTGACCATTTAGCCTAAGAATTTCTAAATGTCTTAAATTTGGCTTTATAATCATTCAATAAATCAATTTATCCTATTAATCAATTAAATTAAAAAAATGCACCACCAATTAATTAAAAATAATTCAAAAATGTTTGAAATCCTAAAAATGATTAATTACCATGTTAAAGTAAATCAAATCCTAATCAAATCCTAATTGAATTAATCCATGAATAATTAAATCAATTATCAAAAAAAAAAATCTATTATCAAGATCATCTTAAAAGCTAATCATTCACTTTCGTGAGCTGTCACTTTTGGAATATATCTAAAGAGTATCCTAAGAACATTCCAAACTCAACCAATGTTAATAAAATTAATCAAGATTCTAATTTAACCCACTCCAAGTGATTTTGAATCCTATAAAAGCAAGCCTAGAGCTCTTCATTTAGAGAGCTTGAAACATAGTAGAGTTATAATACTAGAGTTAATCCAAAAAGCAAATGCATAGTGTTATAATGCTAAAATCAAGCCAAACTAAGATAAGCATAGTGTTAAGAGGAGATATAGATATCCAAGCCCCATTGATGAAGACCTTTTGAGCACAATCTGATCAAGCCAAGGAAGAAATCATTTGAAGCTCTTAAAAGAGATAAAGATTATTGTTCTGTGCATTCTAATTAGGTTTTCAATTATTGTTTTTTAATTAAGCTCTCCTAAGATCTATGATTATAGATTTTATTATCTTAGTTATTGATTTCATGGTTTTATGGACTAACACTTGATCTAACCTCCTCTCTTTTTCAAATTCCTTGATCACAATCAACATGAGTGAACCAAACATGGACTAAATCACTATCTTGAATAGCTTCTAAGCAATAATGTTTCATATACATACTAATTTAGATGACTTGAACATGAGGGTAATGAAGGAAAGGCCTAGTTTAAGGCACTTACAATTAAACTTCCACTCTAAAATAAGCCATTAACATCCTAACAAATTATATGACCTACATAGAACACCTATTAGCATTTAGATGAAACTAGGACCTATAAAAAGAAGAGAAATATGCCACTTATACAAGTCAAACTAACATAAAAACATGATAATATCATGGAGAAGCTAAAAAAATCTATTAATTAGTTTAAGAGGTTACAAATTACAAATATAGGTAGAGTTTCATCATACCCAGGTGAGGAATGCAAATCAAGGTCTTAAGGCCTGAATAAATAGCATAATGAGAAGGGAAAGATACAAAGAATGGAATGGAGGTGAGAGGTAAGGGTCATAAATTACCATAGTCAACTCCATCATTAGTTACAATAGTTATAGCAATCCCTCATATTTTTTCCATGTGTTGGTCTCTTTAGTGACCCCTCTAGGCATTAAGGTGAAATGGTGAAGGTTGTAGTTGACCTATTTGACCTTTTTCAAATTGTGGTTATGAAATTATTTATTTAATTACCTTATTTTCCTAATATTTACAACATTAAATATATTTAATTAGGCAACCATGAAGCATATAATAACATATCTTCCTTTTGTGCATGTTGACCAAGCTTGGTAACTACCCTATTCCTCCATAATGTCTATGAAAAGTATCTGCTTGCCCTTATCATCAGTTACAAGGTGTAATAAATTTATTTTAACCCTAATAACATTTCTTTAATTCCAAATTTAATCTTCCTTTGTCAACCCAAGTAGGCCAATTAGGCTACTAAGCTTAGTTATCTGACTATTAGATAATTAGGTACCCATCAAACCTATATAAGACCTCTGTAATAAGTGAATGATAATGTATTGTATCTAAAAAAATGTTATACACCATGACATATGACTTCTAAATTAGTATACACTTTCAATATTTCCAATCTGGGTGACTAGGTCACTTTTTCTTAGCATCTGCAACCTAGTTGTTTGGTGTGGACTTGTAGAGACATTTATAGGTAATTTTTTGGACAAATTATGATTTGAGAAGATTAATCAATTCCAAAACCACCCCATAAAATTATTGGAAACCTTAAAAATAACTCTATACCCTGTTTTCTACTTAAAACTTTAAAAAATTACCATTTTATGATAAGTCTATACATACCAATATCATAATCAAGTTTTCCTCTAAGTGGGATAAGTGATACAAGTTTTGATTAGGTCAATTTATAGTGTTTGATTGGAAATATCTCAATTTTTCACAATTCAATTTTATCTTAGGGTTTAATTAGGGTTTTCAAGGTCTACCATTTTAAGATAGTTCATCAAGATCAAACCTCCACTACAAAACTTATGGTCATGGATGTTTAGTCCATAGATCCCCCTAAATATTTTGAAAAAAATTGGGTCCCATGGACCTTTTGTGTTGAGATATTAATGTAAGTTGGTAAATTTTTAGCTCTCTACAAGCCTTATGGACATATCAACATTCTTAACATTTACTCATAAATTTGGGTCCCTAAAGTCCACTCATTCTTCCATGGATGTTGAGTCCATATGGGTGTTGAATTTCCCCTAAGATAATTTTCCTTTAGTCTCATTATGATGGAAGATATAAACGTTTGAATAAATAACTCAAGTTCACTATTTGGACTATTATACCTCAAGGTGATTCATTAAGAACAATTTTCATCTTATTATATTCCTCTTTCTCAAATATATTTCCTAGGTTATAAAAAAATAATTCCACATTTGATCATGGTCTTGAATCTTCTTGAGGGTTATCTTGACATGTCACAAGGTGGAGGTAGGGTCTCTAGGCCTTAAGAGTAGATTTAGGCCGAGTAGGTATAGATTGAGCCTCAGGTATTTGAAATTTATAATAGGTGACTTGGGGATTCAAAATAATCATAACACAATATTTATCACCTATTCCTAAACCTCTCATTTATCTCTAACTACTTAAACTATCATCTTTGTCTCCTTCTCTCATGATCTGATTTCAAGGTCACTACCAAGATTGAGTGTCTGACAATAGTGTAAGGGTTTGAGTCTCCTAATGGTAAGTTGATGGTATCAATGAATTTATGGAAACCATTTTATTTTTTCCATTCTCTATAATTATCTCCAACTAACTATCTTCATTGTTGCCTTAGGCATCCTATAGGTCTACCTAAGTAATGTCTAGCTTGAGTATTTGATAGCTGGTGTTAGGGATGTTGGTAGTCCCTACTATCTTTCCATCATGTTGAAATTTTTTTATCATGTTATTTTGTTATTTAAAAAAACTTATGGACTAGAACATGTCTTCTTTTAAATTTTCCCTTTACACACTCTCATCTCTTACCTAAGATTTGTAAGTAATCAAGTCTGTTTAACCCTTCATGGCTGAATTTAGTGTCCTTTTAACATCACCTAAGTATCATATCATTTTGAAACATTTATATGCCTCTTTTAATCTCCCTTAGATGCCTTCATAATTATATCAATCCTTCTGAATGTGTAGATGTCTTAGTTCATTCGCACAGGCCTACTCTTATCAATTTTAGGTCCAATAGGTCTAAAGGGACATTAGTCTCTCTTCACCAAACTGAGTCTCTTGTCACTTGGAAATATGTATTACATATTTTTACCCTAAATAATATATTTATCCAACCCTATTAATAATATAATACCTTTATATGTCTTTTACTTCTATAGTTAGGTCTATATCTACCTAGTTTAGTCCTAAAAGAGCTAAATTATCATGATATTTATTTCATCTAATGAGTCAAGAACTCAAGGGACCCTAGTAAATTTGAGAGATGATTAAAAATTTCTCCTTACCTATCTACACTCTCTTCACCAAGAATGTTCCATTAACTTCACCCTCTAGCCCAAGACCCTACATGTAGTTGATGACCTTGCCTTTAGTTGATGACCCTACCTTTTGACTATGTGTACGTGTGACTAGATAGGTTTTGCCTTCATATAAACCTTTAAAATATTATTATTCATTTTATCCTTTTGAATTTTTTGACATTTTTATCCTCACACACTTCAAGACATCTTAAAAATGGATTTCTTGTTTAAAATATATTTCTCTTATAGTCAGGCTTGTAGGTGTTGTTTCTAGGATTCTAACTAAATATACTCCACTTTAGAGGTGAATTTATACCTCATTATATATTTAAGTTCCATAGTGATTTTGGTTACTTCATTTTGTTCTCTTAAAACCTTCTAAACTCTCTAAAACCTTCATCATGATATCAGAGTTCCTGAACCTTGCAATCATATTAAGTGCTTCTTTAATGTCTAAATTAGGTCAATCTCTTTAGGAGAGTTGGAATGGTGTTGACCATATCTATAATAATTTATTCATTCCCATACCTTTTCATATTACTATTTATGAATTTTCAAGTCTTTTCAATGTCTTCAAGGCTCTATTCCATTGTCAACCGTCCATGTGACTCATCTGCACAACATGCGTATTGGTGATGAATGAGGGATCATTTGACTATGTGTGTAACCACTTTGGGGGATGAAATTTGATGATATAATGTTATTATTAGTTATATCATCATGTTTATGACCCATTATTACATTTAATTACTTAAAAATAGGGTTTCTTTCTCCACCTTCCTCCATAACTATAGTAAAGGTTGTATGTAGCAATTTTAGGCCTAGACTTAGTCTTATCTTCTCTTGGAGGAATGGTTATTGATAGACCCTATACTATTTTTTTATATAATTCATCATATGTCCTAAATATATAAACACTTCACTACATATCCAACCCATTAGTCTTTCATTTTATTGGTTTGCCTCAAGCCTGTAGGTAGTTGAATGAAAGTTTATTCTTCAAAGATTGAAACTGAGAACATGCTTGATTGTAAGGTAGTGACATGATTTGAGGGTAATAGAATAAATATTGAGTATAAAATGGAGGATATTATGTATATTTTTTCATAACTTGATAATCTTATATAGTTACTATAGTGACACATTTTTTGTGTTATTAGGAGATCACATCATGCTCCTATGACAATAACCTTTGAGTATAATTTATATGCGTTCCTATTCCCTGATGACTTGGCTAATAATTTAAGTGAAGAGAAGGTTTTTAAGCACCAAAAAAAATCCATCATCCACTCTAAAACCACCTTATCACCCTTGTTGTCCCAAAAAAATATCACTCATTTTTGGGACAACATTTGAACTATTTTGGTCCTACAGACCAAAATTGTCTCTTCCCTTTTCAAAATTTGTTCTGGACATTCAAATTCCTCATTTTTAAAGCTTCTCAGAAATCTACAGACTCAACAGGTCAATTTCAATGGTATTCTATAGGTTGAAATATATGGACTCTTTCAAGGTTAGAGAAAACTATGGACTTGGTTTCTACAGACTCTGCAAATAGGCTCATTTCTACAAGTTCAACGAGTTCCAGGATCAATTAGTTTAATGCTTTTGATTCAACAGTGGGTTCAATCAAAGGAATGGCTCAATGTCTTAGTTTAACCAAGTGGTTCAATGCTTTGGTTCATCCTTTGGTTCAATCAAACAATTTGTCAATTAGTTCAAGGCTTTGTTTGAACCGTTAAACCAAAACTTGGTTTAACAGTTAGTTCAAACACATGGTTCAAAGGCAAGTTCAATAAGAGGTTTAAAGCCTTGGTTCAACAAAATGGTTCAAAACCATGTTTCAATGGAATGGTTCAATACTTGATCCATCACCAATGTTTAAAGAGCTTCCCAAAGGACCCCAAAGGGTAGGTGCCCTTGTGGGGGACTATTGGCTGCCAATTCGAAGACACTTCCTAAAGTTGAAGGGATGCCCGAAGAAGCCCAAAGGCCATTCAAAGACTGCCTAAAGCATAAATACTCTTGTAGGAGGCTCTTCTTGACTCAAAATGGGTCATTTCTTAAGGCTTGAAAGGGCAAGTCTAATATGGAAAAGTGCCAAATAGAAAAAATTGAAAGAGGACAAAGGAATGACATGCCCGAAAACATCAAATTCAACACAGTGAACTAGTCGTTGATCCTTTGAACATACAGACCATAATACATTCATAGATTTCAAGGCCAAGACTAGAAAACATATGGGAAGGAACAAAATAACAAACTAAATCTAAGACCCGATTCAATTAACCAGAAAAGGAGGAATGATGAAGATTAGATCAGATCGCTAGGTGGACATTGAAAGTTACAAAATTTTAATAAGTGTGATTTGTTTCCTTGCATTGATAAAATCAAATGGGTAAAATTCCCCTAAGTTCTAGCCTATCTTTTTAATAGATTCCAAAACAACATGATGTATTACTGTTCCTGAGTCCTTCTTGAAGAGGCTATATAAGGAATTTTTTTCTATTGTAAAAAGGATCTCTTTTTTCACAATTAGAAGGAAACTCTGCCCAAATTGTAAGGCATTACTGAGACTTTGAGCTCAAATTACTGATCATATTTTGTTACTAGAATAAGAAAGAAAGTGGTTTTTTAGACTTTGTGTTGTAATATCTTTGTTGTTGAGGAAACTTTTCTTATGTCTTTTTCTTCAATATATCTTATGTTCCTTTAATTTAATAAGTAGAATTAGTGACAACAGTTAGAAAGGTGTCTTAATAAGTCAAGTGTGGAGAGACTTTGTGCCCCCATAATTTCCTCTAGTGTGTTTTCTTTTAATTTCTATGTAAAGGACCTTGGGGTGACTTTGTGCCCTCATTGTCCTTCGTATCTTACTCTTGAGCAATCCAGGTGAAGACTTTGTGTTGCATCTCGATTTGCTAGTTATTACATCCTTTGCTACATTTTGTTGTTACTTTTAGGAGTATTCTTGTGGTTTGCAAAATAGTAATTTTGAAAGAAGAGGAGTATTGTTTGTCATTTCCCTTGAGTTTTTCCTTTGATCCACATGCATCATCTCTGATAAAAGAGAGATGGATGGTTTGTCCTACCCATGAGTATTATTTTCTATATATATATATATATATATATATATATATATATAGGGAACCTCCCCTTGATGAGAGGAGAGATCAGTCCCCTTTTAATGTGGTAAACCTACACATTTGGATGAGTAATCTTTCTACTTTGGCTGATCAGACCTATTTTGTTTATCAGTATGCTGATCGACAAAATATTCAACCAATTGTTTTTGGCGACTCCACTAGGGATATCATATCCATTATCCATTTATAATCTATCCATTCACCTCCACACTAATTAGGAAAGAACATAAATTTTAAAGCCTCAAGCTTTAACTAATGCAAGGTCAATTCTTTTCCACTTTTGTTTCACAATCTGGCAGATTCAAGGTATACATGAAGCCAAAGGGCTAAAGGTATCATTGACCCTATATTCGAGTTGGTATAACAAAGTGATTTTGATCTATTTCCTTCACCATCTCATCTCCAACGAACCAAGAGTTTTCCTCCTACTAAAATTAGATCTCCATTGCTAGATGAAGTATCTACTTCTACTATTGATAAAGTTGTACCTATAATTACTCCTCTGAGATTTGTTATCCCTCCTTTTTAAAATCCTATAATGGCAGTTCAAGGTCCCTAGGGTAATGATTTTGGTCCTCTCAATCTTACTCCACCTCTACATGAGCTTCCACATAGTTCTAGGAAGAACTTCCGCAAATTATAAGGTGATGGGAAAGTTCACCCTAATGAGCACATTAAAGCTTTCAGCATAGCTTATGGAGTAATCAGAGTAGAATTTGAAGATGTAGCAGTCAGGATTTTTATAGAGACATTACAAGGTGATGCTATAGTTGGTTTTATCATTTATAGGCTTAGTCAGTGACTGATTGAGATACACTCAAAGCTAAGTTTAAAGCCAGGTTCAAGCCTACAGAAGATGTGCATGCCTTGCTAGCCTAGCTCACTTAGATGAAGAAAGAGCCCCATGAACCTATGAGGGACTTCATTGCCAAGTTCAACAAGCTGAGGCATAGGATTCCCATGGTTGCCCAGTTGACACCTTAGAATCTCATGTGTTTCTTCATCAACTCATAGCTCCCTGAAGTGAGTTTTCTATTGAGACGGGCTAGACACATAGACCTTGAGGCTACTCAAGACTTGGCTACTAATCTATAAGATGACCTTATCTTGGAAAGAAAGATAAGGAGAGATCTTAATATAAATAGAGCTTCATCATCTTATGAATATTCATCTATAAGCACTACTGATCCAATGCTGCAAAAGCTGGCAAATGAATTGCTAGCCTTGAAAAGGCAAATGGCACAAAGTATGTTTTTTGCTCCTTTATATAAAGATATACCAAGTAGGACATTCCCTAATCAGCCATATCAAAGCAATGCTGCTAAAAGTCAAGGGCAACCAAATCATCTTCTTTCTCCATAGAGGAATCCTACCCTTAAAGCACCTCCAATAAACTCGGTAGTTGGATATCTAGAAATAGAGCATGTTTCCTATTTCCAACCTGAGTTAGAGAAAGAAAATGGCACTGATCTCTTTAGGGAGGATCTAGAAGAATCAGTTGGTGAATCCCACATTTGTTTCTTGAATTACCAGGATGAACCCAAAAGTGAAGGTGAAGCAGTCAAAGGATCATACCCCGTATTCACCAGGTTTGAGAATCAGTCAATACAACAAGTTGACAAAGAGAAGACAGATGAGCGACCCCATCCAGTAATTTCAATTGCTAAGCAGAGAACCCCTCTTCCTTTTTAGTCAAAGGACCTAGCGATTACCAAATAAGTAAGTACATTGAATATCTCTGCACCATCTACTTCAACTTCGTAGATCAGTCCTCCCCCTCCTAAAAATAAAAAGGATGAACTCCCATCCTCTCTTCCAAATCCATCTTAGTCATTTTCCATGACTAATCATGTTGAGGAATCCAAAATTCAAATAACTAAGTTTGAATCCCTGCAAGTCAATCCTGAATAATTGGACATTGATAGAGAACCAAGTGTAGACCTATCTAAAGCAAAAATTATGGCCACCCAAATGTTGGCCCCTATAGCTCAAATTCTATTTGAGCCTTTAGGTAGAGGTAATTACTTCTTGACCATAGATGATGCTCCTATCTTAGCTAATCAAAGTCATGTAGCTGGCAATCCAGGATTTGATTCAAATAAGGCATTAGAAGTATTAGTAGGGTGTAGTACAAATCAAGAAACATCTTCCATATCTAATGAAGATAATTTGATAGAAGATTAGCTTTTGATGATGCTTGGATCTTAGAATTTGATGGCAGCATTTCTTCCACAGCTGGATATAGATCTCTGTTGATCGGATTGAACACTCCTCAGAGTGAAGAGGTCAAACTCCTTCACATCAAAGGAGATGTTGAACTAATGGTTTGTTAGGGGTCTGATGCTAAAAATCAAAGTATGTGCTAGACTAGACCAGCAAAACAAAAAGTTATGATGGTGGAACATGCTACTGCAAATCAAAATCAGGCAAAGGAACCCTTCGCAGGGAGAGCAAGGAGTTATGGTTTTTAGTTTGAAGACCACATCCTATCATAGAGAAAAAAGAAGGAAAGACCAAGAGGAAAATGTAGAAAATTGGTCTCTTGGTGGAGAGCTCCATTTGTCCATCACCGTTTCTAGGGACAAAATGTTTTCTTGCTAGTTTACCAAGATGGTGCACTATTTTCACTGTCTCTCAAGAAGCAGCATCTGAAATACTTTAATTCTTGAAGTATCAGAGCATTACATATCATGACTCCATAACCCAATGGTACACATGAATACACTGGAGATTCTAGATTCTACTCCTTTAAATTCTTTTTTGCAATTGATATAAGTTCCCCAATTGGAGCCAGCTGTTGTCCCCCAAAAATATCACTCATTTTTGGGACAACATTTGAACTATTTTGGTCCTACATACCAAAATTATCTCTTCCCTTTTCAAAATTTGTCCTAGACATTCAAATTCCTCATTTTTCAAGCTTCTCAAAAATCTACAGACTCAGCAGGTCAAGTTTAATGGGCTTCTACAGGTTGAAATCTACAGACTCTTTCAAGGTTAGAGAAAACTATGGACTTGGTTTCTACAAACTCTACAAATATGCTCATTTCTACAAGCTCAATGAGTTCCTAGTTTAATCAGTTCAATGCTTTCAATTCAATGGTGGGTTCAATCAAAGGAATGGTTTAATGTCTTAGTTCAACCAAGCGGTTCAATGCTTTGGTTCATCCTTTGGTTCAATCAAACAATTTGTCAATTAGTTCAAGGCTTTGTTTGAGCTGTTGAACCAAAACTTGGTTCAACGGTTAGTTCAAACACATGGTCAAAGGCAAGTTCAATAAGAGGTTCAAAGCCTTAGTTCAATGTAATGGTTTAAAGCCATGGTTCAATAGTTGGTTCATCACCAAAGTTCAAAAAGCTTCTTGAAGGACCTTAAAGGGTAGGTGCCCTTGTGGGGAACTCTCGACTGCCAATTCGAAGACACTTCTTGAAGCCGAAGGGACACCTAAATAAGCCTGAAGGCCATTCAAAGACTGACCAAAGGGTAGATACTCTTGTGGGAGGCTCTTCCCAACTCAAAATGGGTCATTTCTAAAGGCCCAAAAGGGCAAGTCCAATTTGGAAAAATGCCAAACAAAAAAAACTAAAAGAGGACAAATGAATGACATGCCCAAAAATGTCAAATTCAACACAGTGAACTAGCCGTTGATCCTTTGAACATATAGACCAGAATACATTCATAGATTTCAAGGCCAAGACCAGTAAAAAGTGGGGAAGGAATAGAACAACAAACTGAATCGAGGACCTGATTTAATTAACTAGAAAAGTAGGAACGATGAAGATAAGATCAAATCGCCAGGTGGACATTGAAAGTTGCAAACTTTCAATAAGCGCGACCTGTTTCCCTGCATTGATAAAATAAAATGGGTAAAATGCCCCTAAGTTTCAGCCTATCTTCTTAACAGATTCCAATGCAACATGATGTATTATTGTTCTCGAGTCCTTCTTGAAGAGGCTATATAAGGAACTTTTTTCTATTGTAAAAAGGATCTCTTTTTTGACAATTATAAGGAAACTCTACCCAAATTTTAAGGCATTACTGAGACTTTGAGCTCAGATTGCTAATCATATTTTGTTACTGGAATAAGAAAGCAAGTGGTTTTTTAGACTTTGTGGTGTAATATCCTTGTTGTTGAGGAAAATATTCTTATGGCTTTTTCTTCAATATATCTTCTTCTCCATTAATTCAATAAGCAAAGTTAGTGACAATAGTCAGAAAGGTGTCCTGAAGAGTCAAGTGTGGAGAGACTTTGTGCCCCCATAATTACCTTTAGTGTGTTTTCTTTTCATTTCTATGTAAAGGACCTTGGGGCGACTTTGTGCCCTTGTTTTCCTTCATATCTTACTCTTGAGCAATCCAGGTGAAGACTTTGTGATGAATCTCAATTTGCTGGTTATTACATCCTTTGCTACATTTTGTTGTTACTTCCAGGAGTATTCTTATGGTTTGTTGAATAGTACTTTTGAAAGAAGAGGAGTATTGTCTATCATTTCCCTTGAGTTTTTCCTTTGATCTGCATGCATCATCTCTGAAAAAAGAGAGATGGATGGTTTGTCCTACCTATGAGTATTATTTTCTATATATATATATATATATATATATATATATATATATATATATATATATATATATATATATATATATATATATATATATATATAGCATACCTAAAGGGAACCTCCCCTTGATGAGAGGAGAGATCATTCCCCTTCTGATGTGGTAAACCTACACATTTGGATGACTAATCTTTCTACTTTGGCTGATCAAACCTATTTTGTTTATCAGTATGCTGATCGACAAAATATTCAAACAACAACCCTCATTATTATGTACTAAAGCTTTAAAACATAGATAAACTTGTCTCTAGTCTAAAAATGGAGGAAACATGTGCTTTGTCTATTCCCACACCTTCACATATGTGAGCTAGAGGTGGAGAGTGATGAAGATAAACCCTTAGAACTCTTGGTACCACATACAAGAATATTTTTGTATAAATAACTCAAGGGTGCATCAAAACCATTACACTTTTTTCCCCTACATAGATGAAGAATATCATTGGAGTGCCCAAATTGTTATTTATTGTTCATAAAGTATAGGTCCTTAAACTATAGACAAATGAAATTAATGAAAAGGATAAGATACCCCCATCCTCTTCTCAAAATATTAGGTCTTAATTTTCTCTCTCCTATATGAAATGACTAAAATCTTGAAATCTTGTTTGGACTACCAATGAGCTCGGTGGAGAGAGAGAATCCATTTTTAGCCTATTTTGCATCCTTTTGTCATGAAAATTCACTAGAAGAATGATCAGGAGTTTTGATGCATTACTTTAACCTAACCTATATTTATTTGGTTGTGAAAGTCTTTACTACCTACTAAAACTCTTGAAACTCTCTATTTTCTATATTTTCTTTAAGTTCTTGACATTCAGATGCCATTGGGTGGTAGAGGGGGGAAAACATAAGTTAAAAAATCATTTAAAAATAGGAGGTATGGTAGGAAAAGGTGAAGAGACACACTTTATGATATGTGGGGTGAATTTGGTGAGTGGGGAATGAATATGAGCCTTAAATGGACCTCTATGGCTATGAAACTACTTAGTCATGAATATATGATGAAAATGGGACCAAACACTCACCCCTTTCAAAGGTTTTCAATTCAAATAGGCTCATATGAGGAATTTTAAGGTCTTAAAAGGGCTAATCAGGGCTTGAGACATATGTGAACAAAAAGACCATGGGAAATGGTTTCAAATACTTCACTAAGCTTTAGATTAGAAACTAATCATAGTTTAGACACATTTAAAATTTATCAAAAAATTATCTATCACAAGGAATAACTTTAAATAAGCCCATATACCATAAGAACCAGTAACCTTAAAATATCCAAACAACCTAAACTTTGCCAAAATATCCTTAATCTTACCAAACACTGTATAAGACATTTTTTTGACCTATTATGACTTGGATTGCACCCTAGCTGAGCAAAAAAATGTTTTTCCTCTAATACAATATATTCCAACATGGGAATGACCCTAGGCTATGGGTTATATAATCTTGGGTCAGACCTCTAGGATTTTTAATGAGGTTACCTCCTCTGATGTATCACTTATCTAGTTTCCACTAAAACCTACTAATTACTTGGGTGAAAAGGGAGAGATAGATAACTAAAATCTTAATCTAATATAATGTTGGTGATTCACCTATATTGATTACTCATCCACTCTATTTGAACTTTTAAAAATAATAATGAAACAAGCAAAAAATTAAATCTACAACTCCAAATGTCTATTATGTATAAATATTTCATGAAGAGGTTCACCAAGTGATCAAAACCTAAGGGAAGTGATGGAAAGGCCTGATTTAAGTCACTAACCAATAAATATATCCTCTTGATAGCTTCAATTAAATGTCATTAAACACTAAACATGACCTACATAACAAGATAAACTAGTGGCTAGGTGAGATTAGGAATTGACAAGGGAAAAATTTATACCACATATGCAAATCAAACTAACATTAACACATTATACTATAAAAATAAAATCTAAAAAAATAATCTATTTATCTTAGGAGGTCACAAATATCAATCTTGGTAGAGTCTAGTCATGCCCAAGAGAGGAGATTCATTTCAAGGATTAGAATCCTACATTTATAGTAGATGGGAGTGAGAAAGATGGGTAACATGCATGGGAAAATGGAAAAGGAGTCATTAATGATCAATACAATAGTTTTACCAACTCTTTGATCTCCTCATGCATTAATGTCACTAAGACTTTGTATATCATGGAAACGTGGAGAAAGAAGCACGCATCCCATAATTTACACAAGAAGCAATCAAGAATTGTTGCATTGAATCCTTATTGAGCTCCTTAATATGTTAATGTTACTTAATATCTGCCAATGGTGATGTTTGAGCCTAAAAATCCACTCTAGTTCAACTTTAAACTATAATTTAACCTCTAATCAAAGTTGTATAACTTTGACCTTTAATTTTGACTATTGATCTTGATCTAGGTCTTCAAGATTATGACACCTTCAAACTTCATCATTGAACATCGATTTGTTATCTACATTTGAGATTAAGACATTTGGAAATTATGTGTTTATCCTCAACATATTCTATTAGATTCATCTACTCCTATGCTTGCACCATGTGTTGAATTTATCTTTAATCTAAGATAATTGACCCTTTGAACCTATATGAACCATTGATCTCCTTTGTTAGATTTAACACATGTTATTTAACTCCTTCTACTTGATCAAAGACAAACCATTGATATACTTTTTTTCCATGATCATGCCACTTATCATTGATTTGTTTAATCCTAGGATCCTCTCACTTTTTAACTATGAGCTCACCATTCATCTTTGATTGCACAATCAAGTGTACTCTATTATATCTTTGGGACCCACTAACATCATCAAGTCACCACTCATCATTAGATCTTTGATTTGATCGAATATTGACCATTGATCTTGTTCTAGGCACTTTATGACTCTTTAACCTTGAATGTGTCATAAATCTTCTACTTGAGCTCTCGATATCTTGACACCTATCAGATCTACATTTAACCTTGGGATCATTTAATCCCAAATGGTTAATTTCCATAGATTTATCTTGATGTCTCCATGCACATCATAGACTATTGGTTTAACATTGAATCTTTAGATCTTGAGATAAAAAAGACATCAAGATATGAAATTTGCAAAGGATGATTTAGGCATAAAATACATCATGTCCATTAAATATTTTATCTTGAGAAGCTTTCCAATTTAGTATATTAAATGCACAACCAACTTGATCTATTATTAGCACATGAAATTTGATGATGGTCTGGTTCTTATAAGCTTGTTCAAGTTATTTCTTGAACATCTGTTTAATTAATAATCTACTCAGTTGATCTATCTATGAAAATTTTTGGCATGTGGGCAAAAATGGCCAACATTTTTATTAACTCATAGGGGAGCATGCTTTATATAATTAATAACCTATACTAGTTTCTTTTTATAGTCTATTGTGTGTGGATTCTTTAATCTAGTTCAACATATTGATTTGAGGATAAAAATAAATTCCAACCCTTAGATAACTCCTCTTGAAACAGATAAGTATCACAAGGAGCAAAACAAAAAAATTGCCCAAGGCACTTGTTTAAGGGAAAAATAGAGTAGAAGGTAAGATAACCAAAACAAAGCAAGGACCACTAACCTAAGGAAACAAGGAAAATAAGACAAAAGGGAAATAGACTACTACTTGTGATAATCACTTATTGAAACAAATCAAACCTAAAACAACTAACTTATAGTGACAAGCTTCCCTCCATGGTCAAATGAAAAGCTATTTCGTCCACCTTGAAATTTTGAAGCATGGTTGCCTCTTTTTGATAGATTTCTTCTACATCTAAGAGAAATTGGATGCTCATGTCTTTTTAGGGAAGCAACTAGTTCCTCTACTATAAATTTTAAGTGCATGAATTGTAGAAATGAGTCCAAAACCCAATCATACTCCTCCCAAATTTGTGGACTTTGTAAGAACATCTTCAATTATTATTCATTTATTGATTTCTAGATATGATCATGTTGGGTAGCATGGTATGTCTCTTTTATCATATCTACAAACCTAACCTCTAAGGTAGATGGATATGATCTTTGGACTTCTTGAGGCCACTTGATCTCATTATCAACTTCCAAGAGTAGAGAAATGTTTGAAGTTAAAGATAAAAGTTGACAACGACATTTGAAAAGTTCAAACATGTGATCTTTTGAGAGAAAAATTACTTCCTACTTGATGAAGTCACTTTCCTCAGCCTATAGTAGACCACATTCAAGTAAAAAATAACCTTAATGAAAGATTTCAAACCAATCTAAAGATTTATTCTCATGAAAATATAGTTCAATTGGGATTTTTTTAAGTTGAATATATAAAGCAAGCATATCAATCCCTTGACCACAATCATGAGGCTATAAATATATTTTTGATATCTCAGTTTGGTCAATCAACACTACTTCATCGTCAACATCAAGTTGATGATTGAGCATACTCTCAAAGTTATCTTTCTCTTCACCTTATTTTGTTGAGTGGTACTTGTGTTCTACTAATTCTATAATATCTTATCCTTCATGATGAATGGAAAATCTTGAGTCATCAAATAAATCATGGGAAACACATTCAACTTATACAATTGGTACATCTTCCTCTTAAACATCAACAACCTCCTCTTCATGTACTTTTTCTTGCACTTTCATCTCAGCCTCTACCTTAGCTTTGTCTTCTGTGTTTTCCATATTTGCATCATTATGGAAGATTGAAACATGTTTGTCCTTACCAAAATGTGTCCCAATCATGATTTATTCTTCTTGGTCACTCAAGTCACCTTTATTTTATTTTTCCTTATCTACATCTTCTTGATTTGCCTCATAAAGGAGAGGCTCTTTCTGAGATAATGGCATAGTAGATGCTTTAAAATATTCAGTAAGATCAGGAAGGTCTAAATAAGTTACCATAGACATTTGATTTTGATCATGGAGCTACTCTTATTAGATCACCTTCACCTCCTCTCTTGGTTGCATTGTTTTTTAATGGCTTTCCATTAATGAAAGGCTCTAGGATTTTGAGGGTAAAGGAGTGGAGGTTGAATGATCACTAGCTTGGTCTTGAATTCAATATCTTGTCTTATGCTTGAATGTTCTTATTTCTCTCTTGACCATTGAATCTGATTCCAAGTCATAAACATAGGTTTATAAACCTTTGATTCTTTACTTGTTCTTGTTATGGGTGGGAAAGAAGAATTTTTTTGTTGTGTTGACTTTGTAGTTGCTATTGAATGTGAGAGATGTTGATTTGAAAACTCAATTTTATTGGCTAAATTAGCCTCAAAATCATGGACCAATTAGATAGAGATGTTTCCCTAAAAAATTGAAGATGAAGTCTCCTATATAATATACTAAGAAATATGGATATTAGTCTCCTAAAAACATACTTGTTCAGCCTTCTAAAGACTCTCTTGGATAGAGTTCTAGGTAGGAAAGTTAGGCAAGGTCTGAATGAAATTTTGAGGGCTATGATAAACATTGGTTTGGCATTCATGAATGGAAAAGGATAGCTCTATGGGAACATGATGATGATTATGATGACCCTAGGGTTCCTCATAAACTAATAGCCTCTCTTCAATGCTTACTATTAGACCAAATATGACTAGAATATTAGTACTAAAATTTGAGTGGATTTTCCTTATGAAGGATGCACCTACCTCTTTATCCTATTGAAAACTATCAATCTTGTTATAAATTTCAAGCTTGGAAATCTCCTATCCATATCTCTTTTGAGTGTTTATCATTATCATTTGTTTCTCATATCCAAATAAAGTTTGTTTGAATCTTGACATGGATTACTTTGGGGTTTTATTGGGATGATGAAGAAGACAAAAATATTCATGAGGGTTATCATAGGATTGGGATGAGTCACCATATTGATGGTAAGGCTCTTTATATGGTTGGTGATGTTCACCATAAAGATTATAGAGATCATGGTAGGGCTGATATGGGTCATGAGGAAGGTAAGAGCCATGCCCTTAATAATAAGGATCATGAGAAACTTGATAAGGCTCATCATAGTTTTGATAGAACTCTTGGTAAGGTTGATTATGATCATATGGATCATGATGATCATGTTGGAACTATTTATAAGGAGGTGATTGATAGGGCTATCCACCATAGTTATTCATATCAACCTTGGATGAAAAAATTGATTAAAATATTCAATGATACATACCCAAGCTACTTAAAACTAGAAGCTTTGATTTGGAGTCACCATTGGTGATAACTTGGTTGCTTATAAAATACTATTAGAGTAAAGACACACCAATAATATTTCCATTCTTTTAGATATTGATCCCATTGAGCATGTTAAAAACTATTATAACTTAGATTTCACCCTAGCTAAGTAAAGGATTATTCAGGTTCTCTACTCAAATCTAGTCCAACATGGGAATGACCCTAGGTTATGGGTTACCTAATCTTAGGTCAGACCTCTAGGATTTTTAATGAGGATAGCTCCTCTAATGTATCACTTAGCTCATTTCCACTAAAACCAAATAATTTCTAGGGTGAAGAGGGAGATAAATATTACTAAAAGGAAAATCTAAGCTAATGTTGGTGATGCACCTAAATTGATTACTCATCCACTCTATTTGAGCCTCTAAAAATACTAATGAGACAAGAAAAATATTGAATTTACAACTTTAAATGTCTGTTATGCATCAATAGTTCATGTATAGGTTCACCAAGTGATCAAAATCTAAGGGAAGTGATGGAAAGGCCTTATTCAAGTCACTAACCAATAAATGTATCCTCTTGATAGATTCAATTAAATGTCATTAAACACTAAACATGACCTACATAACAAGATAAACTAGTGGCTAGGTGAGATTAGGAATTGACAAGGGAAAGATTTATACCACATATGTAAATCAAACTAACATTAACACATTATACTAGAACAATAAAATCTAAAAAAATAATATATTTATCTTAGGAGGTCACAAATATCAATCTTGGTAGAGTCTAGTCATGACCAAGAAAGGGGATTTATTTCAAGGCTTAGAAGCATATATTTATAGTAGAATGGAATGATAAAGATAGGGTACATTCATGGGAGAAAGGAGAAAGAGTCATCAATGATCAAGACAATAGTTGTACCAAATCTTTGAGATCTTCATGCATTAATGTCAATGGGACTCTAGCTAGCATGGAAAGGTGGAGAAAGAAGCATAAACCCTATGATTTCTTAAAAAAGAAATCAAGAATGGCATCATAGAATCCTTCTCAATCTCCTCAATGTATTAAAATTTCTCAAAAACTCCCAATGGATATGTTTTATCCCTAAAAGTCTACTCCAGTTCAACTTTAAATTATATTTCAACCTCTAGTCAAAGTCTCATAACTTTGACCTTTAATTTTGACCACTAATCTTGATCTGGGTATTTGATATTATGACACCTTATAAATTCATCATTGGCCATCAATCTATGATCTACATTTGAAATTAAGACATTAAGAAATTACAAATTTATTGTTAGGATATGCTATCAGTTTCATCTTCTCTTACACTCATGCCATGTGTTGACCTTGCATTTAATCTAATCTCATTGACCCTTTGACCTTATATGCACCATATATCTCCTTGGTCTAATTGAATGAATGCCATCGATCTCATTTTACTTGATTAAACATGCACCATTGATCTACTTGTTTACCATGATCATGCCACTTGTAATTGATGTGTTTAATGCTAGGATCCTCTAAATTTTTTATTATGATCTCACCATTAATCTGTAAGTGTATGATGAAATGTACTCCTTTAGATCTTTGGTACCCATTGATGTCATCAGGTTTTCACTCACCAATCAATCTTTGATTTGATCAAAAATCAATCATATATCTTGTTCCATGCACTTTTTAACTCTTTGACCTTATGTATGCCATAGATATTCTACCCAATATCCAAATATATTAACACATATCATATCTACATTTAACCTTAGGATCATTTGAGTCCAAATGGTTACTTTCCATAGCTTTATCTTGACATCTATGTGCACGTCCTTGACTATTGGTATAACTTTGAAGATTTATATCTTGAGATAAAAAAGACATCAATATATGAAATTTGTAAAGGATGATATAGGAATTAAATACATCATGTCCATTCAATATTTTAGCTTGAGAAGCTTTTTAAGTAAATCTACTAAATATGCAACAAAATTTATATGTTCATTTGTCATGATATTTGATGATGGCCTGGCTTTTCTAGGCTTGCTCAATTCATTTCTTGATCATTCATTTCAATCAATACTCTACTCAATTGATCTATCTAGGAAAAAGCTTGGCATGTAGGCCAAACTGGCCAATAAGACCTTAAAATACATTTTTTAACTCTCGTAGACTAATTTAAGGACCACTTGACCACTATCACATCACCAATAAATCTAAAAATAGTTGTCATGATAAGTTCACGAGTAGACTCTACGACACCTCTAATAGTGTTGAATGACTTCAAGAAGAATTTAGGAGCTATCAACAATGCATGGAGATCCCATATATATGCTTGGCTAAGTGTCATGAAAATTTTATGGTTGTAGGGGTTGGAATTTGGCTTAGGAGGATAAATTACCAAAACAAATTATGACTCATACGGGTGACTAGCCTATTGGTCAAGAGAAGTCACTAACTCTTGATGATAATGACGACTCATACATAGTAATAAGTATAGGATAACCATCTTCTTGGAATGCCAAAAATATCTAGCATTTTAAGACACATATAAGACCACAAAACCTCACAAGACACAACAAATATAATTAAATAAACACAC
The DNA here is from genome assembly GCA_037957365.1 of Torreya grandis. Lineage (NCBI taxonomy): Eukaryota > Viridiplantae > Streptophyta > Pinopsida > Cupressales > Taxaceae > Torreya > Torreya grandis. The sequence continues at coordinate 763,741 of JARHVA010006807.1, read as the reverse complement.
CTCACACCTAATAAGCAATTAAGATAAGACACAAACATAATAAATTCAACCAACTATACCTATTCTAACTCTATACACATAAAATTTTCAAACTTTTATTAATTACTGACACTTTATATCTTGTAAGTCTCAATATGTTTGAGTGTATGCCTTAAGGGGTACACTGGGAAAGGGATGGTTAGACCATTGGTGCTTCATAATATTGTTTTCCCTTTTACCACTTTCCTTCTACACACTCATCTCTTTAAAACCAATTACCCTAAGCTTATTCTTCTTTGCCTTATCCATTCTAGTCTTTTGTCATGTTTTATCCTCCTTTTCTTGACTTAATTCTCTTTTGGATAGTTAATTGTATTAGGTCAACTAGGTTGACCCTATATAGTCTAGGGGTATTTTTCACTTTTTGGGTTTATTATCCTTTCAATCGACCTAGATCAGACCTAGTGAATTATCCCTAAAAACATATAGGGTCAACTAGGTCAACCCTATATAATCGACATTTTTGAGAGGATTTAGGGAAATATCTACTTATATATACAAGTTCATTTCTAACCATTTGTAAAAAGAGAAGTGAATAAGAATAAGTTCAAATTAATATTTACTTATTGACCACTCTATTTGATGAATAATTCTTAGGGTTTCATACTTTTTTTGGAGATACAGATCTTATCTTGTGGAGAAGTCTTATAGATACATAGATAGGTTATGTAGCCTAGATATTATTTTTATTTATTATCCTTAAATACCATAATAATATCTTGAAAATAACCTTGACCAAGGGAGCAATTGAAGCTCAATGGGTTCTTCATCAAAGGTAAGTATTCTTAACATTATTTCTCCTTTGCAAGAGTAGATAAATAATGTAGTTGTGCTTATTTCTTCCATGCATTAGGATTTCATAAACATTAATGTGAGTATATATCTTCTATGCTAGTTTATTTTGGTTTGTTTTGTTTCTAACCCCCACTTTTTGTCACAAGCTTTGGTGAGTACTAGATTAGATTTACTTTCTTATTTATTACAATAGAGGGAACATTAAACCTAGGACTCTTTTAGGTTTGTTACATAATTGTGTTAGACTATAGGCTTTAGAACCCTTCCTAGCATGGTTTATTATGAAAATTTATCCCCTAATTAGGTCTAGTAGATCCTGATATTGGTCATGCCCCTGCTTAAAAAATGTATCCCCAATAGGAAGTGTAGGTATACTCAATCTTATTTAAGCTAGGATTGATTTATAGACATGATTCATTTTTTATTACATACATTTTGGTGAACCTGACATGCCCTTGTAAGACTTGTTCATCTTGTTTAATTTATTTAATTTTTTCATCATTATTTTTATCATATATTTGCCATACTAGATCAACTCTATCAACCTAGTATCTAACTTTTGTGCATAGGTTTTTAGGTACATGATACTAGATCAACCTTGTCGACCCAATATAGTATTTAAAATTTGTAAACATATAGTTTAGACTAATAGGTTGACGTAATCAACCTTGTACATTTTTAGGCATATAGTTCAACATACTATGTCAACCCATTCAACCCCATACATTTTATGTACTTAATAGCAAGTTTTTGTAAAACTTGATCAACCTAGTCAACCTAGTTAGTAGAATTTGAAAGCATATATCAAAATTTTTGAACATAAATATTCATTATTTACATCTCTAATCCACCAAGGTTTCTTTATATCTCTTTTTTTACAAAATTTTATTTCATAGTTTATAGTTTTCAAAACTACCCTTGCATAGTCAATTGGATTGACACTGTCAACCCAGTTTTATGTTCTATGTGTTGTCTAGATAACTTGGTTGAGTCTATCAAACATATTCATTTTTAAACCTTGATTTCATAATATAGGTTCAACCCTCTCAACCTTTTTTATATGTTATGCATACATTTTAAGTATATCAACATTATACCTTGTTTCAAAGTTAAAAGTAGCCTTATATGTTGATAATTAATTCACACTTTATTTTATTATTTCTTCCATGCTTAGAATAGATCAAATAGATTAATTAGGTGTTTTTAAAATTAATCATTTAGTTCACTATTCTATATTTTATGCACACATAGCCAAATCACATAATCTAAACAAATATTTTAAGATTTGTCTACCCAAGGATGACCTAATTGGATTTCATTACCTAGAGGGAAGATGAATTGATACTCTAGTCAAGTATAAAGTTTGGTTAATGGTATATTATGGCTAAGCACCCAACACCCTTATAATTATGGTTTTTGAAGTAAGGGGGTATGCCCTAATACCAAGCTTGTATCATTGCCATTATAGTCCCTTTCAACCCAAACTACTTGAAACCATCTTTAGATTACTATTCTAGATCCTTTATTATATCTAACTTCCCATCACATTTAAATCATATCTTAATAATCTAATAAAAATTTAGGTTGACCAATTATTTAGCTCTTTACTTTCCAAATTGATTTCTTGCTCTTTTCTCAATTTTATTTTGTATTTCAAAAACTTGCATTAGCTAGCATTGGTGCAAGGTTTTGTGTTATGTGTTTCAATTGGATTAGCCAATGTTAATACAATTGACTATTTATTTCCTTTTTGTCATTTATTTTCAAATTAATTAAAAAAATTGTCTTACTTTAGTCTGCAAATCTATCATTACTTTCTAAATTTCCTTTTCTATTAAACTAAGTTGACCTAGTCAAATTTTTAACCTTTTTCTATCCCTTATTCATTGTACTAGGTCAATTTCTAATTCATGTTCATTGTATTAGATCAACCTAGTCAACCTTGTATAGATTGTAGACCCTATTTTTATGCTAGGTTAACCCAATCAATCCTATAGAGTTTCTATCAATCCCTATTTTCTTTCTTTCTCATATCTCTTTCATACCCTTCATCATGGATTTTCTATTTGATGACAACACTGAGTTGCGATTAGTAGACATGATAAATTTTAGCAACCCCCATAAGCTCTCCCATAGATAGAGTATGACTCCTCTCTTGGATACTAGTAATGTTTATATTTTCACTCACATAATGAACTATGGGACCCCTGCTAATACCTATTTGTATCATAGTCCTCTCTTCTTATTATAAGACCAACCTAAATTAGAGTATACACCTAGAATGTTCTTCTTTATCTTTGAATTTACTTAACATCAAGGAAAGGATCATTCTACTATTTACAATCTTGTGATTAGTGGTAAAGTTGAAGAACCTCATTTTCCTACTCCTACATTCTCAACTAGATCTAGGGGTACCACTTTCTTTGATTCCCAACCTCATCCTTCAATTATGACCCCTTATCATACCATGAATTCTTATTCTCTAACTTCTTCCACCTCCATGCCTAGTATATCCACTAACATGGTAGGTTCTACATCTAATTGACCTCTCATAAGATCCACTATCATTAATCCTTCCAATATTACATTTTTTACTACCCAATGTAATCATGCTATTAGTGCTTCTTATTCTCAACCATTCACTAGTACATATTTTGCTACAAAAACAAATTTTACCACTAGTGCCTCACATTCTCATAATTCCTCTCAATCTCCTATTAATAATAATAGTAGTACCAAAGCCACTAATACCACCTCTAATGATTTTAATAATTCTAATAAAAAACATCAACTATTGTTACAAACACTTAATCAAATGAATTCCTTTCAAGCTCATAACAAAAATGAAATGATGAGAATGCAAAACCACCTTCTTCATCTTCAATCTCATCCTCAACCAACAGCTTGGGGCATACATAACCAAAATATTCCCCCTCCTCCTTTTCAATATTCTCAAGACAATCTCATTCCTCAACCTCCTTTGGTCAATAAAACTATCAAACATCTCCAAAATTAACCTCATACAACTCAAATTACTAACATTGATATTGGAGGTATCACATCTACAATTTCGTATAATGGATCAATTGATCCCACCCTTCATATTAAAATATTTGGAAATATTTATAAGGATTAAGTCAAATTGAAAATTTTCCACTACCAAAATTTTCACCAAAACTCTCACAGTTGATGCCTTGGATTGGTACAACCAACTTAGAACTCATTCCATTACTAGTTTAGAGGATTTAGTGAATGATTTAGTTAGATGATTACAAAATAGTGATCTTACTAAAAACACTTTGACCCACTTCATAAATTACAAACAACTTGAAAATGAAACTGCTCAATCCTTTGTTAAAATGTGGAAAACTTTGTCAAATAAATGTGAACATAACATGACCAATGATAATCTTTTTTTATCTCTTCACCAATGCCCTTTTTCCTAAACTTCAATATCAATTCCACACACTCTCTCCACATACCTTAGAGGAGGTTATTGACCAAGCTAAATAACAAGATTTACTTATGCATGAATTCAATCCACGCCAACCTTCTTTGGGTCCTCATCTCCTACTTAAGAACAAAAATCACAATGTTAACGTTGATGGTGTTATAGATTCTTATGGAACCATTCACAATGTTCACTATGTCATTCCTACCCCTTCATCAGAACCATGTTGCCCTTCTAAAAAATATACCAATCTTCATTTATCTTCACCAAACAACATTAAAGTTCAAAAACCTCTATCCTCAATTTAATTGCTTAAGCATCTACCTGGGCCTATTCCATGATATCTTGACCCTACTCATCCTATGAAATCTTGGTATGAACCTAACAAGTTTTTTTAGTTTGACTCTAGTTGGGGTCATTCTCATGAGACCTATAGACAACTTCATAAGTTAACTATGGACTTTCTTCTTAGTCCTAATTTTGATCACAATTCTATCATATGAAAGCATCAAAAAGCTTATGAAATTGTTTTAAAGCATTATAAATCACATGATAAAAATCAAGCCTTGAACCAAGCAAACATTTATTTAGGTATTGAAAAAGACCCTCTTCCTAATAATCAACCTATTCTAGAAAATCAAGATAAATCCACCCCTTCCACATATAATGTAGAAAGTCTTATTGAACCCACTTATTAAGATAATGTGGTTAACATGACTAAAATACAAAGTGTGGTTTATTTCATTGATTCCAAATCTATCTACAATCCTCCTTTATCTAAAACATATCATGTTATCTAGGATTATTATCCAACTCATTTAAATAAGTTGGGGAAAGATGACCTTATTACTTTTGATGATCCAATTTTTTATTCTCCTTTGGATAACACTTCCCATTCTATTTCAACCACTCTTTTGTCATCTTCTAAAAATAATGATACTCAAATTTCTACTAACACTTCTACCAATTCTCAAAATCAACTTAAACTAGCTAATTCATCATCACAACATGATTTAAAACTTTGTTCCAAACCTTCTTCTTATTATCAACCAAAATTACAACATACTTTGGCTCCTCCTTCTAAATATATCCTTTATCATTATGCACCTATATCTAACAACCTTCTTATAGGATATGATAAGTGGGATTCAATCGTGAAACTCATTGATATCCCATCCCAAATTTTATTCCTTGAGCTTATGTAAACTTCTCCCAATCATAGAAACCATCTTATATAACTATTATTGAAGATGAATTCCCTTCATCTTCTATTATTAGGATGGAAAGAAACCTTCTCTAGATCTAAGGATAGTATTTTACAACAATGTGAAGAGATGTCTATCAACATTGATGAAACTATATAAACTTTTCTTTCCTTAAAATTTCCCATAGCTTCTATGATTTCCAATGATATTATGCTTTATTAAAATGATCCTCCATTATTCATTAGTGTTCAAATAGGTTATATATAAGTTAAGTGTACATTGATTGATGAGGGTTTTGACACCTGCATTGCCTCTCTCAATTTCATTAAGATTCTTGGATATTTAGAATGTAATCTCAATTCTACATGCAACACCTGTCAAGGATATGATTGAAGGAAAATTCCTCTTCTAGGTTTTGTGTGGCTTCCTATTACTATCCCACCTATCACCATTTATATGAAGGTGATGATCTGTAACTTTCCCCTTTCTTATAAAATCTTGTTTGGTAGCCCATGGACTCACCGTATGAGAGATATTTCTTCTTCTACCTACCAATTTGTTAAATTCCCTCATAATGGAGCCATTTATAGGATTCAAGGTGACACTAACCCCTATAATTTCAAATATTTCCAAGACCATGGTGTCTTAAAGATTCCTACTCTTGAGCCTTTGCCCAACATTCTATTTTATGAGTCTTAGCATTGTAACTTTCCTATTAATTCAAAATAAGGTTACAATGGGAATCCTAAACTCATTGGTAACATTCCTCCTAACCTCTTAGATTTTGATGATGATGAGCCCAATGAGATTAACCTAACTATTAAAAATTTTGATCTCTCACCTCATCTCATCTCATAGCTTCTTGCTTCTTTTCATCCTCATTCTCACAAGCCTCCTTGCAATGATATTCTCATAGTCTTGACCAATAATCAACATTATATTCACCACACTTCCTTGGATGAAAAAATTGTCCTTACTTATGTCATTGATATTCATACCCTAGATTATGATGATGGTTATTCCCTAGATGATCAAATCCTAGGTAGTCTTGTCCAGGCTCATGATGCTGAGATTATCCATTATCATTATTCTTTAATTTAATATTTTCATGTATCTTCAAATCTTCATTAATTTATAATTCCTAATTTTAGTATTTTTCTTATTTATCATAGGGGTAAAGATGGTGCCAATAACTCTATTTTTTGAGGATCCTCATAGGAGTATGCTCATGGATTGTGCTATGATTGAGCCTTAATGTTTTACTAGGTTCCATAATCACTGTAGTTAGTTTACTCTTGAGATTAATATGACCCTTCTTAGACCTTATATGGATTCCATTCCTCCCTCAGTATATCACTTATCAAAGCTCATTCCCACTCCCACTATCATTGAGCCCATTCTTGCTCCTCCTATAGTAGATCCTATTATTATCCCCAATATTATTGAACCTACCCATACTTCTCATCCCCTTACTCATTTTATTGAGCCTAATTATATTACTCCTCCATCAACACCTTCCCTTGGTGATGGTTTTCTTCCCTTGCCTAAGAAGGATTGTCTACCCACCAAATGGGTTGATGAGTGTTCTCCAACTTCTTTCACTCATGTTATACCTTCTTCTATGGTTACTTCTCTTAAGACCACTCACAAGTGTATCTATTAATTATATGGTACAAAATATTATTCTTATACCCATTATTTTAAGTTACGATAATATATTTATAGCTTTCATCCTTCATCTCCTACCTCAAACAAATCCATGCCTCCCTTAAAGGTTATACCTGAATATATACCTAAGTATGGTGAGGTATATTATTTGTGCACTAATGTGGCACCCATCACACCAATAATTATTTAATCCTTCAACAACACTTTAAGGACCATTTGTAGTTATTCCTAGACCTTTTTCTATTCCTCCCACAAGTCATTCCCATAAGAATGATCCTCCTTATTTTCCCATGGATCCACCCCCAATGGTTACATCCCTACTTGTGGTCCCCTCATCACCTTATATGACTCCACCCATGATTCCTTCACCTATGGACCTTTCCTCACCTATGGATCATTTTCCATCTATGATTCCTTCATCTGTGGATCCTTCTCCATCAGTGATTCCTACATCTCCTATAGAGATTAATCCCATGCATTATCCTAAGAATCCTTTGCTTGAATTATTTCCTTAGCATGATCATTTGATCATTCATAATTTTTGAGTTGAGTAAATTAGAAGAGAAGTATTTTCCCAATTTTCATTAAAGTTTGATGAAAAATTAGCAAAAGTTCATATCCAGCTTCATAGAGATTTATCTAATGTATTAGATAATGTGTGTAGGTAGATTAATCATTACTTATGAGCATATTAATGGTTCCTTTTCATTCACATTTTTATTGTAAATGTCCTTTAATTTTATTCTTATCTATCTATTATATCATTTGACACTATGTCAAATTCATATTTTTCCTATATAGTGATTCTTTACTATTTGGTACTATATCGTGCTTATCTTGTCATTTATATTCACATATTATTATCTTTATTTATCATTTATTTCTCTTTATTTCTTAAATTTTTATCAAAACTCTCTTCTTGTGTCTTCATGATTGTTTGCTTTCTCATCTCTATTTTTCATAGATAATTATCATTGTGACTTGGTTATAAAAACCCTATTCCCTTTGGTTCTTGTTTCTCTTTTACCATGTGATTATTTAGAAGAAAAAATCATCTCATTAGACTTTCCTTTTATTGGTCCCCTTTTGGATCTCCTTTTTCCCTTCCTTTTTCATAAACTAAGCATATACATGGTTGAGACTTGAGATCACATGCTAGTTCATTGTTAAGACCAAGTGTCCTAGTCAATATTTGTCTTTGGTTACTTATCTTTTTTTAGCATTATCTTAAAGCTCATTAATGTTTATCACTACATATCTTAATATTGGTCATTCAAAATCCATATGGAGGAGGAATATTGAAAATCCATAGAAATTTAAAAGCCAAATCATTTTACAAAAGGATATGATATCCAATGGCAAAAATATTTTTAAAAGTCAAATCACATTAAAAGACATAATTCAAAATCACATATCCTTATTTTATTAAAATATTAAAATCCAAAATTGACCTCATTATAGAGTTGAGGTCCTTTGGGGTGTGGTAACCTAGTAGATTAGAAAAGGAGAATAAAAAATCTTCTAGTGCTACCTACCTTCTGACGCAAGTACCCAATCTTTGTAGTAGACTAATGGATTTGTAAGGGGTCCTGAGGAACATGAAACACATCATGAGAAGGTAGTTCCATTTTAATTTTCCTTGTACCAATATACCTTCATGAGTTGATCTTATTAGCACACTTATTTTCCTACAAAGCTTTATGTCTATAGTGAATAAGTTTCCTTTGTACATCAATGGCCACTAGTCACTTAGTGTCTTCTCATGTCCTTAGTATGCCTTTTTTCTCCTAAGGTCTTCTCATAATATGACTATGTCTTTATTTTTACACTCCCTTTTTCATTCTAATATCATTCATATTTCCTTGTGAGAAATATTTTTTTGTTTACTAATCACTCCCCTTAAAATTTCATTTGTGAGTTGCATTGTAAGACTGTGGATAAGACCTAACCATCCTCACAAATTACCATATTTTTCCTTCCTATTACCCACATCCTTTCTTACTCAATTTTCCTAATTTTTACACCCTAGGCATGTTATATTTGTGAGCCTTAGTGTAAAACCATGGATAGGATCTGACATTCCTCACACAATTTTTAAATAACACAAGTCACAAACAAAATTACATGTGTTAAATATGAGATATGATGTGATTGATTATGAAGTTATACATGATTCACATGCATCTTAACTTTATTTAATATTTTTTATGCTTACTTCATTTCTTTTTTGATTTTATCTTCTTATTTTTTGAGTGCGTTTAAGAATACAACCATTTCTTGAATTTTTCATACTTCCCAGTTTGAATTAGTGTGATAAATTTAAGACCAATATTTTTCCAATTTTGTTTTTATCTTATAATTGTAAACATAATATAGTATGATTTATTGACTTAATTAATTTTTTTGTATACCATTTTTTTCCTTTTACATACCTTCCATTTTATTACATTATTTTCATACTTCCCAATGTGATTTAGTATGATTTTACTTGTTTTAATTTGGTGCAAAAATATTTCACTTTGGTTTAAAAACAAATTCTTTTTTACCATCTTGTTTTACCATCCCATGGTTCTTTATACTTAGTCATTTTCTTGTTATTGCACATTTCCCAACTTAAAATAGTGTGTAGTAAATTTTTGATTGATTATATTTTACCAAGTCTTTTTGCCTATTTATTTTTAACCATGCATGTGTTTTTCATAATGCTAGAAAATAAACCACATCTCATATATTTCCTATAGCATATATAAAAAAACCTAAATACATGTTCTAAAAAGTATATCCAAAGCATCCATAACCACAACCATAATAATGATAACATACAGAACCAACATCAATATGCCAAAATGCTACACCATATATACATCTCATAAGTTTTAATACAATAACTATAACCATATATATAACATTCTAGCCCTATGGCTAGGCCCCATCCTGTCTATCTCATGGCCTAGCCATGCATCTTGATAATTCTTTGGTATAACTTATCCAAATAAAACATTGTTAGGAGGCCATCTAAGATATCAATCCCTCTACCTATCCCTATAGATGCACTATCTATACTTGTGCCTATGCCAACTTAGTCTGGGTCACTATATGAGCCTACATCAACTGGGTCTATGTTTCCATATGTGCATGTGTCATCTACATCACTATAGTTAGATGTGTAGCTCTCTCCTCTAACAGGGCCTACCATGCATGTATTTCACCTATACTCATCCTTTTTGGTGGATACATCCTCGCCCTCTATGCTCGTATCTACCTTATTGCCTCCCCTTCTAATTTGAACAAACTCATTTGAGATAGGGAAAATGGTACACTAGGGTCCTCTAATATAGTAGGGTCATATGGATATAGAGTCTCATCTAGGATGTCATGGAATAATCCTCTCATAAGGGAGCCCCATCTCTCCTCCTCATCCTTAGTAATACCTATAAAATCACACCGAGTTAGATATTATATAACTATCATATCTCATAATATCTATCTACCTCTAGTCTCTATTTAAAAATGTAAAATTAAACAACAAAGTTAATCATCTTTTACCTGTTTGGGTCTTGGCTATTATGGTCTCACCTTCCATGCGACTACCTAGCATGGTATTTAGATCTATGTGTCCTCATATCACCTCCTTTATAGGTTACTTATCTCAAATTAGGCTAGCATGGCTCATGTTCACCTCAACTTGTGCCTAGGTTTCCTCTCTATCATCTAGCTCTCCTCTAGCTCACCTATTGGGTCCTCAGGGATGCTGATAGTCTCCATTCTCTCCTACTCATCCTACCTCCATCAATGCCATATCCTTGGTGGTCATAGCTAATATAACTATGAAACTAATTGTGGTATCTCTGGTATCACTACCTCCACACCCCTCTCCTCCTTTTCTACTCCCTATCATGTTCATCTAGTCCATGCTCACTCACAAGATGGTCTACTCATCACTAGTGGCCCTATTACCCTTCTCTCACATGGATCTCACACATGCCAAACCCATTGCTCTGGCATTAATATTAATGCCATTAGATGATGTATCCCATCTGTCCTAGCACTCATGCCATAGGATGTGGCTTTATCTACCAAGTATATTGTCTAATAACCTCTATCCTCACTGTCGATAGTGCAATTATGTACCAACTTGACCATGTAGTTATTATGTCTCTATATGGATACAAAACTATGTCTACATGTCTCATATTATGTAGCAATAGCTTGTGGGACATGACCTATGATACCTAGTCCTCTCTCCATCTTTGCACTCAAGGTGACCTATCATCGATTATATGAGGTAACCCATCTGGTCGATACATGGGAAACCTTTCATAGATCCAAGTTATCAACAATATGATCTATCTTATAGATTTATGCCCTCTAACCAACACCTCATATAGATCGTGTAAAATTTGGACCTAGATGATATAACCAAGATCATAAAGTATGCCCTCCTCTAAAATCCTCTTTCTTAAGGCTACCATGAATAGTGGTAGCTTGTCATCTGACTTATGACATAGCCACTCATTATGTCACAATTCCTATCATAGCATTCTAGATATCTAGAATATATGATGCATACATGTCAACACTCTATCTCACCTACCTCCTAATATAGTATCTAAGCCTATAGCCCACATGACTAAGGCTCTCCTCTCTTCTAGGCTATCTAGTATGCCTATAATCACTAGTGTTCCTATCACTAATAGCCCTAGGATGGCATGCACATCCTCTACGATGATGGCTATCTCTACTACATCCCCATCCACCTCCCATCTAAAGGTATTAGTTAATCATTGACAATATCTAAGGAACATAACTAATAGTTATGAGATCAGGGGAATCCTACACATGTATTGGGGTCATCCCTGCAACCAAGAAACAACAAAAGATGTATTAGATCTTCCATTTCATGTATAGTCAAAATACATTGTTTTTATAATTTTAATAAAAAAAGCCTAAATTGATTTAATTTATTCATTTTTACCTATTTTTAGCCTACTTTATCATTTTTGCACTTACTTGGTCGTTTCAAGCCATTCTAGACTTATTTCAGCCTTTTGCATGCATTTTCATACAATTTTAGTTCTTTGGTCAACTTAGTTTGACCAAAAGCTCCCTATTTTTCATTTGGTTGACTTAAAAATCTAATTCAACCCTATTATTTTCCCCTCTCTAGTACTACATTATCATTTTAGACTTTTTAGATCAATAGGCAAACTATATTACATTGGTAGTCTATAAAATATACAGGGTTGACACACACCTACTAGGTTGGTAGTGTGGATATTGACTATTTTTAGCCTACTAGGTTGATTGGGTTGACCTAGTTGTTTTTAGCTATTGACCCCTTACATTTCCCTAAAATAATTGATTTTTTGCCATTTTCCTCCTAAATCATCTAAACCCATTTCTCATTTTGCTATTTACTACCTATGAAATCTAATTTTACCTCAATTTGACATCTAGAAATGCTAAAAATTATTTTTTTTTCTAAAAATACAATAAATTCAACAAAATACTCAAAAAATAGCTTAAAATTCATAATTGCGTACCTATAGTACACATATTGCCACTCCTAGAGCCCCTCCCTATCTATCTTGTCATCTCCTCACCATCTTAGCTCATTTAGTCCACAAATCTATTTTTTCTCTCTTTCAAAATTCAAAATAACCAAATGACTTCTCTTTCCCCTATTAAAAAATAATTTTCCAAAATTCAATTTCTTCAATTATTTTCCTATAGATTCCTTATTTTGCCTATATCTTTATTTTTACTCATCCATTTTCAAAACCATAAAATGCATTAGATTCGTAACGATGTAGAGAATATTTTTCACTATCATATTCTTATCTTCTAATTTTTTTGACAAATGAACATGTCAAGGCATAAAACTGACATTTCTAAGAGGATTTTGGGAAAAATGTACCTATATATACAAGATCATTTCCAACCATTTATAATAAGATAAGTGAAGAAGAATAAGTGAGAACAAACATCTACTTATTGACCATTTTACTTGAGGAATAAAGATTAGGGTTCCATACATTCTTTGGAGATATAGATCTTGTCTTGTGGATAAGTCTTATGGATGCATAGATAGGTTTTGTAGCCTAGAGCTGATTTGTCTTTGTTATCCTTACATACCACAACAATATCTTACAATGCACCTTGGCCAAGGGAGAGATTGAAGATTGATGTGTTTGTATTCAAAGGTAAGTATTCCCAACTTTATTTCTCCTTTCTAAGAGTAGATAGATAATGTATTTGTGTTTCTTTCTTCCATGAATTAGGATTCCACATACATTAGTGTGATTATATGTCTTTTATGCATGTTTAGTTTAGTATTTATTTTATTTATAACCCCCAATTTATGCCACAAGATTTGGTGAGCACTAGTTTAGATTTACTTTATTGTTTAATATAATACAGTGAATGTTAAACCTAGGAGTGTTTTAGGTTTTTTATGTGATTGTGTTATATTATAGACTTTGGAACCCTTTATAGCATGGTGTATTGTGACAAGTGATCCTCTAATGAGGTCTAGTAGATCCCCATATTAGTCATGCCCACATGTAAAAAATGTATCCACAATTAGAATTATATGTATGCTCTATCTTATCCTATCTAGGATTGATTTATAGATATGATGCATTTTTGATTGCATAGACTAACCACTTATTAAAATAAGATAATAACTACTATAAAAAACTAATAAAAATGCACATCCTTTATCCTATAAGATTAAAAGAGAATCTCATTAGATCAAGTTAGATCCATGAGGTTAGATTGTTACATGATGATGGTAATTTTAATCAAGTATTAACCACTAAATGATGGTTCCCACTTGTAGCTAAAGGCATTTGCATGTTCATAACCTCTTAGGAGAGTAACTAGACCGTCTTGCTCCACTCTCAGGTGTATGGATTGGCTAGGTGAGTCAAGAACCCAGTAATATTCATCCCATATCTATATTATTTTCATGATCAATATCAATTATGGTTCACCTATAGTTTATTCTTGGTTTTCCATGTTCCTATGCGGTGATTGTCTTGACAACTCTGCTAGTAGGCCTTAGTTGGTGCCTTCATTTTACTCCATATGAGATGGTGACTTGTTAATACCTTAATGGTATACATATTGATACTCATAAGATATAATATATGGAAAGGTATCTTCACATATCTCAACCTTAGGCACTATTGTATCAAACATCTCAACCTCATTATCTTGAGCGTGTTACTTTTGTGGATAACTTTTGATAGGTTAAGTAAAAGATTTATCTACAATATACTCTATATGAGGTGTGATTATTTGAAGGGTATGATATTGATTTTAAATACTTATGTAATTATACCAAAGGTCATCATTATCCTCTTCACATACCATGTAATCATGATCATACCTTAAACTTTCATCACCTATCTGGATTTCATGTTCATCAACAAACTCATCTTTGAAACAAGGAAGGGGTCTTTTATCTTCAATAAAACTAGAATCCTTTTGAACACATACCTTCTCTTCAAATTTTAGAGACCCTTGGAGGTTATAAAATTTACTTACAACTACTACTAAAAACTAAACAGATGCTTCAACTTCCCACTTGTAGCTGAAGGCATCATGACAAAGAGTGGTTGCCATGTCATTAAGGAGCTCTTGGAAAACATTCTCTCTTTGTCTAATTGAAACATTTTTTTCTTGTGGATCTTCTTGAATACAATAAACCTATTGAATATCATCCTCTTTTTCATTATTGAAGATATATTCATATATATTCTTGGGAAAGGGTATCCCAATGGTGATGTCCACTTTTTGTTTACTTGCATCACCTTCATCATTTTTTACTCTTGTGGATAAATTTTGATAAGGTCAGCAGTTTTCTTATCTACAATATTTTGTATATGAAGTGTGAGTATTTGAAGGGTTTGATATTGATTTTAAATACTTATGTACTTATACCAAAGATCATCATTATCCTCTTCACATCCCATGTAATTCTGATCATACCTTAAACATTCATCAACTATTTGGATTTCATTCTCATCAACAAACTCATTGGCAACGAGGAAGGGGCCTGTTATCTTCAATGAAACTAGAAGCCTTTTAAACACATACCTTCTCATAAATATTTAGAAACCCTTGGAGGTTATCGTTCTAGCTTGAAACTACTATAAACTAAATAGATGCTTCAATTTCCCACTTTTAGCTAAAGGCATCATGACAAAGAGTGGCTTCCATGTCATTAAGGAGCTCTTGGAAAATAGCCTCTCTTTGTCCAATTGAAACATTTTTTTATTATGGATCCTCTTGAATCCAAGAAAACTATTGAATATCATCTTCTTTTTCATTATGGAAGATAGATTCATACATATTCTTGGCAAAGGGTGTCCCAATGGTGATGTCCACTTGTTGTTCAAGTACATCACCTTCATCATTTCTCACCACAACTAGATCTTATTTATTTTTATTATAAAGGAGAGGCTCCTTTTCAAGGAGTGGCATGGAGGATTATTAAAAGATTTCAAGAAGAGAAACCAAATTTGGTGGTTCCATAGATGCTTCATTATCCTTACTTAGATGTTCATCTTTGACAACTATCATCTCTTTTTTCTATTGCACATTTCCTTGAATAGATTTACATGATGGAAATGCCTTGTATTCTTAAAGAGGGAAGGATGGGAGATAAGTGGTTTATTATTTGTCTCTAACTTCAACACCTTGTCTTATTTTTGACTGATCTTCTCTTCCCTTTAATTTTAGAACTTGTCTCTAAGTTGGAAACTCAAATTTAAGATCCACTTTCCCATGAGTTATAACTTGGGACAGGAATGAGGGTGTCTTTAGATGGGATTATTTCACTAAATTTTGAATATATTTTATGTTTAAGGAGAAACAAAGATGTAGGGTATGGATTAGAGATTAGAGAGAACTCATATTGGTTATGCACCATATCCAGATGATGTTGAGCAATCCTCATTGGCTAGGGAGGACTACCTTTGAATAAGAAAGCACTACCACCAAAATATTTGTTAGTAGATATATGAGTGAGTTGTTAAGCTATATGTTTGTTCCTAGACATGTCAAACTTCCTTAAGGATGATAGTCTACTTTTTGAAATAAAATGGTAATGAATAACAAAATGAAAGAGAGATTAAGAGAGAGATATTCATACCATTATTGTAGTCTAAGTGTAGTAGAGAGTGACACCATGTAGATAATGTGAGTTGTTTGTATTTTTGAAGTTTGTTTGGGTAGGCTCAGGGAGGTTAGTGGAAATACATAGTCATCAACATTAGTTAGGCTACTAATTTTAATAAGGGTATGTGACTGACATCAGTTATGTGATTGATGTTGGTAGGGGAAATAAGTTCTTAGAGAGGTTATGACTTTTATAAGCTGTAAGGTGGATGTTGGTCATGTTTATGAGGTTTGAAAGAGTTTTAAGGGAGTGGGTAAGACTCAGGTGGATCTAGATAGAGGGTTGGTATGTTTGTAGTAGAGGGAAATAGGTGAAGGAGTTTTACAAATCCTCCATAGGGAGAGCCAAGATATTCATAAAATGATAAATAATATAATGTAAAGTAATTGTAAAATGATTGTTTAAAGGAATTACAAAACATAGCAATATACTTAGTGAAATAGATAAACCCTGAGTGCCAAATAGATGGATCTAATGAGGCATGTTGAATTAATAGGTGAGTAGAAATACAAGCATGTACTACTGGTTAATAAGATTCCAAGCTCTATATAGTATATCAGTTCCTAATCTAGACTAATTTATGTATAGTAATGGTAATCCTAGATGTAGAAAGTTGAATGCTAAAGCCTATATGTGAATAACTATTTTTCACTAATTTTTACTAACCTAAATGTTAGATTAGAATATGGATAATGTACTTGATGTCGGTAATCTCACTGATGTCAACCATGGGTTGATCAACATTAGCAACATGAGAATAGGTAAAAGGGCTATTTTTAGCCTTTTTTGTTCTTTTTCATGTCAATTGTGGTATTCATTAGGACATGGTAGAAATGCAAGGTTAAGAAGGATGTAGTTAGTTATGAATTTATGTTTGGGGTGAGAACAAGTCATGGGCAGTTAGGATTAGGGGACTAAGTTTTGCAATGACTCAGAGGGTAAGAATTAGTCTTAGGATGAGGTGGCCAGGTAAGGTGGCATAAGTAGTTTTTAATTAACTTAATTAAATATTTTAAATTAACTAAATGTGTGAAGAGTAAAAACATGGGTTAGGAAGGCTAATTATTAAAAAGGGATCAAGGGGCTTTTGACACAAGGAGTTACACATGTGTGTGACATAATTTTAGTGTCTAAATTTGACCCTTTTTGTCTTGTAATTTTTACTAACAAGTTACAAGATAAAATTAGGAGTTGGATGCTCCAGGTATTGGATGAGGTAAACCCCCTGAAAATGGGAATCAACAAAGGATAATCTAGAATTGGGTTCTAGTTTGATAAGAAGTTAATTGGGTGAGTGGATGTTGAGTGAGAGGATGGTAACATCACTACTTTCATGTATATTACTATGAGTTATAGTCAACACAATCAATAATAGGTAAATGTGAGAATGAATCAGATATAAATAACCAAATTATAACTTATAAGTGATAGCTAATAAGGTTAAAATGATCAAAGTTGTAGCTCTAATAGTCTATGTGTTCTAGGTAACCAAGGTAGGAAGTGCTCTTGATAAACACAAAATATTACAGGTGATCGAGATAGCTTGGTCATGATCTAAAACACCTAAGATACATTTGTGTGTACAATAGCCAACTATACCAAGGTATCATAAGCTGTCAAGATAAGTAATGCAAGCTTGGTTCAAAAGGGTCAATGGTTGAGGAGATATTTGTGATCTCTGATTAGAGTCATTATGGATGGAGATTTAGTGATCTCTAAAGTTAGTTGTCATTGTCAAGGAGATATATGTGATCTCCAAGGTGGGTTGTCATGGGAAAAGAGATATACATGATCTCTAAGGTGCCTTGGATGAAGGGTGTAGTACAAAGGGTAGTGGTTAGAGTGAAAAACTCTAATTTAAAGGTGTTAAAGTTGGTTATGTCACTGATGTTGGTAGGAATTATTGCTAACATTGACATCTTATGTTAAGACTACCAATGTTAGTGGGTGAATAAACCCAACAAAAAGGGGTTTGACAACCCACTAAAACTCATTTACAACATTTGATTGGAGAAAAAGAGCTCTAAGTGGGTAGAGATAATAGAGCTAGGAGGGGACCTAGTTGGAGGTGTACCACCACAATTACTAGCTATTTTAGCCTAGAGGAGATGGAGAGATGAGGTAAGATCTGTTATGAGTTGAATTATAATTTAAAGTAGTTAATCTATCATTTGGGTAATTTTTTTAGGTTTAGGGGAGAGAGGGAAATTAGAGGGATAGTATATGAGGTGAGGGTAGGTTTGGGAGAATTGAGGTTTATGGGTGTAGTTTTGAGGGAAAAACTTAAATTGGGAAGATGGACTATTCAACCCTAGGGTCAATCCAATCATTGATGTCAACAGGGTTCATTGATGTCAACTGGTAAGGCACAAATGTCATCTAGAATTTAACACTAATGTCGGTAGCTTTAATCAATGTTGATCATAGGAAAAAACTCCAAATAGGAAGAAAAGACCCATTTTAGATCCCTAGTTGAGTTAATAATTAAGTATAATGACTGAGCTAGCCTTAAAAGACCCTGTGTTGATTAAGTGTTACCTACATAGCCTAGTTGAGGGACTCAAGCCAATGTAATTTTCCCAATGCATAGGGAAAAAGGGTGAGGTATGGTTAAAATTTTGTAAAGGTAAGTGGTTAGAAAAAGGTAATTTAAAATAGGTCATGGGACCTAGGGCTTACAAGATAGGTCATGGGGTTGAGGGTGTAAGATATAAGCCATGGGGCCTATAGTTTAAGATATAATATGTGAAACCTAGAGTTGAGAGATAGGCAATTGGGCCTAAGAATTAGGGATAAACATTTGGGCCTAAGGTTGAGAGATAGGTAGTTGGGCCTAGGGTTTAGGTGGGTTAACAAGTTAGATATTTAGGTGGGTATATGGTTGAGCTAAGCTTAGAGGACCCCATGTCAACTAAGTGTTACCTACATTGCCTAGTTGATGGTCTTAGGCCAATGTAGTTCTCCTATAAAGAAGGGGAAAAAGGTGGAAGTTTATATTGGAAAGTATGTGACTTGATGTTTGTGTGTATGGATGTAGGCTAGGTAGGAGATGATGTTACAAGATCAACTACCTACACTACGATGCAGATGAGGAGGCATGCCACCATGGATGAGTGGGATCACATGGTAGCCATAGGGTTAGGAGGAGTGTGATGATATTCTAGAGTTACACATGATGTTAGTTCAATGATAGAATTGATATAGAGGTGGGATCACACCACCAACACCTTCCATTTAGCTATTAGAGAGTTGACAGTGACACAGGAGGACATGTATAAGATTTTATGATTATCACTCTAGGGTGAGGATCTCTTCTCTTATTTGATATAAGAGCATGATATTCACATGGTTACATTATTTGGAGAGCATGTTAATGAGGTGACCTATCACTTAGTGAGCTTTGCATATGAGCCATTGTACACTATTGATGAGGACTAATACTAGTTGAGTATCTTGATGATGATAGGGATTATAGTATATACACTACTAGATGTAGATGGTGGGAGATTTATTATTGTGTTGATAGGTGTGTTGGCATAGATGGTTAAGTAATGGACTATATATATATAGGGACCAACTTTTCTAGCATAGTTATATAGAGAGTTGTGGGGTTTGAGGCTATGATGATGGAATAGTTTTTGCATCAAGAATTTACTCCATTGATAGGCATATGAGCACATTGTGGTGAGATGACCGTTGGGGATACCCACCATGATTGCATCTAGTTTTAGGGTTAGGTTAAAATGGCAGAGAGAGGCTATATCCCAAACATGAGTAGATGGCATAGTGCAAGACATTGGTTATTATATATGTGTGATAGATGGATTAATTCCCATAGATATTGTTTATAGGCCCTACTTGACATACCCTTCATTCAGAGGACAGGTAGAGTAGCTTATCAGTTTAATAAATGTGTTATGGGTTAGAGGGAGATGAGCTAGAGAGATAGAGATGATATCCATTACATGGGTTAGGAGATAGTTGGGCTTGTTCCAGGATGTGCCTCCTACCTTTCCTTGATATAGGAGGGGTGATATAAAGGCAACCCTACCTTTTCCCTAGGAGACAGATGGGCTAGATTTTGAGGAGCTACTAGTAGGCCCATGTGTGGTAGATCCTAGATGCAAAATGGCTCATTTGGCATGGTAGATAGGTTTGCATCCCATAGTTTAGGTTAAGAGGTCACCACCAAATGTATAGGGAGTGATGAGAGAGATATATATCCGTACATGCTAGAGATGTAGTGGTATAGGCCTGAGATATAATAGTATAGGCTTGAGATGTAGCACAGGCATATGTTTTAGTCTTACAAGGGTAGGTTATGATATTGTAGGGGTAGGTTAGGGTTTTACAAGGCTAGGTTGAGGAATTATAGGGCTAAGTTACTACGCTAATAATAAAGAGGGATAGTTTGAGATTAGCATGATAGGCTAATCCTCCTCTGCCACCATAGGGACTAGTATAGGGTCCTATAATAGGTGAGATGTGTTTTCCATAGACTATATCTCTAGTGAGGTACAATAATACTCTAGATAATATTACATACTATGAGAGAGCCATTAGGGAGTTCCCATAGATCCATAGGTAATCCAAGTTTAGAGATCAAGATAGATCAGTGACACATGCCATGGCTTCTAGCTCACACAAATATAGATAGGAAAAGAGTGGTGATGACAATACTTCTTCATGACCATGACTATAGCCTTAAGGATTCTTAGTGCTAGAGTTTGTTATTGATGATGTTATATATGTTGTACACACACTGACCTATGAGCCAAAGATGAGAGGTGATGGTGATGATGTTGAAGTTTTTATAATGATGTGGATGTTTATATTATGTTAATGTTATGTTAATGTTGAGCATCTTAGTTGAGCTAGACTAGCATTTCCCATATGTGTGAGAGTACATGCATAGTTGATTGGTTAGATTCATCTTAGCATTTTTCCATATTTGTGATGGTGTATGCTTAAAATAAATGGCATATACTTGATAGTTTTCCAATTTATTATTTTTTATAGAAACTAAGGATGCATGTGTGGTATATTTTTTATGAGTAATAGTTTGTTAGTTTTATTATGGTTTTGGGTAGTTATTTGAGACAGATATGTGTTTAACACATAACTATAAGAATCAAGAAAAATTTGTAGAAAGGTGAGATGGTGATTAAATCTTTTTATGAGATTCCATCTCAAAAGAGAAATCAACATGTGATTAGGATGGGAAAGAAAGAGGCATGATGTTCGTGTATTGGTAAAGACTATAATCAAAACATAAATAGGCTCAAGATTATTAGCCTCTTTTATTCTTTACATTATTTGACCATTTTTTTATAAGAGAAGCATCATACTCACCTTGTGTCAAGTGATTTCAAAGTTCCTTGAAAGAGTATGAGGGTAAAAGGGTAAAAGGAATGAGAGTTTTAGGCACTATAACCTTCTTAGTGGAGACAGTATGCCCCTTCTATGGGTGACCCGAGAGATACTATAGGTAAGTCCATGACTTAAAAGTTTTTTTTTTGTGTAAGTTGATCAATATGAGAAGCCTACAATGGGATTTTGTTTGTGTTGAAGTCATATGAAGATGATCAATACAAGAAGCTTCTTAGTCATTATTTCCCTTGATAATAAAGATTAACTTAGCCATCCTTCAAGGGAATGGTCTAAGTTTTTTTTTTCAATTTTAATAGCTAGCCTTCAAGGGAGAAATCTATTTATAATATCAAGGAGAAGTTACATAGCTATCCTTCAAGGGAGAAGTATACATTGAGAATCATGACCTGTGAAACTATAAATTGTCTATGTATCCTTTTTTTTAACTTTAGTCATGGAATGGACTATAGAGGCTTAGAGGTTTTCCAATTTAAGGGCAAAACCATAACACGTCATAGGTTAACTAAGTGTATAGGACTAAGGGTTAAGAGGAAAGGAGATGAATCCAATAAGGTTGCTCAAGGGATGAACTCAAGTTAAACATGAGGTGAAACATCACTTGATTAACAAAAAAATGGTCAAAGGTGCAAAGCATTTTAAGACTTAGGTTCTATCTTTCCTTTGAGAGAAGACAAGTGATAAGTTCTTGAGCCATAATTGTGAGTTATGATGTAGGGTCCAAGCCAATTAGGATCAAACTTACCCCATTTACTTTTCTCCATTTTTGTAACATGTTTATTTTCCTTTAAGATGAGATCTCTGATATTGAAATCTCATTCCTTGAGGCTTTTGTTGTAAGCGTGTTTGATATGCTCTTGATATATCTAGAGGTGGTTAAGGGCTATGAGGCAGTGTTTATCAAGCAACTCAAGTTGAACCAAATGTTCTTAGTGAAAGTCATCAATAGTAATTATGTCTTATAGAGAGATACGAAGAGAAGGAATCTGGACCTCAAGAGGCAAAATAGTCTCTATCCCATAGACCAAGTAACAAGGTGTAGCACCTATAGGGGTTTGAATGCTAGTGTGGTAAGCCCATAAAGCAAAGGGACTATGTGTGCCAATCCTTTCTAGTATCATTGACTAACTTCATGGTTATTTTGGTTAAGGTTTTGTTAGAATCTTCTACCTGTCCATTTTCTTGTGGATAGTATGGTGATGAGAAGCTTAATTTGATTCCAAAAGTGTCACAAAGATTTTGGATAGTCTTGTTTTTGAAATATTTACTATTGTCTATTATAATTTTATGGGGGACACCAAAACGATAGATGATGTGATGGTCGATAAAGTCAACAATTTTTTCAACCTTAGTGGAGATGAGAGGAATGGCCTCAACCCACTTAGTGAAGTATTCAGTAGCAATAATGATGGAATAGTGATGGAGAGATGAATGAGGGTTAATCTCACTGATTAAATCCAAAGCCCATTGGGAGAAGGGGCAGAATTCTTTGGTGACTTATAAGACATGGCTTGGAACGTGAAGGAGTTTAGCTTATTTTTGACATTTGACACAACATCGAACATAATCACTATAGTTTTGATGGAGTGTTGGCCAATAATAGTAGAGTCAAAGGATACATTTGGTAACTATTTTACCATTGAAATATCCACCACAAATCCCATCATGGGCTTCCTTAATGGTGAAGGGTATCTTAGTACTAGTGAGGAATCTAAGGAGGAGACCATCAAAACCTTTCTTGTAGAGAAGTCCCCATATCATAGTGTAACAAGAGGCATGTTTCATGAAAGCATGTCTCCCATTATTAGAGAGATATAAGGGGAAATAGAAAAGGAAAGACAATCCATGAGTTGGTTGTACCATAAGTCGTGTGGGTTGTGTGTTACATTGCTTATAAAAAGGATCTTAGATGATACATTGGAAGGCAATGTTAAGTGATATACAATGAAATAGATTTTTGAGGAATAGGGTGAAGAGGGTATGTGTGAAGCAAGTGATGCCATTATGTCAACAAACTTATTTGTAGATTGATGAATAGTTTACAAGAGGTAGGATTCAAATGATTTCAATAACATATCTACACGATGTTTATATCATTGAAAATTTATGTTTTTACATAGGTAAGAACCATTAACCTAATTAACCACTAGCTAGGAGTCACCAAAAATGGTTATTGATTTGACACCCAAGAAAATATCCATTTGAAGCCTTAATATCAAAGTTTCATATTCAACCATATTGTTAGTTTATTCAAAATCTAATTTAAATGATAAATGCATAGGCTCACTATCAAGATGAATGAAGATGACCCCTATACCCCCACGGTGTTAACATTTAGATCTATCAAAGAACATCATCATTTGATAGGATATGTCATTAGTGGAGAGCATTTTGATAGATTCATTAGGGAATTCAAGGTTTAAAGGTTGGTTGTTAGGTAAAGGGGTGAAAATTAAGTAGTCAGCAATCATTTTCCCCTTGATAGATTTCTATTGAAAAAATTCCAAGTCAAATTTAGCAAGGAGCATGACCCACTGAGATACTCATTGGTTATGATATGGCTTGGAATGCATGTATTTAAGGGGATAAATATGGGTGATAATGTAGGTTTTATGATTTAAGAGGTAATGATGGAGCTTAGAAGCTAAAAAGACTAATGTGAGACAAAGCTTTTTGGTATGGGTATATCAAGTTTCATAATCAATAAGTGTGTTGATTATGTAGTAAATTGCTTGTTTTTAATGATGATCATCTTGATGTGCAATCATAACACCTAGAGAATGGTCTATTGTGAAGATGCAAAGGTAGAAAGGTTGGTTTTCCTTAGGTGGAATAAGAACTAGTGGGTAAAGGAGATACCATTTGTGTGTATCAAAGGATTCCTAGCAATTTATATTCCAATGGAAGGGGACATCTTTTTTGAAGAGATGGTGAAAAGGTTGGTAACAATCTGATAACTAGGGGATGAAGTGATAGATGGACTAGAGCTTACCTTGTAGGTTGTGGAGTTATTTGATATTATTAGGTGGAGGCATGTCTAGTATTGATCAAACATTATCAAGGTTGACTTTAATACCATAGAGAGAAATGATAAGGCCTAAGAGCTTACCAAAAAGGACACAAAGATGCATTTATTTGGGTTTAGTCAAATGTTATATTGGAAGAGATGAGTGAATATGATTTTGAAAATCATCAAGTGATATTGGTGAAGTTTAGACTTTGTAAGTAAGTCATCCACATAGTCTTCCATGAGTAATTTTGTATAAGAGATCATGGAAGATGTAAGTCATGGTGCATTGGTAGGTGGCATCAATGTTCTTCAGACCAAAGGGCATGACCTGATAATAGAGAGTCCCTTATGGGGTAATGAAAGTTATCTTGTGTTGATTCTCAAGAGAAATTGGGATCTGATTGTAACCTAAGAACCTATTCATAAGTGATAACATCTTGTGGCTAGTTGTTAGATCAAGAAGTTGGTTGATACTTAACAAAGGGAAATTGTCTTTTAGACAACTGAGGTTTAAGTCACTATAGTCAATGTATATTTAGATTCCCCCTATCACTTTTTTGATAGGAAAAATATTGAAAACCCATTTTAGGTAGTTGATGGGTTGGATAAAGTTAATAGAAAGGAGACATTAGAGCTCTTCTTTAAAAAGGAGAGTAATACAAGGATGCATTTTGTGAAACTTCTACTTAACAAGTTTAGCATCTCAATTGGTGATAATGTTATGGGTGATGAAAGAGGGGTTGATACCAGACATGTCATTATAAGACCAAGCAAAGGCTTTGCTATGATCATTAATAAATGTGGCATAATTATTTTACTCGAAGGAATCCAAAGATTGGCTAATATTAAGGATATGGGGGTTATCATGAGAAGATAAATTGATGTCAATGGTTGATGCATTTAACATAGCTTATGTTTTAGATAAGATCAATAATTGGATATATGAATCATCTACACCCATGTATGTGAGAATAACATCATCATCTTGACATTGGATAGTGTTGATAGTGGGAGAGTCTTCATCAATCATTTTAGTATGAATGAGAGGAAGGAACCTTATTTCCTTACCTTGATGATAGGTGAGGGGGCCCAAATGGATGGAATTTATTGAAAAAAAATTAGGACATATAAATACCTCTAATTCAATAGGTGATGCTAGAGGAGAGGATGGAGAATGAGAGATTAACTCTTCGATAATTGGTATATGAGAATTTTTAGTGATTTTAGTTATTTTGTCATAACCCATTCCATGCCACTTTTTAGCATTTTTAATGGTTTTCTTGGTGGGATATTTAATGGGCACATGAACACCCTACTGGTAATGACCCAAACCAAATCCTTTAAAATCACACCTACAAAGATAGGTGTGAGCAAAGCTGGGCTTACTCAAGAAGGATAAGTTATAGGTAAATGGTTGTGGTGAAGAGGATGGATTGTTGACAGTGTGAGCCCAATCAATTCCCCCATATGTGAAATTGGTTCAAAGGGTAGGGGACCATACAAGACGACCATCTTAATACAAGGATCATAATTGGGGTGCAGATGAAGCTTTCCATACTCTTGTGGAGTATGGAACATGTTGAGCATTAAAAAATGATATTATCTGAGTGATAGATGCTTGAAAATTTCCTCCATGGGGTCTTTGTCAAGAATTTGTGTTACCAATATTTGTGTAACCAAGGTAGTGGAGCTTATGGAAGCTTCAAAAGTATCATGTAGAGAAGATGATGTCTTTAATGGAATCAGATCATCATTAAGGCTATAAGTCATGTTGCATGTTTTGAAAGGAGGTAGGTCGATGGGAATAACATGAACTTGCCCATTATGCTCAAACTTGACATAATGATGCAAAGTCATGGGAACACATGCCATAACACGTATCTAAGGTCATCTAAGAAATATGTTGTATTGGAAATTTCCTTATACAACATAGAAGACCTCAAAAATTATGTAGGGACCCACATAAATATGTAAGACAATAGTGCACATCATAGTAGTTGTGGTATCATTAAAGGAGCAAAGCACCATGACGGTTTGAGACATGTAATTATTAGGAAGGGCTAGTTGATTGTAGGCATGGGTGGAGATAATATTAATACCAACTCCCTCATTGTTCATGAATATTTTGACATGAGTTTGATTGATATATGTAGTGATAAAAATGGCAAAATCTTGATCTTTAGGGTGTTAAAGTGGAATTTTTGAATCACTAAAGGAAATCAGGGAGATGGTGTTAAGAGCGATAACCAAAGATACAAGAGGTTGGGTATCATTAGTTTATACCTCAACCAATTTCAAGGCACTAATTAGAGCTTGATGGTGTTTGGGTGAGTTTTGGATTAACTCATACAAGGAGATTTTTATAGGGGTTTGGTGAAGTTGTTTCACCATCAAGTTTTGAATAACTTTTGAAGATGTTTGTTTCAAGACACCCAAGATGGAAATCTTGGGATTCAGAAGAGGAGTGTATTTTGAGAAGGGATGAGCCCAAGGGGTAGTGACCTCTTTCTTAACTTTATAATTTTTGATTTTGTGACTGCATGGCCACATTAACCATTTTTATTTGAAACTTTGGTGAAGGAGGTGGTAAAGGTAGTACGACAACATCTTTGGGTTTGAATTCAAGTGGAAAAATATGAAACATTTTAGATTATAGGGGTGTAATATTAGGAAGGTTAATGGGAGTATCAACAAAGAGAGTGTCGATATCAAAGTGTTGTCTAATGACTATTGTGAGAGATTTACAACTCTCAGTATCATGTCTAGGTGAATGGTGATATAGACACGCTTGTGTATCATCAAACCAAGATGGATTTGGTCTAAGAGGACTATAAGGTTTAATGGGAGGAAGATTTATTGTAGAGAATTAAAATAACTATCATAAGGAAAATATCTAAGAGCCTATGAGTAGGTTATTACCTGCTGTTATAATAAGAGTGGACACCTAGTTTAGGAGTCACAGGGGTGATTTTTCATGGCACCTTTTTAGGTGGTGGTGGAGCCACATATTTTATTGAAACTTTATTTGTGTGAGGTATCATGGTGTCAGATGTGAAAGGCCTACTTGGTGGTAGAGGTAGTAGTGGAGGTAACTAAGCCTTTTGTTTCACTTGGATCAGCTATACTTTAACTAAAGTAGAGGGATGTGGTCCCAAATTTGAAGTTAAAGATGAGGGTGGAAGAGGGAAGGATCGATGAGATTTAGGAAGCTTAAAATACTTCCTTAGTTCAAGCCATAGAACTCAAACTTGTGGTTAGAGAGTCAGATCTAATTTTACCTATTGATGAATTAGATTAGAGACCAAGCATACACCTAAAGACCTAATCTAATTTAATGTGGCAAATGCCTATTAGGGTGAGGGCTCTAACATAGAAGGATAAGCTTATGGTGATTTTGGTAAAGAAGCTCTAACTTTGTCAAAGACCTTGGGGTAAAGGGTAGTGAGAGGGTTGGTGGTAAAGGTTGACACTCATTATGTAGGATAAGGATTTTTTAGTCAGTCTTAAAATGCCGCATGATCTAGCTTCATAGAGTCAAAAAAAATGTCATGTCCCCTTTTTAGTGGACATCTTCAGACTTGATGATTAGCCTATTATGCGACCCTCGTAGGCTGAGAGGATGGATAGAGGGTCTTGATGGAGCTTGGCTTGGCTTCGATTAGCAGAATTTCTACAATTGGCTTTCATTCGAGCTATTTAAGAGATGTTTGTCTGAGCTCCTATTATTTAGGGATATTTGACATGCAATAGAGCACCCTTATTTTGGTATGGTCATGTGCAGAATCACTCCCTAATTCACCAGCTTTAGACAGTTCAAGGATCTGACATGTATTAAGGGAGATATTAATATTTGATTGATTTAATCAAATATTAATTATTTGGTCTAATTTTAGTTTAGAAACCTTAATTCTAATTTAAGAAAACCCTAATTACGGCAAGCATATATTTTTGAGGGTATAAGGTTTTTTCATGGGAGATTATTATTGATTATTCATATTGATTGTTACTAAGAATTCTTCTGTGAAGACTGAGCCAAGGGTTCCAGGATTGCATTTGCATTGGAGAACATCCACTCTTCAGTGTGTGTGATTCAGAGGTTGTGAAATATCAACTGATCTATTGCCGATTTGAGAGATAGCTTCATACAGAAGTTATCATAGAGGTTTACAGGTTTGGGAAATAACTTCACACAGAAGTTGTCACAGAGTTTTCCAGGTATTTATTTTATTAGAGTTTGATTTAGTAATTGTTCAGAATAAAGATCTTCCATATTAGGCTATATTTCTTTAGATATAGAGTACATCATATAGGCCACATGATTTTCCATTAGCTTTTGTATGGGATCTGTATAGGTCTGTACAAATTCGTACCATTCTATTTTAGGCTAGAAAGCATTACGGGAAGCATAGACACTGACATCGGCAGTCCAGTGACTGACATTGGTCTACTCAGAGACTGATATCGATAGGTGGAGACCAATAGTGGCTGACATTGGCTAACCTTATACTGATGTTAGTAGGTTATCAACACCAAGAAACTGATAGTGGCAGTATAACCGATGTCGGTGACTGTGTTTTTGACACAGCAGGCTGAGACGTGCCAGATTCAAGTTTTTTCCCAGTTTGTAGAATACTTAGGTTACTAAGACCGTATTTGAATATTATTTTATATGCATGATAGAAGACATCTATTGTAATCATCTGAGCAAATAAATAAGAGATTATATTATGATTTATTTATCTATTTGGAGATAGTTTGCATGAATACAAAAAAACAATTCAGAGCTTTTGTCTTTCTATAGTCCCTATTGGTTGGGGATATTACAATGGTATCAGAGCTAAATCCTGCCATCCTGAGGGTTTATAGATCATCATGAGTGACAGACATGAGGGTAGCCCATGTAGGGGCCATAGGTATGATGATGATCAGGGCACCAGAGAATTCTACCATGTTATGATGACAAGCTAGCAGTAGATGAATCAAGCACTATAGGCACTTACTACTATGGTAGAGAGGATGAACACACCTATTCGACAAAATGGGGAGCAAGGAGATAACAAGAGTGCTACTATTAATCAAAGACCATAGCTGAACCATTCTAGGATGGTTGATAGGCCTACCTGGCCTACGTTTTTTAAGAATGATTTAAAGGCCAATCCAGCAGCACCACCTTTGGATTGAGATGCTCTTAACGGTCTATGTAGGAAAAAGCTTTGCTTATACTACAAAGGTCCATATGATGCCAATCATGATTGTCCTTTGAGGTCTAAGGGCAAGGCACATTGTGTGATATGGGCGTATTGTGAGGATTCGGAATCAAAAGATTCTAAACAGTAGGATAGTTTTAAGGAGTCAGAGGCAAAGGCTTCAGAGCCTAAGGCAGAGGTAGATTTAGAGCTACACATACTGGAGGCAATGAAGGTGGCTCACTCAAATTTTGAGAGACATGTGGATGAGCTTAGTCATGGGGATCTAGACTCTCAGTTAGTTGTAGAGGATGAGGGAGCTGGAGATTGTGATGATGAGATAGTTTCAGCAGCAGCTTCTTCAGAGTTAGATGAGGATGAGTCCGATGCTAGCATTCAGAGTGTGGAGGTGTACTCAAAGGTTAGTACACTAAGTGTTGGTGGTGAGTACATTCCTACAGTTGTTGCTAAGGAACATGTTGTTGGGGCCAACACACATGTCTAGGATTTGGGAGCACTTGGTCCTGATGAGTTTGGGATACTAGTAGAGTTGAGTTTCAGATTGATTCTTCTCACATAGATGACAGTGGGGTATAGTTGGCTATGATACCTTTACAGAGGGATCAGTTGTGGTGTGTGGGGGAGTATGTTGATGCTTCCTCATATAATTTTTACTACACTGAATCATTCATGGAGTATTTACTGGATAGTGCAGGTGTTCGTCTGGACTCACATAAGGTGATGAAAGGTGTTCTCATCTAAGGTACTAGTGATATTAGCAGATTGGGTGAAGAGATTATAGTGATCCTTTTTACTATGCTACCTCACAGGGATTTTGAGGTGGGGTTTGTTGAGTAGATTGCACAAGGTCTTATCCAGCCTACAGCCACTTAGAGTTAGAGATTGGAGCCATCTATTGATTCCCAATTCAGTGATGGTGAGCCAATAGCAGAGATTGGGGGTTCCTATTGGCATTATATGGTGAGGTATGCTCATTATTTTTCTTCTGACCTAGAGAGATAAGATTTGATTTCACACATGTGTAGATTAGCTCTAGTTTCTTACCATCCATTATGGGATGGATTAGCACCATCTTTTACAGATGGAATTGGCAGTTTGAGTTGTCCATTCTACTTGGGTTATGATACTTCGAGAGTTTGTTTCTCATTAGTTCCTGACTATGTTAGTTGTGCTCTTGGAGTTTGGTTGAGTTGTATTCCATAGTTTGGTTATGGATTCCTCTTTGTTCTATTTTATAGGATATTGCAGGAGCTGACATTGATTAACAGTAGTGTAGACCATAACTACATATGGGATCCACGTGGATTGATTGGTTTGTTGTTCTGAGATTGCTTGGGGACAAGTAATTTCAGGAGGAGTAGATTATCATGTCCCCTTTTTAGTGGACATCTTCAGACTTGATGATTAGCCTATTATGCGACCCTCGTAGGCTGAGAGGATGGATAGAGGGTCTTGATGGAGCTTGTCTTGGCTTTGATTAGCATAATTTTTACAGTTGGCTTTCATTAAAGCTATTTTAGAGATGTTTGTCTGAGCTCCTATTATTTAGGGATATTTGACATGCAATGGAGCACCCTTATTTTGGTATGGTCATGTGCAGAATCACTCCCTAATTCACCAGCTTTAGATGGTTCAAGGATCTGACATGTATTAATGGAGATATTAATATTTGATTGATTTAATCAAATATTAATTATTTGGTCTAATTTTAATTTAGAAACCCTAAGTCTAATTTAAGAAAACCCTAATTAGGGCAAGCATATCTTTTTAAGGGTATAAGGGTTTCTCATGGGAGATTATTATTGATTATGAATTGATTATTGATATTGATTGTTGCTAAGAATTCTTTTGTGAAGACTGAGCCAAGGGTTCCAGGATTCCATTTGCATTGGAGAACATCCACTCTTCAGTGTGTGTGATTCAGAGGCTATGAAGTATCAGCTGATCTATTGCCAATTTGAGAGATAGCTTCATACAAAAGTTATCACAGAGGTTTATAGGTTTGGGAGATAACTTCACACAGAAGTTGTCACAAAGCTTTCCAAGTATTTATTTTATTAGAGTTTGATTCAATAATTGTTCAAAATAAAGATCTTTCATATTAGGCTATATTTCTTTAGATCTAGAGTACAGCATATAGGCTGCACGATTTTCCATTAACTTTTGTATGGGATCCATACAAATTTGTACAAATATGTACCATTTTGCTTCAGGCTAGAAAGCATCATGGAAAGCATAGAGATTGACATCAGTAGTCCAGTGACCGACATCAGTCTACTCAGAGACTGATATCGGCAAGCAGAGACTGACAGTGGTTGACATCAGCTGACCTTATACCGACGTCGGTAGGTTATCGACACTAGGAAATTGATGGTGGTAGTATAATCGATGTAAGTGACTGTGTTTTTGACACAGCAGGCTGAGACATGCCAGACTCAAGTTTTTTCCTAGTTTGCAAAATACTCAGGTTATTAAGACCGTATTTAAATATTATTTTATATGCATGACAAAAGACATCTATTTTAATCATTTGAGTGAATAAATAAGAGATTATATTGTGATTTATTTAACTATTTGGAGATAGTTTGCATGAATACAGAAAAACAATTCAGAGCTTTTGTCTTTCTACAGTCCCTATTGGTTGGGGATATTACAGTGGTATCAGAGCTTTTGTTTTTCTAGAGTCCCTACTGGTTGGGGATAGTACAGTGGTATCAGACCTTTTGTTTTTCTAAAGTCCCTACTGGTTGGGGATAGCACAGTTCTTTGGTGTCCTGATTACTTGAAGTAATCATGGTTACTTAGCTAATTTAACGACCAAGCTACCCAAACTACCCAATAGGATGGTAGGAATTTAGCTCTGATACCACTGTAATATCCCCTCTCCAATAGGGAATATAGACAAACAAAAGCTCTGATACCACTATACTATCTTGGGGATAGTATAGTACATTGGTGTCTTGATTACTTAAAGTAATCATGGTTACTTAGTTGATTCAATGACCAAGCTACCCAAGCTACCGAATAGGATGACAGGAAGAGCTTTTGTTTTTCTAGAGTCCCTACTAGTTGGGGACAGTACAGTGGTATCAGAGCTTTTGTTTTTCTAGAGTCTCTACTGGTTGGGGACAGTACAGTGGTATCAGAGCTTTTGTTTTTCTAGAGTCCCTACTGGTTGGGGACAATACAGTTCTTTGGTGTCCTAATTAATTGAAGTAATCATGGTTACCTAGCTGATTAAATGACCAAGCTACCCAAACTACCCAATAGGATGGCAAGAATTTAGCTCTGATACCCCTGTAATATCCCCTCTCTAATAGGGAATATAGATAAACAAAAGCTTTGATACCACTGTACTATCCCCAACTAGTAGGGACTCTAGAAAAACAAAAGCTCTGATACCACTGTACTGTCCCCAACTAGTAGGGACTCTAGAAAAACAAAAGCTCTAATACCACTGTAATATCCCCAACCAATAGGGACTGTAGAAAGACAAAAGCTCTGAATTGTTTTTTTTGTATTCATGAAAACTATCTCCAAATAGATAAATAAATCACAATATAATCTCTTATTTATTCACTCAGATGATTACAATAGATGTATTCTGTCATGCATATAAAATAATATTCAAATATGGTCTTAATAACTTGAGTATTCCATAAATTAGGAAAAAAACCTGAATCTGGCACGTCTCAGCCTGTTGTGTCAAAAACACAGTCCCTGACATCAGTTATACTACCACCATCAGTTTCTTGGTGTCGATAACCTATCGACGTCAGTATAAGGTCAACCGATGTCAGTCGTTGTTGGTCTCTGCCTACCGATATCGGTCTCTGAGTAGACTGATGTCGGTCACTGGAATACTGATGTCAGTCTCTGTGCTTCCTGTGATGCTTTTCGGCCTGAAGTAGAATGGTATGGATTTGTATAGACCTGTATGGATCCCATACAAAAGCTAATGGAAAATTGTGTGGCCTATATGCTGTACTCCAGATCTGTATAAATATAGCCTAATATGAAAGATATTTATTTTGAATAATTACTAAATCAAACTCTAATAAAATAAATACTTGGAAAGCTCTATGACAACTTATATGTGAAGTTATCTCCCAAACTTGTAAACCTTTGTGATAACTTCTGTATGAAGCTATCTCTCAAATTAGCAATAGATTAGCTGATATTTCATAGCCTCTAAATCCCACACACTGAAGAGTGGACGTTCTCTAATGCAAATGGAATCCTGGAACCCTTGGCTCAGTCTTCACAAAAGAATTCTTAGCAACAATCAATATCAATAATCAATTCATAATCAATAATAATCTCCCATGAGAAACCCTTATACCCTCAGAAAGATATGCTTGCCCTAATTAGGGTTTTCTTAAATTATAATTAGGGTTTCTAAATTAAAATTAGACCAAATAATTAATATTTGATTAAATCAATCAAATATTAATATCTCCCTTAATACATGTCGAATCCTTGAACCATCTAAAGCTGGTAAATCAAGGAGTGATTTTGCACATGACCATACCAAATAAGGGCGCTCCGCTGCATGTCAAATATCCCTAAATAATAGGAGCTCAGACAAACATCTCTAAAATAGCCCAAATGAAAGCCAACTATATAAATTCTACTAATCGAAGCCAAGCCAAGCTCCATCAAGACCCTTTATCCATCCTCTCAGCCTATGAGGGTCGCATAATAGGCTAATCATCAAGTCTGAAGATGTCCACTAAAAAGGGGACATGACAAAAAATCTAGACTTTTCACTAACCGTGAGAAGGGTTTAGATGAAGTTGATGTAGGCATTATAGTTACTTATTTATAAGGCTTAGGTGATTGAGAAAGAGGGAAATTATTAGCCTCTACTACCTTGGGGCAAAGATGAGAAAGAGACACAATAGGGTCTTCTTTGACAAAGATAGGAGAAGAGGCATGGTCTTTCATGGGTGGAGGAGAGGTAGGCAAAGAAGGATCCTCAAGGGGGTAGAGTATAGGTATAATTTATCCCTCAACATGTGGGTGAGGAATAGGTAAATTATGTTCCTCAAGTGGTAAGAGAATAGGGTGTAAAAAGAACAAGTAATATACACTCCTCTTATGGAAAAAGGAGAGGTAAGGGAGGCTATTACTCATGTGGGAGTAGAATAGGTGAAGTAGGCTCTTCTACCCAAGGAAGAAGGATAGGAAAAATAAACACCATAAATTGTGGGGAAGGAGTAGGTAAAATGAGTGTCTCCTATTGGGAGAAAGGTTGGACTAGGGGTAAAGAAAATACCATATTGACTGTATGTATATTATAATCACATGAGTTATTAGTCATGGTCTAAATAATATTCTGATTGGGTGAATGTTTAGGAAAAGGTTATTTGAACACATCTATATTTTGATTAGCAATCACATTAGGGTTATCCAATATGAGATCACCCCTATGAAGCATGTCTTGAATAATTTTCTTAAATGTTTTACAGTTATTAGAATTGTGGCCTTTGACTTAATGGTGGCCATAAAACTCATCCTCCTTATACCAAGTTAGAATAGGATGGGAGGGATTAAAATATATATGAGGCTTTATTTGAGGAAGAGTTATGGCTCTCTATTGTAATAGTTTTTCCAAAATGGAAGTATATGACTCCCTAATGGGAGTGTATTGTCTTTGTTCATACCATTGTTGGAATTTCTTGGTTAGATTTTGTGAGGTTGAGGAATTAGGTTGGTTTGTGGTTTTGGAAGAAGATAATTTAATGACCACTATAATGGTGGAGCCTTTAGATTTTTGGTTATAAGGAGAAGGTTTAGAAGAAGAGGAGTCATTTGATTTGGAATTGGCATTCTTACTATGCAACTTGACTTTGTCTTTATCTATAGCCTAGATCTTGAGTTTTTATGCCATTGTAAAGGCTTCATAAAAAGTGTAAAAAGTTTGTGCTCAGAGTGTGGAAAAAATGTGCTTATCACATACCTTAGATAAGATCTCAATAAGCTCAGGTTGGGGTAAATAGAAGGAGATTTGATTGATTAATCCTTTCCAGCGAGTGAAAAAATCTACAATAGAATCATCATCAAATTATCTAATAGAACAAAGGTCCATAATAAAAACCTTTTTAAAAATGTTAATAGAGAAATGGTCTAGAAATAATTGTGTGAGTTTGGTAGATGAGAAAAGGGAGTGTCGAGTTATAGATCTATACCAATCCAAGGTAGCACCCAAAATAGACATAAGCAAGGTATGAAGTAGTAATGCATCATCATGACCTATTAAATAACAATCATGTCTAAATTCTCATAAATGTTGTTATGGTTCCTCTTTACTCTAGAAACAAGTAAATTTGGGGAGTTACCATTATCTTGGATAACGGTGAATAGGCATAGAAGGATGGATGGGCTCATTATGTATCTGATCATAAGATAACACATTATTCAAACCTAACATAGATGTCTCTAAATTAGACATCTTATCCATCAGCATCTTAACTAGGTATGGAAGAGGATTGGTTTGGGAGATGCCCCCTAAGCTATAGGGAACCTGATAAAAGGTAGGATCATATGACATATCTTGTTGTGGTTATGTTGATGCAACATAGGGGTAATGAGTCATAGGTAGGGGGAAATGAAAGGGGCTTGTCCTATTGGGTTAGAGACTATGTTTTGGTTAGATGTTATTGTAAGTTGGGTTTTTGGCATGGTTATACTAGGTGAAGGGTGAGTCATAACTCATGTAATTATTAGTGTAAGAGTAGATGGGATCGGAACCACCAAATTTTGAAATGGTGTTAGGCTTGGACTAAACTACTTGTGGTTGTGAGGGAAGGGAAGTCAAGCTAGGGTTTAGGTGGGATTGGGCAGTTGGTGATACTAAAATTTGGATATTATTTATGGTTAGGTTACTTATCAAAGTGGTGGTCTGAGTAACCATGGTGAACATAGTAGAGATAGTTGAAACTAAAGTTGTCTCCATCAGAGAAGTTGGCATACCATATAGTGGGTCACCCAAAGAATTATGGGTTTGGCTCATCTCAAGGTAATGTTGAAGGGATGCCACATTGTTAACAAAAAATCTAGCAAAATCTTGATATCCTTCAAGCATAATAAGAATTTGGTTGGGGCTATGAGTATGCTCTATATCTAAATTATGATCCATGATAAAATTAACAATAAGAGGGGAAGGTGGAAGTGGTTGATATCTTGTGTAATCAGCAAGAATTTTGGCTTGGCTTCACATCAATACCATGCAAGAATAAGTATAAATAGTCTTAATACTTTGTAGTAGTGACATAGTAAGGAAACACTAGGTTTAGGTGAGGGTAGGTAGGCTGTTTTATCTTGTTGTTTTGAGCAAATTGAAAATAATCAATTTACACAGTCACCAATGTCGATCACTTGATCGATGTCAGTACGTTAAAGTATATCGATATTTTTGTCAGTCACTATGGAGTCTTAGGAGATGAAAAATCCACCATTTTAGAAACCTAGAGGCAAAAATAGAGGATGTAAAGGTTTGTAAAACAAGGATAAACACTCATAAAACTTGATATAACAAGTTATACAACTTGAGTATTATGAATGGTGTTGATTTTGTAAATCAATGGGAAAATATCCTTACCAACTCCAAAATATAGAAGGAAATAAAAAGGTATAAAAAGAACATACAACCACTAATTATTAACTCCTAGAGATTAATTTTAGTCTTGTGTTGGCTTATGACTTAATCAAATAGTGAGATGAGAGTTTTGTTATTGAACGTACTAGAAAGCAATCTAGAGGAAATTTATGTTAGACTAGGTACATGGATTGTTATAGGAGCATACCCCCCTCACTTCATGGACTTGAAGCCAAGCTATGATGCTTATCCAAAATACACCTTTTGTCTAGAGTTTATACTCCACCAAAGAATGGAGTGGGTTCTCCCCTTGGTGGTGAAATCCAAGTAAGATAGCTAGGTAGGGTAAGGTGATCCACAAGGTGATGAAATCCCAATGGGCCTTGTCTTAGGTGAGTTTAAATGTTTGTTTTTGTGAGTTTGATCTGGTTGTGTAATATTTGTGTGCTATGATTCGTTAATAATGCTTGTAATTAGCTAGGTAAGCTAATATACAATAAGCAAATAATGAAGTACAGTAAGTTTTAAACCCAAAGCTGAAGTGTTTTGATTCTAATGAAAACAATTATGAAATAGGAAAAGTGAATGAATTTTACTATCCTAATGTGCATGTAAGAAAGAGATAAATAAGAGATTCTTTTTAACTTGCAATAAAAATGATAAGTTTGTTTTAAAGGAAAAATAAAGAGAAGAGTGGTAAGGAAGAAGAAATTTTAGTTTGTTGCCTTTAAGGAAGAAGAAATTTTAGTTAGTAGATATATGAGTGGGCTGCCATACTACCTGCTTGTTCCTAAAAGTGTCAAACTTCCTTAGGGATGATAGTCCAATTTTTGAAATAAAATGTCAATGCATAATAAAATTAAAGAGATAGTAAGAGAGAGATATTCATACCATTCTTGCAGTCTGAGTGCAACAAAGAGTGATACAATACAGATAATGTGAGTTGTGTATGTTTTTGGAGGTTATTTGGGTAGGCTCAAGGAGGTTAGTGAAAATACATAGTCGCCAATGTTAGATAAGCTACCAATGTCAATAAGGGTATGTGATCGATGTTGGTTATGTGAATGATGTTCATAGGGGTAAAAGTTCTTAGGGAGGTTACAAGAGACTTTTTTGAGCTAAGCGGTGGATGTTGGTCAGGTTTATGAGGTTGGGAAGAGTCATAAGGGAGTGGGTAAGACTCAAATGGGTCTAGATAGAGGGTTGGTATGTTTGAAATAGAGGGAAATAATTGATGGAGTTTTACAACTCCTCCACAAGGAGAGTTAGGACATTCATAAAATGATAAATTGTATAATGTAAAGTAATTTTTTAAAGGAATTACAAAACATAGAGATATACTTAGATGGTGAAATAGATGAACCCTGAGTTCTAGATAGATGGCTCTAATGAGGTGTGTTGAAGTAGTGGGTTAACAAAAATACAAGCATGTGATGCTAGTTCATAAGAATCCAAGATCTATGCAGTATATCAATTCCTAATCTAGATTGATTTGTGCAGAGTAATGGTAAGCCTATATGTAGAAAGTTGAATGCTAAAGCCTGTATGTAAATAAATAAGTTTTTCTAACTTTTTCTAACCTAAATGTTAGATTGTAATTTGGATTAATTAACTAACATTGGTGATCCGACTGATGTCATCCATGGGTTGATTGACATTGGTGGCATGAAAATAGGTAAAAGGGTTTTTTTTAGCCTATTTTCTATTTTTTCTCATGGTAAGTGTGGTATCAATTAGGAAATGGTAGAAATGTGAGGATAACAAGGATGTAGTTAGTTAGGACTTTATGTTTTGGGTGAGAACAAGTAATGGGTAGTTAGGATTAGGGTACGAAGTCTTGCAGTGACTCAGAGGTTAAGAATTAGTCTTAGGACAAGGTGGTTAGGTAAGGTGGCATAAGTAGTTTTTAATTAACTTAATTAAATATTTTAAATTAATTAAATGTGTGAGTAATATATAAATGGGTTAGGAAGGATAATTATTAAAAGTGGCTCAAGGTGTGTTTTGACACAGGGAGTTATGCATGTCTGTAACATAATTTTGGTATATATAGGGATGACATTATTTTTGCTTATACCATTGACTAATCTAGATGTTTGTTTATAATATCAACTTGTCTAGTAAGGTGAGATTGAAAGTCAAGTTTGGATTTATCACTAATATCCTCCAGTTGGTGGGAAAGTGAATGGTCTTACACTCTCTCTTGAATTGACTTCCATTAAGGAAATGTCAGAAGGGCTTGTTAAGGACTTGGAAGGTCTTGAAATTCATTTTATTGAGACTTTTGAGGGATGATAAGATGATCAATGTAGGAATAGTATGGGATGGAGGAGGGTCCATAAGGCTAATGATGATGAGATTTTTGCACCTCATGTATTACTAACCTCTCCTCAATACTTGAAACTAGACCACCTATATCAAGCATGTCACCATTGACTCTTGAATGACCTTCACTCATGAAAAATACCCACTCTTTCTTGGCTTGATATAATGAGTTTATCATTATCTCAATTAAATTCATAGGGATTTCTTGTCCATATCTCTTTTATGTATCAATCCCCACCATGTGTATTTCATAAATCAACAAAACTTGTTTAAATATTGAAATGGATTGATTTTGAACATGAGTAGGCTAAATAGGATCATCATGATGTTGCCATGAATGATTAACTTGATAATTAAGATAATAATGAGGTGAATGATGTTTATGAGGAGGTTAAGAGTGGTATCCTTGGCATTCAAGAGGATTATGGGCTTGATGAGGGATCTCATATTGTTTACAAGGGTGAATGTATAGATGGTAGGTTTCATAATAGGGTTAATGAGAATGAGTTGTATAATAGATGTATACTCCATATGTGGCCATAAATCATCATGAGAGAATTAAAAACAAAGTGAAATATCAATCAATAAGATGCTCTTATCATGAGATGATGACCTTATGATGGCCCTTATCATGAAATTTTGATTTGAAACCTAGCACGTGAGTGCTTGTAGCTACTTGAGATGATCAATATGCTACTAGTGAATTCTATAATGCTTGAATCTAGTCCCATTAGGCATGATATAACTATTATATCTCTAACCTACACCATAGAAGGAGGTTTTTCATGCTTGCCCTCAAGGTGAGGGTAGCATGGGAATAACCCAAGGTTATGGGTGACTTATGACTGGGCTAGACCTCTAGATTATGGGGCTCACTCCCCTGGTGCATCTATTTGGTTCAATTAACTAATACCTAATTATTTTTGGGTGAAAAAGTATAGATACCATGTATAAATATAAATCTACTCTAAGGGTTATGATGCACCAAATATAGATTATCCACTCTCTTTGAATGGCTATCAATATTAGTGAACCAAACATGGACTAAAGCATTATCTCCAATAACTTAAAAGCAACAATGTTTCATATAGAGGCTGATTTATATGAATGGAGCATGAGGGTAATGAAGAAAAGGCCTATTTAAAGGCACTTATAGTCAAAATTCCTCTATAAACTTAGTCGTTAACACCCTAACACAGTATATGACCTTCACAAAACACCTTTAGCATCTAGGTGAAGCCAAGACCTATAAAATGAGGAGAAATATGCCACTTATACAAGTCAAAAAACCATAAACAAACTAGATACTATCATGGAGAATCTATAATAATACATTAATTAGTCCAATAGGTTACAAAGTGTAAATATAGGTAGAGTTTCCTCATACCTAGGTGAGGGATGAAAATTAAGGCCTTAAAACTTGAAAAAATAGAAAAATGAGAAGGG
This sequence comes from Torreya grandis, assembly GCA_037957365.1. Classification (NCBI taxonomy): domain Eukaryota; kingdom Viridiplantae; phylum Streptophyta; class Pinopsida; order Cupressales; family Taxaceae; genus Torreya; species Torreya grandis. The sequence continues at coordinate 722,420 of JARHVA010006807.1, read as the reverse complement.
AAAGAGAAGGATAATTTCATGAAGGTGAGAGTTAGTGTTAATAAATGACCATATTAAAATCCATCATTCGTTATAATAGTCATAGCAATCCCTCATATTCCCTCCATGTGTTGGTCTCTTCAATGACCCCTCTAGGTGTTAAGGTGGAGTGGTGGAGATTTTAGTTGACCTTTTTGACCTTTTTAAAAGCATGGATATGTCATTCTCTACTAAATTACATCCTCCTAATACTTACAACATTAAAGAGATTCAATTAGGCCATTATGAAGCATATAACAACCTATCTTTCTTTTGTGCATGTTAACCAAGCTTAGTAACTATCATATTCCTCCATAATGTCTACGACAAGTATCTAATAAAATTTATAATAATTTACATGGTTTAATAAATCTATGTTTACCCTCATAACAGTCCCTTAACACCAATTTTCATCTCCCTTTGTTGACCCAAGTAGGCTAATTAGGCTACTAAGCCTAGTTATTTGATTGTTGGTTAGTGACTAGCCATAAAACCTACATAAGACATCTATAATAGGTGAATGAGAATATTTTAGATCTTAAAAAATGTTATACACCATGACATAGGCCTTATCAATCAGTATACACTTACAATTTTGCTAATTTGGGTGACTAGTTTGCTTTCTCTTAGCATCTGTAGACTAGTTATCTGGTGTAGACTTATAGAGGCATCTCTAGGAACATTTTAGGACATATTATGATTTTATAAGATGAAAAAAGTCCCAAAACACCCTATCTAATTATTATAAACCTTTCAAATAACTTTATACCCTACTCTATACTCAAAACCTTGAAAAAGTACCATTTTATGACAAGTTTGTATAATGTTCATATATAACAATACCATGATCAGGGTATCCTCTAAGTGGGTTGTATGATCCAAGTGTTGATCAGGTCAATTTAGAGTGTTTTATTAAAAATATCTCAAGTTTTCCTAATTCAGGTCTATCATAAGGTTTAAACAGGGTTTTAGAGGTATACCATCTTAACAATGTTTCATAAAGATCAAAGCTCCAATCCCAAAATTATGGTCATTGATGTTTATTACATAGACCCTCATAAATATTTTAAAAATATTTGGGTCTTGTGCACCTTGTGAGTGGAGATATGAATGCATGTTGGTAAACTTTGAGATCTCTACAAGCCTTCTAGGCATGTCAATAGTATCAAAATTCATTCATAAATTATGGTCCATGAACTCCACTCACTCTTCCATGGATGTTGAGTCCAAAGGGGTGACAAAATTACCCTAATAATATTTACCTTAAGTCATCCTATGATGGAATATATGAACCTTTGAATACATAGCTCGAGTTGATTGTTTAGACTATTGTAACTCAAGGTAGTTCCTTAAGAACAATTTGTAATATTAATGTTTAAAACATCATTCCACATTTGATCATGGTCTTGAATCTACATGAGGGTTGGATTGACATGTCACAAGGTATAGGTAGGGTCTATAGGCCTTAAAAATGGCTTTAGGCCTATTATGTCTAGACCAAGTTTGAGGGATTTGAAGTTTCTTATAGGTGATTTTGGGATTCAAAATCATCATAACATTATATTTCTCACATTTTCCCAACTCTCTCATTTATATTTATCTATATAAACTATCATCTTTATCTCCTTTTCTCATGATCTACTTAAATCTCACTGTTTAGACTAAGTGTCTCAAACTAATGTAAGGGTCTAAGTCTATTGAAGGTGAGTTTATGGTATCAATTACTTTATGGAAAAAAAAAAATCCATTATTTTTAATTATCTCTAGCTACCTATATTAATTTATGCCTTAGGCATCTTATAGGCCTACCTAAGTAATGTGTAGCCTGAGTATTTAACAGTTAGTGTTAGGGACCTTGGTAGTCCCTAATATCTTTCCATCATGTTGTAAGTTGTGTATCATGGTCTTCTAGTCTTGAAAACACAGTCTAAACTATATCATGTCTTCTTTCAACTCTTCCCTCTGCACACTCTCATATCCTAGGATTTGTAGGTAATCAAGTCTATGTAACCCTTCATGGCTAAATTTAGTGTCCTTTCAACATCACCTAAGTATCTTATAATCTTGAAACATTGATATGCCTCATTTACTCTCCCTCATATTCTTTCATACTTCTATCAATTATTATAAATGTGTATATATCTTAGTTGATGTAGTTGATGACCCTACCTTTAGTTGATGACCCTACCTTTTGACTATAAAATCAAATTCCATCCAAAAAAATGGTCAACAGAGGCTAGGAAATTTAAGAGACAAGTATCGATATCTCCTTACCTATTTGCACTTTATTCACCAAGAATTTTCCATCACCTTCACCATTTAAACCAATACCCTACCCGTAGTTGATGACCCTACCTTTTGATTGTGTAGGTGTGACTAGATAGTTTTTGAATTCATGACAAACTTCACTCTATTATTATTCATATTATACTTATGAATTTGTTCATGTTTTTATCCTCACACACTTCAAAACATATTTAAAATGGCTTTCTTATTCAAAGTTCCTTCCTCTTATAGTTAGGCCTATAGGTGTTATTTTTTTGCTTCTGACTGAATATACTCCAATTGGGAGGTGAATTAATACCTCTTTGGATCCTTGGGTGACATATTCATGTTTTTTCCACTTTATATTATCTTAAAACCTTATTAATTCTCTAAAAATTTCATCATGTTCTTAGAGTTCCCTAACTTTGTAGTAATAGTTGGTGCTTCTTTAAGGTCTAGACTGAGTCACTCTCTTTGGGAGAGTTGGGGTGGTGTTGACCCTATCCATCCTAGTTTATTCATTCCCATACATTTGCATATGACTCTTGATTTTTATTTAAAGATTTTTAGTGTCTTCAAGTGTTTGTTCCATCTGTTAAACTTTTATGTGACTAGTCTTCATAATAGGCCTATTGGTGATGAATGACGACTTATATGACTCTATCTATAACCATTTTTTTTGGATTTAATTTGATTCTATAATGTTATTATTAGTTACATCACCATGTTCATGGCCCCTTATTACCTTTACCACCCTCAAAATAGGTTTTCTTTCTTAACCTTCCTCCTTAACTACATGCAAGTCTGTATGTAGCAATTTTAGGCCTAGATTGAGACTTATATTCTATTAGAGTGAATCTAGTGTATGGTTGTTGATGGAACCTATCCTCTTCACTTCTAAAATTTCTCATATGTCCTCAATATCCTAAAATGCTTCACTGGTTCTCCAACCTTTTAGTCTTTCATTTGATTAGAGGGCAGAGGGGGGGAACATAAGTTAAAAAAGGAATATAGGAGGTATGATATGGGTAGTTGAATAGGCATACTTTCCCATGTGTAGGGCCTATTTAGGAGTGGGGAGTGAATATGAGCCTTAAAATGGACCTATACAGATATGAAACCACCTAGTCATGACCAAATGATGAGAATGGGACCTTTTCAAGACCTTTATAATGTAATTTTTATCACAATAGTCCCCCCTTTAAAATGTTTTCAATGTAAATAGGCTCATATGAGGGATTTGAGGGTCTTAAAAGGGCTAGTCAAGGCTTGAGACATACTTAAACAAAAAGACCATGGAAAATGGATTTGAACACTTCACTACGCTTAACATTAGAACCCAATCATATCTTAGACACATTTCACATGGCTTAACGAAATATCTCTCACAAGGAATGGCTTGAAACAGGCCCATATACCATAAAAACCAATTACCTTAAAATATCCAAACCACCTTAACTTTGTCAATATATCCTTAATCTTATCAAAAAATGTTTTGACCATATTCTAGACCTCAAAATTTATTTTTTCACTCTCCTAAACTAATTTAAGGACCACCATGACCACTAACACATCACCAATAGACTTGAAAATAGCTATCTCATGATGAGTTCACAAGTAGACTCTATGATACCTCTAATAGTGTCAAATGATTTTAAGAAGCATGTAGGATATATCATAAAAGCATGGAGATCCCCTATATATTATTAAGTGTTATGGAAATTTTTTGGTTTTAGGGCTTGGCATTTGTCTTGGGAGGCCAAATTGCCAATAGTAACCACATAAAATATAGAAGGAACATGTCTAGGTAAATGTATCATTCAAGTGCATAAAACTAATGTGATCACATGTAGGACTAATATGCATGATAAATATGATGACAACATATATATATATATATATATATATATATATATATATATATATATATATACACACACACACACACACACACACACACACACACACACATATATGTGTGTGTGTGTGTGTATATACACACACACACACACACATGTGTGTGTGTGTGTGTGTGTGTGTGTGTGTGTGTGTGTGTGTGTGTGTGTGTGTAAATATTACAAGCTCTATAAAGAAATAAGTGTGCACATAGGATTGAAATAAGGGGAGATTAGTATGTTGTTAGTGAATGAAATAAAAATTCAAAACAAATACACACTAATGCTAATAACTTAAGATGAAAGAAAAACTCCAAACAAATACACACTAATGCTAACACCTTAAGATGAAAGCAAAATTCTGAACAAATACACACTAATTCTAACACCTTAAGCTTATCTTAAGGAGGGATTATGCTGAAAAATAAAAATAAACAACACACAACTAAATTACAATAATATTAATTTTTTGACCTTCCTTAATGCTCCAAGAGTCTTCTTCGATTGGCTTGCTTGGATTATATCTAAGAGGTATCCATCAATGGAGTGTGGCTAACTTCATCTCCTCTTGGCACTATTGTTTGGCTTGGCTATGGGTTTATGTGGCATGATTTATAACAATTATATCTTTATAAAATTATTCATATGATTCATGAATTAAATCCTACATTATAATATTACTTTGGTTGAGCTCCCAATTCAATAGGCAAGGCCTCTTATTTATAGATTTTACAAAATGATCAGAATGACCTTCAATCATCCATCTCAAGATGGATATGTGTGGCTAAGAATCCATTTAATTTTAGATGCCATGCCCAATAAATTCCTTCATAAATATTTGGGATAGAAAGGAATTAATGAGGCATGAGAGGGAATTGATGAGGTATGGGAGGGCTTAATCTTGATATTTTATGCATTTATGGCCTATGGATGTCTTCCTAAGAAATGATGTCATTTGATGATGTAGTTATTAAATATAAATTTCCAAAAAGAAATATTCAACAAGTTACATGGAAAATTAACTTAATCACTTGATTTAGATTAATTAACGTTAATCATGATTTATCCATTTTGATGCAAATATTGGAAATTGGTGCACAAATTAATCAAATTAGTTAAAATGTTTTATTATTGGATTGAAATTCTATTGGGTTAGAATTTGAAGGCAATGTTATATGTGTTGGATATATTATCCCATTTAGGATGTTTTCAACATAAAATAACAAAGGCATGTGTTTCATGAAATAAATTTGGTAGAAAATAGCAATCCAAAGCATCCAGGTATGAAATGTCATTTTGACTCAAAATGATCTGATCAAAGTTAGCTATCTCATAAATTAAATTATATCATTTAATGATACTCTATCCAAAATTGGCACTTGTATATAAAAATTTTAACTCATTTAATGTGTTTTAATGTTTTAGGCCAAATTGTAATGCTTTGATAGAAATTGGTCAAAAGCTTGGTTGGAGGTTATTCGTGGCCACTTTTAGGTGTCTATAGTTTGCCTCTAGTTGGGAAGGTGTTGAAAGATATAAGCATAGTAACATCCTCTAAAATAATAAAAAGGTCATATATGCCTACAAATTCAATGATAATAGATGAATTATATGATGCCCCCTCGAGGGAACAGTTGGCACAAGCAGGTCAGCAAACAGTCCCTCAAAAGAAAGAATAAAAATGAGTGGACCAAATATATAAAGATGATGGGGTGAGAACATAATGAGTTTGAAAAATTATTCAAAATCATTGAGAATTCAAGTGAGATGGTGTATAATGGTTTGCTCAAAGGTAGTTATAAGTAGTGTATCCTGATAGTGGAAATATGGTATGATAACACAATGATTTTCCCAAAGGAGGTTATAATCATTGAGAATATGGAGCTCTCCCAGTTAAGATAGACAAAAAATACAAAAACATGCCCTTTTTTGGGTAAAAATAAAGTATATTTTGTGACAATACAATGATTTTACCAAAGGTGGTTATAATCATTGAAAAATGTAGGTGGGATGGTGTACAATGGTTTTCCCATGGGTAGTTATAATCATTGGACATAGACTATTGAAAACATGATTTATTGGATGATGATGGAAAATATGATGTGGGTAACTTGATACAAAAGAAAAACATGAATTTGGAAAACTTGCTAGTAGGGAGATGCTCTTCTAAACTAACAAGGTTGAAATACTTTCATTGTGTAATTAATCTATTTGGGATATGATTGGGATTGGATTGCGATGTCAGTGCCAATGAGATGTTGATGCCACCATTACTGAGTAAACTTCCTAAACTTGATTTTTGTTGTATCACTTGATGGTAGGCATCATGATAAAACACTATGAGTACTAGGCCGAAACATGCATAAGGACTGACTCTCAAAATCCAACATTCAATGAAAAATAATGCACCAATGATAAAAACCATTATGATAATGTAAACATATGAATATGGATGGATTCAAGTATAAATTCATAAGGAATCACCAAATGAATGCACATGGACTCAATCAAGGAAACATTATTGAAAGTAAACAAATGGATACATAAATAATAAATAAATAAACAAGCAAAGAAAAAATTAAAAGTTAGTCCTAATGTTAGTAAATACAACATGATGTTAAACATACATGATGAGCATTGTGCCTAAAAAAAAATAGGTGACAACTTATCAAACAAACATGACTAGAGGAATAGAAGAAATGGAAGGGGGTGGTTGAGTTGTCTTCATATGCACTAAGCAAGTGGACATTGCCTACATAGTTCCATGAATGTAATATCCAACAAAAACTTAAAGATGAATGTAATCTCCCAAGAAATGGGAACAAAATGATATCTAATGAAAAAAAACATAATGGATGTGATAGAAGAATAAGAATGGTCTTTAAAAATGGCAAGTGCATGGGAAAAAAGGAAAAAAATGGGGAAACTAAATAAAAAGTGATTTGATTATAACTTAGTAAGGGTTACCACAATCCTTAAGGCAAATGATTGGTTAATGTTTTTGATTTTTCTAATGATTTTAAAAATGTTTTTGGAATTTTTGAATATCTCAACTGAATCGAGAATGATGAGACACTATATGGATCAAGCTCACAAAATGATGAGATTTGACTTAGGTTGCTCAAAAAATGGCAAGAGCATGGCTTAGGTTACTCATAAAATGGTGAGAACATGGATTATGTTGCTCATATATTGGTAAGAGCATGGCTTAGTTTGCTCACAAAATGGTAAGAGCATGGCTTAGGTTTCTCACAAAATAGTAAGAGAATGGATTTGGTTGCTCATAGAATGGTGAGAGTGTGGGTTAGGTTTCTTAAAAAATGGTGAGATCATGGCTTAGGGTGACTAAGTTGACCTTAATAAGTATTGAGTTTTACCTAAATAGTCCCAAAGTAGGACCTCAAGTCACTATAGTTCCAACTTACAGTAGAGGAATCTAACTAGTGTAGCAGCCAATTCAAACAAAATAGGCACAGTTGGTATTAAGGCATAATATGGCATAAGAAATGGCTAGTTGGTATGTCTAGGCATGATAAAAAATTGTTGCCCCTAGCTTTCCCATATGAGGTTATAAATTAGGAAACAATGGCATAGGTTAATGATACTAATTTTCCCAAAGGTGGTTATAATTAGTAGAAAGACCGGTGTGACATTAATTTACCCATAGGCAGTTATAATTAGGCACACTTGGTATAGAGAATGGAATAAGAAATGATGTAATTGTCAAAATATTGTCTTACTACTCTAAAATATTGCCTCTATCTAAAATGTGTGAAATAACTGCTAAAACTAGATATGAATCCTCTTGCTAAAATTAGTGATTGAATGAATGAAATAAAAACAAGGGCATAGGGCCAAGTAGGTATAAAACAACTTGGTTAATGAGGAAGGGTATGGTAGAATAGATAGCTGAAAGGAAAAAGTGATAGGTTGGTAGGATGATAGGAAGGTAAAATAGTATAATACAAATAAGATTGATAAAATGACACAATTTAAAATGGTTCTTATAGACAATACACCAAATCACTAAAGCATAGTGTCACTTGAGGTGGATAATGTTCATAAGCTCATCAAGTTCCTATCTATCTAGTGTGGCAAGCCTGTATACTCTTGTTTCATAGTTTTCCATAATGATGAAAGGACCAACCTAGTTGGGTTTAAACTTTCTTTTACATTTATTTTTAGCCATGGCATTATATTGGTTCTCTTTAAATAAAAGATCACCAAGTTTAAATTCCCTATGTTTCATGCACCAATTATAGTGGCCTCAAATTTGATTCTGATAGGCTTGGAGATTGTTCACTGTATCCATGTGTTTCTCATCAAGTAATCTAGTTCTTACAATCAAGCTACTTGATAGTCATTGTCATTTAGGACATGTTTGAAATAGATGTGTAGATAAGGTAACTCAACCTCAATGGGAAGAATGGATTTTGTACCATTCACAAGTGAATATAGAGTGGCTTCTATGGGTGTATGGTGATTGGTATAGTATACCTAAAGGGTGTATAATATTTAAAGGTGCCAATCATGACCATCATCATTGAAAATATTTTTCATAATGTTGACAATAGTTTTATTTGATGCTTTAGCCTAACCATTACCTTGAGGGTAATATGCCATGGATAAATGTTGTGTGATGTTATATTTGGAAAATAACTTTTTGAAATCCTTATTCTTGAATGATCCTCCATTATCAAATATAATTTTAAAAGGGATATCATAGTGGCAAATGAGATGATTGAAAATGAACTTAGAAATTTTCTTTCCAATCATGTGAGGGGTATAGATTCAACCCACTTAGTGAAATATTCAATGGTGGTAAGGATATATTTATGGCTATCAGATGAGGTGGGATTGATCTTCTTAATGAGGTCAAGACCCCATGTAGAAAATGTCCATGGTTTCAACATTGATATCAAAGTCTTGGCGAGGGTATGAATCAGATTGGCATGCTGTTGACACTTGTCACACTTATTTACATATGCAATTGCATCTATTTCCATCATGGGCCAATAATAAATAGTACATAAGATCTTTTTGGACAAAAATACCCCACTGGTGTGGGATCCACATACTCCATGAACTTCTTGTAATGCTAGTGTAGACTTTATCGAGGCTAAATAATGACTTAGAGTTATTTCAAAACTATGGTGGTAAAGGGTTGATCCAAGTAAGGTATAATGAGTGGTTTACTAGATGAAGGCCTTGGATTGTTTTTGTATAGGTTAGGTGGCATAATTTGGTCATGGAGGTAATTGTAGAGGTTTGAGTATTAGATATAGCTAGGACTAATAATATCACAAATCATCATAATGATTGAAGGTTCATGAGCTGGTGTTAACAAATTCTCAATAAGGAACTGATACTTTTTAGCTATGTCTATTTGTCAAATCAAAAATCCAATAGTGGCCATATCATCCATGGTTCTATTAATTACCCTTGGTATATGCTCAAATGGAATGTTGGTAATTTGTTGCTTGAGAGTGTCGACCATGGCCTTGTATGGAACCAACTTGTCATCTTTGGTCTAAAAATGGTCTATAACATGATTAATGATTAACAAAGAATCATCATAAACCTTGAGATGAGATATGTTCCATTGTATTTCTTGGTGAAGCCTTGAAACAAGTGCTTCATATTTAGCCATGTTGTTGGTATAAGGAAATCTAATCTTGAATGATTTAGGGATTAGATACCCCTATGGTATTGTTGTTCAAATTTCACTCCCAAGTTAGTATTTTTAAAATTTGGCCAAGTACAATGTGTAGGTTTCATTTGAGATAAGTGTTCTATACAAGCCACAACAAATTTACAAGTCCAATCATTTTAGAAATCCTCTTTTTGGTATTTTCGTTAAGCCTTTGTAATTCTTTCAGTTCCTTTATTTTTTGACTAAGTGTTATATTTCAAAGAGTGATGAATTCATTCAAATAAATTGTCCAAATAAGATTCCCAAATGATAATCCCTATTCAAAATGGTCCTTTTCAAAATTCTCAAAGGATGGCTTTGAGTAGTTACCCTATGCATTTTTTTGAAAGCTATCTTTTCGAACTCAAAAGGTACTTTGCAGCTTTTTGAAGGGATCATTTATATTTTCCTAAAAGTCATTCTCAACTTTTTAAAAGGTACTTACATTATTTCGAAGGGTCACTTACATTGTTTCTAAAGGAGCACTTGCATTTTCTAAAGGATCACCTTCAATTTTTTTGAAGGGATTTTTTTCAAAGCTCTAAACGGCCAAAAAAAAAGTCTGAAGGGATGTTTAGGATAATTTTTTATGGGAAAAAGTGCAGAGACAAAAGGTTTGAAGGATAGTTTCAAACAAAAAGCCCAATATAATTATTCAAGAAAATTGTCTGAGGATAGCCATTTAAATTTAGATAGCCATTAGGATTCAAACATGGATGAAAAAATACATAAAGTCAATTTCAAACTATAAAAAATAGTCATTGGTGTCAAAAGGCTCAACGGGAACCTGAAGATGATTATAGAAGATGTCAAGAGGGAAGAAAAAGAGGATGTGTTCACTATAACATTCTCAACCTTATTAGAAGTTGTATCAACTAAGTGAATTATACACAAATCAATTATTAGTGGTAATCAGATTATTTTTTATTATTATATATGAGAGAGGCCACCTTAATTCTTAATTAGTGCAAAATAGTTCTTGGTGTAGAGAAAATAATAGTTGATTAGAGTTAAAAAATGGAAAAATGTCCTAAGTAACTAATTCAATTGTAACTGATCCATTTGGTGACATTGTATAGCTCACCAACCTCTCTCCCACATGTAAATGTCACTCATCCTCTCATATTGACACATGTTCTTATGCCTCTTCAACTTCTCTTCTCCCTCTCTTTGTCAAAGTTATATAAATTGAGCCATTTTGGCCATTGAAAATAGACCACAATTTTGGTATGGTGAAGCCTTGCTAAAATGACATTATACTTTAATTTTAAACATTGAATACAATTCCAATTATGAGTTATGAATATTTTTTATAAACATGTGAGTGATGTATAGTGGAGCCAAGTGATAGTATCATCCTTACTCCCTTTATCCTTCATGTTTGAGCAAGAGTTCTGATAACAGGTCATGTGAAGTATGTTGAATGTATTAAACTCTCTTTCAAGTATGTAATTATATCTATGGTGTGAAATCTACCCCTTAGGGCAAGTATCTTGTTGATTATCCCAAGCACATTACATTCACATTGAAACATTATGTTAAGATACTTTAATGCATATAATTAGTCTTGGAAAGCACTATTGTTTAGTAGGAGTATGATAGTCTATAGAATATATTCTTGGTGGATCACCTCTCTAGTATTGTTTCCATTATACTCAAACTCTTGACTCTTTTCATGAACAAACATTGAATTAGGTGATAAGCACTTAGAGAAGAATTTAGGGAGTTATCCCTTTTCAATCCTAGACATTCATCTCTCTTACAAGTTCCCACAAACTCTAGAGATGATTTAATGTTGCATCAAGTTGAAAGAACTTCATAGAGTGTCCTAGGGTGCATAATTTGATGACAATAGGTATAATAAATAAAATTCTCACACCTGATCAATGTGCTATGAATGATCTATCAAAATATAGCTTCTAATTTTGATCCTTAAGAGGTGTGTTAATGATGGTCATTATGGATTCATCAGGAAATTGGAATGTCAATGGATGTATATTAGCAAAGGGTGCTTTAACAAGTTGATCTAAAAAAACTTATCCCTTAATGGATTTTTAGTTGACATACTTAATGTCATCTCATTGAGAAGCATGATCCACTTGGCCATGTGGCTTTGTAAATTTGTTTTACATAGTAGATACTTGAGTTGGTCTACTTTTTAAATAGCCATAATCTTATTGTTTAACATGTAATGGTGTAATTTTTGAGTTACAAATACCATGGCTAAATAGGATTCTTCTATGGGCATATAATTATGTTCATACACAACTAATGTATGGATTAAATAATACACAACATGCTCCTTTCCATTATAATTATGTTGAGCCAAAAGTACCCCTAGTGTATTTTTTGTAGCTAATAGATACAACAAGAATGGATTTCTTGGCATAGGAGGCAACAAAATAGGTGGATTGGCTAGATAGTCCTTTAGCTACTATAAATCTATCTAAAAGTGAACATCCTAATGAAAAGTGACTCACTTTTTTAGAAGATGTATAAAAGGACAGAATTTTTTAACCAATTATGATATGAAGCATCAGATAGAATGGATATTTCCCTATAAAATATGGAGCTACTTCAAATTCATTGATGGTTTCATCTTTATTATGGCTTAAGCTTTAGCTAGATCAAATTTGATGCCTTGATGAGACACAATAAAGCCAAGTAATTTTCTTGATGTGACTCCAAAGACGCACTTCTTAGGATTAAGTTTGACTTTGTATTCATGTAGTCTTTAAAATATTCTATGTATCACTACTGGATAATCAACCCTAGTATTTAATTTACCAATAATGTTATCAACATAATCTTTGACAATGTCATGCATCATATTGTGAAATATGATGGTCATGGCTCTTTTATAGGTGGCTCCTACATTTATAAGACCAAATATCATGGCCTAATAATATAATGTTCCCCATGGAGTGGTGAATGCTATTTTGTGTTAGTCTTCTAGTGTTATCTTGATTTGGTTGTACCCTGAAAAGCCATCCATTAATGAAGCATTTCATAACCTATTGTGAAGTTGATGATCATGTCAATGTTTGGCAATGGAAAGTCATCCTTTGGGAAAGCTTTATTTGTATTAAAAAAATCAATGCAGATTATAATTTGGAGATCCACTCTGAATAGTTGATTGATCAAATAAATCCTACCTATAAGAGTTTTTCTAACTCTTTTTCACTAATACAATAATGTAAGGATGCATTTTACGTAACTTTTGTTTTACTAGTTTAGCATCAAGATTGAAAACAAGGTGATGAAAAAACAAGGTAGGGTCCAAACCTATCATATTATAGTGTGCACATGAAAATATATCAATGAATTCCCTCAAAAGGGCTATAATGACTTCATGCTCCTTCTCAATAAGGGATGTGCCTAGCTTGATCCACTTTGGGTCATCTAGGGACCCAATGTTAACCTATGTTATATCTTCTACTAAAAGGGTCAAACCATCTTCAAGGATAGTGTGTAAAGATTTGAATTGATTGACAACATTAGAGTCTTCTTCTAGCACTAGAGCTTCAAATTCCCCTAGGCATGATGAATCAAACTCCCCCAATGGGATGTTTGGCCATGTAATAAAAATTGTTGGAAACTCTTTGAAGAATTTGATCAAAAACTTATTTTTCTTCAAAACTAAACTCAAACTTATAGATTAGTTTGTAATTGGTGGTCTCTTGAGCTATGTTTGAAGAAGGTTAAACATCACCATCTAATAACACCTAAAATTGGTTTTCACCACTAGACTAGCCTTTTTTTTTACTTTTACCCTAGTCAAAAAGTTCTTCAAAGAGGTTTTCACTTTGGGACCTTAATGTTTTAATTATTTTCTTTGAATAAGGGTGTTCACCAAATCTCCAAAATAAGCTTTAGGATCCAACTTAATTGAGAACCCTAATGTATGGTCCCCCAATGGAACATTGTCTCTAAGGATGAGAAAATCACAAAAAGCCTCATCATTTTAGAGCTCATCAATCAACACATTGGAATCTTTCTAGTCCTCATATATCAGCTGGGGATAATATAATGGTAGTAGGTTATGGTGAATGATTGGTCTAAGGGTACAAATGAAATGAAGATTAAATAGGTTGGTCTTAGCTAGGTCATCAAAAAGGCTAAGATTTAAATATACTTCACTAGCAACATCCTCATCACTATTTGATGGTGATAGAACATGTTTAAGGTACATGGGGTCTCCCCCAGGCAATTTAAATCCAATTCCATAAGGCCCTTTGTATCTAGTCATGGAAATTGGCTCAATCACTCCTTGTTGGTTTGGTCCAAGGCCTCTTCCTTCATAGTCTTGATTCTTCATGATCCTATTTAGAATAGGATACTTAGAATTCTGATAAAAATCATCCTACTTGTCACTATATAACTAGGATTCATTACCTTCTAGAGGTTCTTATTCTAGGCTAGATGATAGTATAAACTTGATAGTTCCTTTACCTTTACCCTTTTATTACAATTCTACATGAAGTGGCTTGGATTTAGGTCTTCCAAACGACTTTGGGTTCTGTGGAAGGATTGTGATGTGAAAGGTATCATGGATTAAATAATCTATTGGGCTATTAGGTGAAATAGTATAATGATTGGATATTTCAAGAAGTAGTATGTAGGAAATGGAATCAAGGGTATTAGGATCAATATAGTTATCCTTTGGTGAATCAAGGAGTATTAGCTTTCCCTTTTCTTGCTCAGTCACTGGATTCATGTAGAAATGATAGTTATAGATCTTGAATTTAGCCTCTAGGTGTTTGCAGTGCTTGTATGGATACAAATCCCATGGTATACAAACTTCCATCCTGGAATGGGAGAACTTGATACATTGGTGCAATATCCATGGGACTATATGAATTTCATGTAACTAAGGTCTACCTAAGAGCATATTATATGACCAATCAAGATCTAGCACATGGCAAAGTATATCATGGGTCAAGGGCCCAAGGATAATTGGTAAAGAGATTGTGCCTTATGATTATCACTCCTTATTTTCATAGGATTTGAGGGTTATGGTATTTTCTATAAGATCTTTCATTGTGTACTCGAGAAGCTTGATGAGCTTTAGAGATGCTTCATTTAGACCATATCCATTTTCTATAAGAACATGTTTTACTTTGTACCACTTTATGCAAACTTAAATGTACAAGGGATTGGTATAAATTAGGCTAAGGGATGACCTATTGTTTTGTTTAAAAGTGACTTGTTGGGCTGGAGCTAGGTGTCTAACCAAAGCTTGGAATTTTTCAAGGGATATATCACTAGAAACTATGGATTAGATAAAGAAATCAATCAAAATATCCTT
Source organism: Torreya grandis (assembly GCA_037957365.1). NCBI lineage: Eukaryota > Viridiplantae > Streptophyta > Pinopsida > Cupressales > Taxaceae > Torreya > Torreya grandis. The sequence goes on along the minus strand of JARHVA010006807.1, from coordinate 707,242 downwards.
ATGGATTGTTGATGTATGTGACAAATCTAAAATGGATATTTGTGTGGGCATCTTTTTCAATTATTTCACAATATTAAAATTATTCTTTTGGTTAATGTAAAATGGCTTGTTCTAAGGTAAAATATTCGATTGAATGACTGGTGAAGTGGCACATGGTTGTGGGCCTAGGATGGTAATCTTTGAACTCTAAGTTGTGATTTAATAATTAGGATTAAACACATGAACATGATTTCTAACAAATGTTGTTGATGGTGAGGGGCTAGATAAGATAAGTCTTGGTTGTTAGTGCACTTATGTATGGTCACAAGACAATGATGAGTTATCTGTATAGGGTCTAAAATTAGTAATACCTACCTACTTATATGTATGTATGCAATCCCAGGTCAAAGAAGGATTATCAATGTGAGTTGATGGATCGGCATTATTTAGCAAAGGTCATGATTGATTATTATTTGGTCTCAAATTGATGGAGATGGTGGTAACATGACCTATTATAATATGACCTAAAACCATGTTGTCGTCATGTGCAATTATATGGTAGGTCTATTGATTGTTGCCATTCTAACCTTAGTTTTATCCATTATTTAGATGTTTTTGGTTTTACTATTGGTGATTCTATTGATTCTACTAGTTTGTGTTTGGTTTTTGAAATTATTGTTGTTGGTATTACACTGGTCATTTTTATTGTTGTTACTATTCTAGTTGGTTATTATGTTGGGGAAGGGGGTATTGATAAATTCCAAGGGTCTAATTGGTAGTGGAATCACCACCATCTAATGTTATCTTCCTATTCTCAAACATATTTTGAGTTAAATGTTTAATTTCCACATAATGGTGAAAATTATGTCCATTGACCTGATGATATTCATAGAATTTATTTTGGTGGTACCAATTAGGATAAAAGATTCCTTGAAGATAATGTTTTAGTATAGGCCAACTAATTAGATTAGCAATGGTGAGCTTGTAAAACATAGATTTAATAGGCTCTCTAAGGTCACTAAAAATGTGATAAGTAGGCATTGTTCTCCTTGAAGGAGGAGCTTGTAATGGTAAAGATTGCTACATTTATTGCACAAGCCTAGGATGATATGATTTTTGTGTTTGTTAAAAAGGTTTTGTGTTATGAGTAATTTGAATATGTTGCATGGGATGAGCAGATGGTGTTTACGCCATTTTAACATATCTTGACTCTATTACTCCATTTCCAATAACATTTTTGTTCTAGTTGAATTGCCTTGGTCTCTCATTGTTATTAGCCTATGCTAGTTGTGATTCTTATGATTGGACTTGATGCTAGTTTTATCCATTTCCTTGATTGGTACCTTGATTCTAATTTGATGAAGTAAGATTTATGATCCTTTTGTTAATAAGGGATCAATCAACAAACCTTTATCAATGGTCTCCTTAAAGGTATGTGTGTCCTATAGTTCTAGATGATAAGATATCTCACTATGAAAATTTTTAATAAACATAGTGGATAATTATCTATTTGGTAAACTATGCATGAATAAGCTTGCAAGTGCTCTCCATCATTGTAGATAACTTACAAAGCTCTCACTATCCTTTTAATTTGTTTACATCAAGTTGACCAGTGAAATCTCATGTTCAAGATTATATGAAAAGTGATGCAAAAACTTGTCTAAAATATCATCAAAATTAGATAATAAATTCTTGGGTAATTTTAGGAACCACTTCAAGGCTTGTATTATTAAACTCCTTGGGAACAACAAAAGGTATATGTTGCTATATGCCACTAGTTGGCATGCAACAAAGAATTAAATCAAATGAGCCTTGGGGTCACCTTTTCCCTTGTATTTTTCAAATTTTGTTGGTTCATATCCTAGACAAAATGGTATTTTCAAGTACTCCATGTTAAATGGATAAGAACATAATCATCTAACTAAATTTTTTTGGTTTATTTCCTAGCTTGGATGGTATCAATTTCATCCTTCATCTAATTTAGTTCTTGGGCTAAGAAATTATAGGTAATATTGGTTTGAGGTAGAATATTAGCTTGGGTAGATGGTTAAGCAGTCATAAGTGAAGTACTTTGATTGAGGTATGATGGAGTTATTTACTAGGCTAATTTGGTTTGATTGGGGAATAGACTTAGAATATGCATGCATAGATTAGGGTTCAACTATTGGAATTACATGTATTATAGTGTGATATTTTTGTTTGGAGTAGGTAGGTAGGTTTGAGTTTAGGGATTTTAAGGTTGAGATGGAGGGATATGGATATACTATTCTTGTTGGGGTTGAATACCAACCTAATACTGACTAATCAAACCTTGTTGTTGAGGGGTACTTATGAACCAAGATCCTATCATTGAACTAGTGGCACATTCTGCACAAAAGGTAAAGGTTGCCTAATTGGTACTTGAGGAACATTAAAACCTCTAGGTTGTATGAATCCTTATTGAAAATTTGATGCTTATGTAAGATTTGGTAGTTATCATTGACCAATATTTGTATGATGTTGATTAGACATCGTTTGGCTTTGAATTATCACATTGGTCTACAAGGAAAGAGGTATGTTCACTACTACTTACCAAGGTGGAACATTAGTTGCCCTTTATTAAGGTGGTAATATGTTCTATCTATACTACATTGGTATGTTAGATTATGCCTGATATTATGGAATATTAATCATTACCTAGTGGGGAGGAGTAGGATTCATCACATTTTATTGTTGAGGCACAACATTGGTCACGGGTTGACTACCTAATCCTATTGGTTGAGTGCTTGAACAAGCAGATGGTTGACAATTAGTGCTAGTAATTGGTTGAAGTTAGGATGTAGAAACTCCTACTCCCTAATTTGGAGAATCACTCATGGTTTTAACTAAAGGTACACTTGTTTGTGTACTAATTATTTATGTACTTACACCACTTTGGTTTGGATTGGATGTTACTTGTGCATTATCCACTACATTTTTCTTGATATCTACATAGAAGTAGAAGACACTTCTTTAATGGTTAGTATATGATCCAAGTAGTCAACCAAAGTGTTTTTCATGAAGGGGTCTACACCGTGATTATCCTAAACAATCAATTCTATTAATACTTCTATTAAATGAACTAAATATATAAAAGCCCTATTTGACAAGGTCATCTAGTTAAAATTGTGTGCTAGGTTCAAGTACATTTGGTATGCTATTTGCATTTGTACAAAGTGATCCTCCATGACATCCTTTCCTTTGACAAGAATACTAGGGTCGTGATATGTCATTTTAACTAGAGCTAAATGATTGATAGAATAAGCCTATTGACTATAAATTATGTTGTGAGGCATTCTTACTAGACTTGACAAATTTTCATGGGGTAAGTCTACCAAAAAATTATCCCCTACTTATATATCTCTAATAAAAATTTCATCCTTTTTTTCCAAAAAGTGATTCTTAAAAAGATAAGGATCATATGTGGATGGTGTAGGAACATAGTATGATTATTGAGGAACTAGTTCTTCAACTATAGGTAATGAAGCTAGATATTTCTATATTTGTTCTTGATCCTACTCTAAGTAAGGAGGTGTGTTTAACAAATAAGGAGCTGATGGGTCTTGGTTTTGTGCCCCTATTTGAGTATTTATTTATAGGTTTTAAAAGGACCTTGAATGTACCTACATTGACATAATTATTGTTGCATTTTAAGAGTTTTATTCTCCTCTCTAAGAGCCTTGATCAGATCTTCATCTCTTGCTTATTTAGTTGATTAGAGGTAGCTTTCTTATGTTTGGGTGTGGGGATGAGAGTAGTAGTGGGAATAATATCTAGACATTAAGAAATAGATGCATAGGTGGTCTAAGAGATATATTCCTAGCCTATATAAGGAAATTATTATCCCTTATAGTAGTCTCATAGGCATATGGTAGTGTATCCCCTCCCATAAATTGAATCATCATGGATATGTCACTATTGAAAGCTTTAAAGTAATAGAGAAAACCATGGTGTGTAGTAGGCCTTACCAATATTGGGATCCTATCCCAAGTCTTTTGAAATATTGTGTTGAGGTCTTGTATATCCTCTTGAGGTGTTCTCTTTATGTTAGTTAGTTGCTCGGTCAAAGATAAGTGATCAGATTTATATCCAAATCTTCTCCTCAAAGAATAACCCAATTAATCCCATGTAGTAATAGATTTGGGAGCCAAAGTACCATACCAATCAAGGGAATTTACATTGAAAAAAATAGCCAACAACCTAATGGAAACATTCTCTTCAGTGATGCTATGTATTTTTCAAAACTTGGCAATGTTTTCTTATGCATTTAATAGGATTAGTGGTATTTTATCCTATGTATTAAGGTACAGTTTTGATGGCTGACATAAGAATGTCATCATAGTGAGAAAGTGATAAATGACTAAAACCATTTAAAGGAACAAAGGGCAGGTTTATTGGGGCTTCCATCTTAAAAATTGGACCCAAGAAGAGTCTCCTAATAGGTATGTGAGCGTCAAAATATTTCTTTGAATATGGATGGGTGTTACCAAACTTAATTGATCTAACTAAATAGTAAGGTAGATATAAAAATTAAAATGGAATGCCTTCAGTATAATATATTTTCATTACCTTAGGCATGAAAATGACTCACTAGTTTGAGACCACAAGCCCATGATTGTTGGAGTCCCCAGATATTGAATGAAGAAAGCTTTACAACTTCAACTTTGGCAAGATTAACATACACCTTTGAGAACTTATTGGATAGTGAGATCCTATTAGGAACCACAAAATTATTATCAACCAAATTTTCATCCTAAAGAGGGATACTCCAACCTCCATAAATTTGGGATAACATTGGAACACCTCATATGTTATGGGTAACAATTATTAAAGGTGATTCTCTAGATTATGTGCTAGATCCCATGCACAACACCTACAACTAACCACTAACCTAATTGATTTAAATAAAAATTGAGAGAGTGATTTTAAAAAATAATCTAATGGACATGATTCACCAATATAAACTCCATAATCCTACTTGAACTTGTACTATGCAAGACAACTTACAAAATTTATCTCAAAACCTAAGGTTCTCCTAAAAAAAGTGTTTCAACATGAAGGTAGAAGGCAATGTAATTTTCAAGGTAGATGAATATTAGGTCTGATAATAAACACTAGTAATAGTATTTACACTTAAATACACACAAATAAATTATTTAAACATCATGTGACCTGATATAAAGCATATTACTCACTTAAGGCATGAAAGAGTGAGATGAATACAAGGAAAGATAACTATCACTTGTCATTTTATAATAAACCACTTGAAATACTTATGCAATAAGTTGATAAAATAAACTAGATTTAAATATTTATTCTAAATAAAATATCAATTTTCAACTTAGTAGGGATTTGCCATACCATATGTGGATGAAATACAATGTCAAAAGAGGTAACTTATATAGACAAACAAAGAAGAGAGAGAGGGGCATAAAAGAGGGATATTGCCAAGTATCCACAAGAGTTAAAAAAATAAGGGAGTTAAAAAATAGTCTCAATATGTCTCTAAGGATTTGTGTTCCTCTTATGAAGATGATTCATCATCCAAGTTGTGTAGGTGTTTGATTACTTGCTTGACACCTTGGTTTTCTTCTTCAAAACTACCATTCTTTACATGTGAGGAGTGATACATGGAATTTTTCATCATTATATTTCCATGAGCTAATTTTATACACCCTCTTTGACACAAATCTATCATTTAGAAACTCCTTTACTCTGAAATTTTAGTGGCAATCATCACCCAACTCCTTAAGTGTCTCGACACTCCTTAATCTACTACAAATATCTTTGTCTAAATGGATAAAAAATTGAATACTTATTCACCAAGGAAACATTTTTTAATTAAATCAATTAAAATACCTTATTATACCTAAATAAATTCATTTGGGTTCCTACAATAATCCCCAAGACTTAATTTTGCTCATTTGGCCTCTTTTCCTTATAACCCTAAAATCATGTAAACTTCCTTGTGTATATTAATGTATGAATACTATTGGAACATTGGGAATATATTTGAGTACCTAGTATCCCCTTATATTTCCATTCCAAGTTTCATGACCTGAAACCAAGTGGAAGTGACCCTTTTATGATGTTCTCTTCCCTAATTAAGTCTCAATTAGGTCTCAATGCCTTGAAGACTAAGTTTATATTATAGATCTATTCCACACATTTTAAACCCCAAAAAAGTGTGTGATTCACTTTCCCCAAAATATAAAAAACCTCCATGACAAATGTTAGGTCTTGAGAACCTATGTAGGTATGAGAAACATGATATGGTCCCAAAACCTAGTCTCTTTCTCAAGCCTTTTCAGACTATCTTCAAAAAATAGACATGTAAGATGAATTTCATGATGTATTGTACAAATTATTAGAATTTTATAGGTATAATACATACCAAATAATCCTCTCCAAAAATTTACATCTATTTAATTGATCAAAACCCTATAAAACACCTTAAACCCCTATAAAACATGGCATTAAATGTAGTCCATATAGTTGTAGGTATAGGAAAAATTCATGGTGAGAACCTACTTGGAGTTTTCAATGAATTTTTGGAGGTTTGAAAATAAATTCAAGTTATTTCATGTTCTTAAGAGATCAATATCTCTTAATTGGTCATTATTAGGGTTTTAGGAGTATTTAAAGTGGTTTAGGTTCTTAACAAATATTCATAAACCCTAGGGTCTTAAATCCTATAAAAATACAAAAAAATTCAATTAGACAATTTTCCTCAACTATCCTTAGGTGATTAGGTCTCCAATCATCTTTTCTATATAGATCCAAGTATAAGAAGTTGGTATTTGGGTTTCTGCTCTACCATTGAAGAATGGTTTGCATTCTTATCTTTTGTTCATACCTATTAGGGACTCAATCTAACAAAAAATACCATAATATTTAAGTGTGGAGACCAATTTATCATCCCTAAAATCCACTAGGTCTCATGCACAATATTAATATCACACCAAGTAAGGGAAGGTCTAGTTTGAAATGTAGTCATTCACCTGAAGAGTTAAAGAAGACCTTATAGGACTAAAATCAACTTTTTTTGTTTTCCTCTTCTTATATATGCCTCATTATGGTATTTAAAATATTTATGAACTTATAAAAATATATAGACACTAATTATACCCCCAACAAGCCACTTTTCTCACAATTGTATATATAGGCTTCTATACTTGGTGATAGGTTCAATAAGCTTAAAAAGACCTATAAGATTTGCCATTAATCTCAATGAATATGAATAATGTATGGAGTGATGTTATAAAAATATGGAAATTCTCATATTAATCCATTTATTCAAATCACTTTCTCTTAAAAAATAAACAAATATCCCTCATTACTAGGTAGGCATGCCTTTAGGTGATATATCAATCTGTGTATGTAGGGTGAGTCTTAAGTAGTATTTTTAGTCATTCCTTCAAGTTACCTTTTGATATAAAATAACCTAATTAAATTTTTTACATACCAAAAAATCCAATATCATTTTATTAATTATGTATTATTCTCTCAAGTTTGAAACTATATTACTTCCCTAAGTAAACCTGTAGGTGGTGATTGTAGTTTTGAGTGCAGCTTAAGGCATTTTAAGGTCTCAATACAAAATTGAGAAAATACATGACACTTTATTATACTTTTTAGTTTATTTATATTATTTTTATATTTTGAAACCCTTTTATGACCCTACATCATCACTTGCATATGCTTCTTTTCTCGTGTATGTTCAAGACCCATCTGCAGGTGACGATTATGAAAGATTTTGAACATTAAGTCTTGAACTTGTTCATATACTAGGATAGGGAAATTTTAAGATTGATTAACTTATATAAATTTTTTTTCACCGTATTATACTGTCATTATTCATTAATATCATTTACATGCTTTTGTATTCTTGTCTTCGTACACAGGGTTGTGTGTGAGTATCTAGGCCTATACAATTAATCATCTCTACCCTTTTTTCACTCTCATATCACTTAAGAGTTATAATTGATACATGTCCTTGATTATAATATCATTATTTCATGTTTACACACTTATCCTTATTTACATGAAAATTGGCCTTTTGTATCCAAATGAGGACCTATAGGTTTGCCTTTTGCGTAAATGAACTATTAAATCCAACTAATTTATTTAGTCTTTTCACTAGGATATTATATTAACTCTTATTATTTTCTTTTCATCCCCTCAATAGTCATATATACATCTGACTTAACATTATGCAAGCTCTAATGTGTCCATTTGTATGTATAGGTCTGCTTATGAGATTAGCTTATATGCAAGGCTTATACATGGGAATTTTAGTCTATGCATTCATTTATTATATTTTTATAATAAAACGGGGTTATTTAATATAAAATTAATGTTAATGATTCTATAACACATCTTTCCATTGCTAAATCATATTTAACATGAAACCCAGACCCATAAATATTCACCTACAAGTCTACAAACCCGTGGGTGGATGAAGCTTGTCAAAGTCTTTGTTAGAGAGTGAATTTTAACCTCATTATTATTACCTTCAGATTTAAAATTTATAAATTCCATATTCATATGATATCATTGGTTTATCATTTCTATTTGGTCCAAGTTTGGCAATCAAGCATATAAGAGACTATTCATGAACTGTATCATGCTTCCAAGAGTAAAAGACATGACATCTCTTGAAAAATTATCAATAAAGAATAAATTTTAGAGACATAATTCAAGGATAATATAATATTGAGTATTTTTACATGAATAATGAGGCACCCATAAAATTTTTATGATGAAAACATTTCAAACCAACCAAAATCCATGTAGTTGAGGTGGTATGCTCCATACACTTGAGACACTAGTTCCTTTGATGAAGACACTTCATATAGTTGAGTTGATTCATGAAAATAAAATTAAAAGGAATATTTTTATCTCTTAAAACATATAAAAAAATACATTCTCCTCCATCAAACTTTGAAGTGAAGAAACATGAGCAAAACTAGACCTTGCTTGAATGAACAAGACATAGTGACCTCATTGCACTCTTAATAATTTTTCATAAAGGAAAGGAGATGAATATAAAAAATAATTAAATATATTTTAATATTACTATGACCCATAACATTACCCAAAATTTCAACTTCCAACTTTCCCTCTCCTGGTCTACCATGCATTTAAAATTTGTCTTCATGAGCTTATGAAGGGAGAGATGTAGGAGAGAGATTTATTTGCATCTCTGAGACCTAAAAATTGATTAAAATTGTTAATATTACTTTTTGAAGATAAATAAACTCCTCTAAACCATTATCACTTGAAAATAGATCTATTAAGTCCATATAAGTGCCTATAATTGCATGTAAAGGAGTGGTTCTCTTAATTTAGGCATTGAACTACAAGTTTATCAGGGTCTAACCATCTCTAACCCTGATCTAATATAATTTATGTTATGAAAATTATTTAAATGTTTTTATTTGAAAGTGATATATATAATTTGTCAACTTTGGCCTCGAAAGTTGACCTAAAAACTTTATGATGTATGACAATCATAGTAAAAGTTTAGTGCATGATAATATGACTTTAAAGAAATATTAAAAACATTATCTAATGAATCATCTCCATGGCATGACCTTTGAACACACATTGAAACACCATAATCTCATAAATGATCTTGAGATGATACAAGTACAAGAAAGATCCAACTTTAAACAAAGCTAGTCAAAAACCAATATGACCACTTGGAGACCATTACAATACCATTATAGCTATATACGATAATGAATAACCCTATGAAAATTTTTAAACCTATAGGGGTTGACAATTTTAACTTGAGCGTCATAATTGGTCAATAGGTACATTTGTAGGAACCCATACACTTCTACTACCCTTACACTCCCTCACATTTTTTTCCTAATATGTGGGCACAACTATGGTGTCACAGGATGTGGAAACCCTAACTAACCAAGTAGGTGAGTAATATATGTGGAACTACTTGCCATATGTGATGTTTAGTAATCTAAATGTGGGACAATATAATAGAAGTAATGAGCCAAGTATGAAAACTAGCTATAATACTTACATGTGGCTAACATAGAATGTCACTATGAGTCACAATCTACATTGATGAGATATGTCACACAACATGTGATAGATGATCCTTCCTCAATCCAAGAACCTATGGTAAACTATAATCAATAATGTGAGGAAACCTAGTTGGTTGATAAATAGATAATCTCTCATATATACTACTAGTAAGTAAACTAATAGGGCCCATAGTCATTTACCCATAAGAAAAAATTATATACATATTGTGCACTAGCTTAACCTAAATCACTGACCCAGGATAATATAAAATACTCTACTCTAAAATAGACTAAAAAAATCACCATGTATAATAGCACTTTCCTATCTAACTTATGATGAATCACATGAGATATCACAATTCCAATAATCACCTTATAGATATATAAAATGGTCAATACATGAACATCAAATAGACACACATGTAAACCATCAGAATAACTCTCAGAGTTGATCACCCTAGGGATAAGACTCTTCTCTATAGAACTATCTTTAGGGTATAAAAAATCATAGTCATACCAATAATAAGAAGTCCAAGATTCTTATGAACATCCTTGCGGGTAATACCCACCTCAATGGTATCTCAATCCACCACCCACATGAATGTTTTGGTTAGTATTTCTCATGCTCCTAAGACATGTCAATTAAGTCAACACTCAAAGGGATCATACATATCTATGTAATCCCTCCAAATACTAATGATGCTAAGTGTGCATGGTCATCAACTATCAATCTCTCTAATAAATTAGGTAACCTGATGACATTAACTAGTAGATCATCCATTGCCTTAGTAAAATATAAAACAAAAGATCATGTATTATTCCTCAATATCATATAATCTATAAAATACACTACAAAAATTAACACTTTATCAACCTACTTTGATAATTTATTAACAATTTATACTACATCAACCATATAATTAAGTATACTGGACAAAAACTAAATGTTCTAACTATGTCAGCCATTGTTAAACTTCAAGCTAAATTGGTCACTTTATACAAATTCAGCTACCTAACCTAATTACATTGACCATCAATACACAGTTGGCTAGGTCATTCTAGTACATTATCCACTTTAGACAAAGTCAGTCACTTCTTAAAACTATGTCAGCCAACTAAATACATTATTACATCAACCATAATGTACATGATTGACCACTTAAACATTGTTAAACTAAATTAGACTCTCCTTACATAGCTTTCCACCTACTGCTAAACTACTTTGGCCTACTATTACATAGTTGGCCATCTTCTTTCACCTATCCATTTTTAACTACATCAACTTGGATGACCCCATTTAGTTTATGGAATGATTTTTGAACTATTTGTCATTAATTCCTTAGGAATTAAAGACCCTCTTTTACCCCTACCCATTAACCATTCTACTTCATAGTTTACCTTAAAAAAATTTAGGAAAAATTATGGTATACGGATTCTCCCTAGCACTTAGTTTTTCAAATTTACCTTATTTTTCAATTAAACTAGGTAAAAATTCAAAAATTAAGTACATTACTTACCTAGAGCATGTTATCTATTGTTTTTATGTCGGTCACCTTATGTTCCTTGTCTCTGGGACATAGTCTCTCACATCTCTCTTAGGTCTCACAAATCTCTAGTTTTATCAAAATAGTAAGTTTACAAATGAATATTAAAAAATCCTATTTATATTTAAAATTTAAAAATTCTTTAACTGCCAATTATTTACCAAGAAGTTTAATATTTTTATCATAACTATGTTTCTATAATCTCTTTCTCAAAACCATAAAAAGTTATGGAATTTTAAAAAAATAGAGATTTTTTATATACTTATCATATTTTTGAAAAAAATATGAATTTCATCTTATTTTTAGGTCCAACTAATGTTATGTAAATTAAACACCTCTTCCTTTTTCTCGCATCACTTATACTCTACAACAACAAGGTAAGAGAATGTATGTATTTTTCAATTATCTACTTTCATTCATTTTTATACTTTGTACTATAATTTATTTACCTCAACAATGTGTGTTTCTATGTTATTTTCCCAAATCACCATCTCATATATAAATTCATGACACATTATGAGATTAAAGAGGGGAAATGTATACACACAATATTTTTAATCTTCATTAGTTACTGATGCTTTTTCTCTTATGGGAACCCATCAAATCTCAATATCTCTAAGTGAATGCCTTAAAGAGTGCACTAATAAAGTGGTTGGTAAACCTTTGGTGCTTCATATGATTATTGGCCCCTATACCATTACCTGAAACCACTATATGTTACTCCTATTTAATTCCCTAAGAAATTAAAAAAATGTGTGTATATACTCCCCTAAGAAATTCACCATCAAAAATATCCCCTACCTAAGTAACACTCATTTTTATTCATTTTACTACTATTTCAGCCCAATCGACCTAGTTGGGACTTAGTACACATTATGAAACTTCGTTGGCCCAACTAACCTAGTTCAAGACTTAACAATTATATTTTTCACCAAACAAGGTCGACTAGGTTGACCTTGTCAGCTAAATTCTAGGGAATATTTAGGTCAATCATTGTTTATAAGTAACCCCTTCACTTCATATTTATATAGAGGATCATTCAATTATACATCATTATAGCTTATAAATCTATTTATACTATCAATTGGAAGTTTTATTGTCTGGTTTTTTAACTTAGAGTGGTAAAACTTATCTTGTGGAGGTCTTGGATGTATAGAATAAGTCTTATATCCATGATCTAATTTATCCCTATTATCCTTACAAGTCATAACAACCTCTTTCAAAGCACCATTGGCCAAGGGAGATATTGAGGCATCATGGGTTCACTTCAACAAGGTAAGTATACTACTAGCCCTTGATATTTTGATAAGTAGATGTTGTAGAAACTATTAGATTACATTGTTTCTCTCATTTATTAAATTAATTATATATTATATTTAATATAGTTATCTTTTCTCATTTATTATCTTCCTCATTTGTGCCAAAATCTTTGGTGAGCAATAGATTAGCTTGCATATTCATTTACTAGAATAGTTTTCATGTTTATGTAGTATATTAGATTGCTTAATTTTATTGGAATCATAAGACCTAGATATAGTTATTATATAATGGAATTTGACCAAAGGCCTTAGGGCCTCTCCTTTATCATTATATGGTAAGATACAACTTAGTTTAGATTTAGTGTATCCATTATTGGTCATGACCCCAATATAATGAAGTATTGCTAATCGAATTATTAATGAGTTTCCTTCTCTGAGCTTGGATATCACTGAGTAGGATAACTTGTAGATTTGTATTATTTTACTTGCATGCACTATGTACTTAATTTTTTTTGTAAAAACATGTAGGAACTAGTATGCTATGGTCATGTTGGTTTCCTATATTTCATGATTTCATTTATGCACTTCCTTGAGTGTTTTCCTTGGTTTTTATTATCTTGCATTGCATTTCTTATTTGAGTATTTGAATGTGCACCATTGATTATGTCCCCCATGTATTTGTTTTCCAATTTTTACATTTTAATATGTATTTATTTGTTGTATGTACATTTTAATATCTCATTCTATGATTTGTAGATGTATTAATAATTTATGTTCCTTAAAGTGGGTGGCATTTGAACATGCCCCTTGTATGAGATCTCCTTGGACCATTTTCCTTTTGTTTTGAATGTGAATGATGTTGTGTGTGTGATTATTTTATTTTTGAACTTGTACTATTACTTTTTAGACATTACCATTCTCTATATCATGCATCTTAGGACATCATGTGATCACATATTGCATGCCTCATTGTTATATCTACATGTAAATGTTATTATTATATAATACATGATCTATTCATAGTTTATATAGATATATTATGATTTTGAGGTAAGGTAACTATCATATTATACTTCCCTCACTTCAAATTCAAGGGGGGTGTTAAAAATTCATAACCTCCACACTTAATCAATATTCAACATATCTAGATTATATTGAGGGCATGTTATAGAAACATGTTATCCACATTTGCACTAGTTCTCATGTTCTTCATATTACAATGGGGGAAATGTTATAGAAACATGTAATCCACACTTACATAAATTTTAAAATCGCCATCTTTCATAGTTATATGATTTAAATACATATTTGTGGCATAATTTTATACATTTGTATTGTTACAATACTCAGATTTCATCTTGAGACATATATGAGGTCTGTACATCATGCAAAAGGAACCTAAAATTTATAAAATCAAATCATTTTTTAGATTTAAAATACTATCATGGACTATTACCATACCTAGGATGGTCTGTTATAGAATGTTATCAATCTAATCTACATTAGTAGTTAGCTCACCTTTAGAACAATCTTATCAAGTGTATAAGTTAGATTTTATTAAATCATATAACTTTACCATATTTATAGGTTGGATTTGATTAAATCATCCACCCTCACTAGATATATAGTGTGAGTTGATTATATAGCTCAACCTCAATATATTATGAACATATTTGGGTTGTGTATATGATATTTTGTGATTATGTAGCACCTCAATCCTATATACTTGGAAAAATCATAAACCCTGGTTGTTCCTCTTAGTTCTACACATGCCTTGCTTCTAAAAGCCTCATATTTACTCTATCTTGTTCTCTTTGGCCTATCTCTTTGTCTAACCAACCTTATATTAATGACACATACAGCCCATCTTTCTCATAATACTTAAAATGTACTTATCTTATGCATATTTAAGTTCTAAGCATATGCTTTTTCTCCTTCTCCTTGAACACAAATGTTCAAGTCAGACAGTAGCATCGATGTTATTATCCTAGTTCAATGCAAGTGTCTAGTGCCCTAAAAGTCATCTAATTTGTAAATTAAATGTATTAAAATAGTCAACCTAAGTGCTTAATTTTTAGTTATCTCTTGATAGGATTGTTATACATATAATATCAACCCTCATTCATTTCTCACCTATAATTAAAACAAAGAGCACTAAAGAAGCACCCAATATACCAACATATTTCATATCCTACCCTATTATAATATCAATCAAAGGAATAGCCCAACTACAGGTCTAAATTTATTAAAGGATCAGTCATAAGGTCATATTTTCCAAGTTACAAGCTAGGTCACTATTTTACTTTATTGACACATTGTATAGTTCATGCACAAGCCAACATATAGAGGAGAACTACATGCATCTGAGGCTCTTTTCTAGAGTATTTTCTATGTAGGTAATGTTATTTTATAGCAAGGTCATTATGGGTCATCTTGACATCATGTGCCCACTAACCTATTTTTCCAAATACAACATTGAAGATGTAAAGCTAGGGTTTTACTATTTCACCAAGAGTAACCATCCATGACCCTAATCTAAATACACCAAAGTGAAGGCAAAGCCAATACCATAAGCATCTAATTTTTCACATATTTTTTCAATGAGAATTTTATATAGGACACTAGCATCAAACCTAGACACTAGATTGATGTATCTATCCTAGGATGACACTTGTGTATACATCTAGAATAGTTACCATATAACTTATTAGAATAGTTACATCCTAAACTAGATTCTAACAAGTACTCTAGAATTATATTCTTACTTGGTTCCCACCTATACCATATCTAGCACTGTATTAACACCAAAAATATATAAGTTCATTATTTTATATCATTTATATATCTAACATAGTTATAATTTCCATTAATAGCCTATCTTAGCTTTATAAATTTAGCATATGGTACATTTGATTTTAACATATTAATTAGCCTATAGTAGATATGATATTCACCCTTTTTCCCTAACATTTCTATATCATTAACCCTAAATACTAAAATAGGATCCATATCTAAATTAGGGTTAAACTTTTGGTAGACCTGATCTTTGAACATCAAACCCTAGGCTAGCTAGGGTTCTCTAATTTTTTTTCCTATTTTTGATCCTTGATTGATAAATATTTCAATCATGTTTTCCATGTATATATCTATAAATTATTTCATGGTCCAATACCTTATAGTTTCTATGGTTTTCTATGTTACTCATCTTATTAAAACTATTTAGCAAATACATGCACATAATGAGAGCTTATTAAAATGGAGACAACTCTTCATATCTCTCCATAAGTCCTCTTGTAATTCTATAGATCTAGCACATAGATGACAACATTCATGATCTCAACCTTTTGTTTTATCCAATCCTCATTCAAGTGAAAGTTACCATCCCTCACCCATTATTCTCCCACAACCTATATTAGATATTTTAGTCCATGTTGTTACTACTCTAAGATGTAAGGTTATTCAACATACACAACCACTTGTAAATATACAATAGGTTCCCCTCAAGCCTAATTTTTTTAATAAAAACTAAGGGTTATGACCTTGTTGATTAATTGATCAATACACATGCTAAAATTTCAATACTTGAGATCCTAAAATAATTTAATGTTTAGAAGGGTATCCTATATGAGACATTGAGTGAAACTCAAGCTCTAAATCATATTGAGCCTATTTGTTTTTCATAATCATGAAATATCTCAAAAACATGACCAAATTATTACCTTTGATCCAACTGACTTACCATACAAATATATTATTGATCAAGAGTTACCTTTGTTCATACAAGTGATGATGAAAAATAAAGGCATCAAAAGGGTGATCATTGATAATGGATCAATCCTAAAAATTTTTAGTATTAATTTCTTAACCATCATGATAATTAACACTGATTTCATTCAAAAGTCAATTATTCATATCCAAGGGTTTGATAATTCACATAGTCCTCTAGTCGATCAAATTACATTGGATGTGACATTAAGACCAAAAATTATTTCATCAATGTTTTAGGTAATATCTCAATCACTGCATTACAATGTGTTTTTAAGTACACCTTGGATACATTCAATGGAATTTATCCCATTTGCACTTCTTAGATGTGTAAAATTAATACATGATGAGATGGGACTCTATTAAGAATGCTCATAGATTATGAACCTTTCAAAATTTACAAAATGATATAATATAAAATTAAAGGCGTTCCTAAAATAAAACCACCTAAGTGATACATTATTATTGAGAATATACACACTTATGAAATAGGTGAGTCAAGTACAGTGGCTCCTCCATATCTAGATTCAAATAAGGTACTAAATATTGAGATGCATGTTGAGGTATGTTCATATTTTTGGTGTTGTGGCATCAATGTTGTCATTGATGCTAGGGTCAAGATGGATGTAATTAATATCAAGGTCAAAGTTGATGTCATGCATGGTGAAGTGGTATGTGACAAGGAAGACTTATGATAAGAGATAATTTGAAGGCAACCTTGCATGGTGATGTGGTATGTGACAACTAAGTCTTATGATAAGAGAGAATTTGAAGGAAACCTATTATCTCTCTATTGAGAGATAATTTCAAGGTAACATAGTAATTATTTTGAGGTTGATTACACGTTTTAAGGTCAAGATCAAGATACAAAATCAAGATTAAGATATAAGGTAAGTGTATTATTGAGTAATAGTCTTGAGGAACATTATCATAACATGATCCTATTGAGAGTAGTGTTGTATTAAAAGAATATTTATTGAATAATGTTCTTGGTTGATATAATTTAGAGTTAGCTTGTTTTAGTTCAAGTCTTTGAGTACTATGTGTCTTGAGAAGCCTAGTCTAGCCCTATGAGGAGGTGTATGCAAGAATCATAGTGAATCTTGGTGAATTATGTTAGTACATGTATGAGAGAGATTATAAAGATTTTTTTTCATGATAATGATGCAAAGAAGTCTTTAGAATAGTTCCAAGGTCAGTTTTGAGGCTTAGTCATTGCATGAAGAGACCTAGTGAGAAGGCATAGGCTTGGTATCATATTGAGGTGAGCATTTTCAGGATTATGAGAATAATATTGGTAGTGTATGAGCATGGTATGAGTTTTTATGACATTATTATGATTTTTTTATAGTATTTCAATAGGGTTGAAGGTCTAAGAGTAGCTTATAGGTATAGGTCTTGTGTGGAGAGAGACCTAGTGTGACCTAATGAAGGGTAAAGTTTAGTTTCCAAGGTGATATATCTCAAGTGAGATTTCCAAAATATTTTAGAGGTTTTTTATATTATTTTGGTGAATTTTTAGGTCTTGATTCGAATAATAAATCATTAAATATGGTTTTGAGGTTTCTAGGGTGCACAGAATGAAGGGTTCTCTACCCAAGATGGAATTTCATGTGATCGCTTCCATGTGAAACTTTTACATGAGATCTTTATAATTTCATGGAATATGGATAAGGTTCCTAGATAAAGTTATTGGGAATTGGTTTCTAGATTAGGGTTGTAATATTTATGAATGACCATCAAGAATGTAAGGTGGTCTTAACCCTCTCTAAACCCTAACAATGACCCTATATGGAAGATATTGATATAAATGGATCAAAATGAATTGTATGACCTATTTTTATGATTGTAAAATGTATATGACTTTACCAGGTACCTATAGGTTGAATTGGTTTGATAGATGAGTGAGTGGACCCTACAATAAAATCCATATTTCTCATAAATTTTCTATAACAAGTAGAGTTGACCAAGTCAAAGTTTCTAAGTGGATGAATGTTGAATATTTATACTTTATATTATTCCAATGGTGTTTTATTATATATTTAAATAATTTAAATATGATAAACTGGTCATGGAAGTTGATCTATTGCTTAAAAGTTCTAGTGAAAAATATAGTGAGAAAAATAGGTAAAAGTGGGAATGAGATTAGGGACATGTTTCCATGGATTATGGATGGATCCTATTGCACTATATTATTTTTAAATACCTATAAAATATATATATATATATAATAAAAGAGTTTTTAATAAGCTTTTGTATGGTATAAAGTGCCTCTTAAACTAACTTGTCTAATGCAGTGTGGTCTATGTACAATGAAACCATGAGATTCATCTATAAGACCAATATTGCTATTGGACCTTATAATATATGTGTTTCAAGATATTATGAAAATATTTTGGGATCACATGAATTAATTATAATTTCATAAAAGTGTTCACATAGTAATTCTTAGTCATTATTTTTATGACTATGTTTTCAAGTTTTTGATAGTTCTGAGTAGTCATCTAACAGAGATGAGAATGAGATGATATGCCAAGATTTGAAGATTATAATTAATATTAAGATTTTATTGGGGTATTTAAGTTTAATATGAGTAAATTTATATTCATTAAGTGTTATTTTATATATTTTTGTGGTCAATTGTTCATGATTAGGTTTTAGAGTATTCAAGTAGTTCTGAGTGGTCATGTTGTAGAAGTGAGTTAAAGGATTTAATCCTTGTGTTGAAATGGTTAAATCACATGGTGATAAACTTGAGGTTATGGAGGTTATATAAATTTTATTTAATGGTATTTTTTTTTGATAAAATTGGTTATGTGCTTCATTTTTAGTTGGTAGACTTTCTAGCAGTAAGAAGGCCTAATTATGAGTAGGCCTAATAGTGTGGTTCAAGGAGTGAAATGAGATAAATGGTGTTAGGAATATAAGGTGAGATTATAAGGGGTATAATTTAAGAGTGTATGAATTTTTTAATCCATTTATGGAGTATCAATATGTTATAATGTCATCAAGGTGAAACATGTGCTTTGAGAAGGCCTAATTGCATTAGGTCTCCTTTACGCTTAATGGTGGTTTTGGTCCTTATGAGTGGTAGCTAACCTATAGAGTGGTTTTTTATCATATGAATTTTTTTTTTGATCTATTATAATTTTTATTCAAGTATGGATTTTTTTGGCCTACCAAGATATGTGAAATCAAGAGTCAAGTATATGAAGAAGGTCTAATAGGTCTAATTTGACTAGTTACAATATTGAGGGAATGAATGAATGAAATAGAAGTTTGGAAATTAGTTATAAGGATTTAATAACATCATATATGTGTTTTTAATATTTCATGAAGTTATAATAATGATTATATATATGATGAGTAAGATCATATGACCTAATTCAATGAAGAAGAGGGCTAGTTGAGAGAAGAGGCCTAATAGGTTGTTTGAGAGGGATATGAAAGTGTGATGAGAAAAATAAGGTGATTATAATCAGTTGAATAAGAAACAAGTGTCCAAATGTGATTATATTTTCAAGGTGGATGAGTTGGTGTTGAGTCACCTAGGGGTTTGGTGCCTTCTTGAAATTTGGTGTATGTTAAAGGCCTAGTTGAGTTCGTGTTTGACTAGTGATGGGTTGGTGCCTCACTAAATCATGATTCATTGATTATAATAATGTATTAAAATATTTTTTTAGTGGGTTTTATTTCCCATGATTTTTTATCACATATATTTTGTGTTCACATTTTGTATGCTTATGTGGATGCTTGTTTATGCATTGGTTGATGTATGTGTTTGAATGAATGATTAATTTAAGGGAATTGATTCACCCCCACACCCCCCCCTCCACCCAATATTATGGGATATGGTTCCAATAATTGGTATCATTTTAATTCCTTTTAATTAGTCCTAACAACCTAAAAGATATCCTAAGTAAGTGAAGATGGATATTCAAGTACAAGGTGGTTTCTCTGCAAGCAAGGCTCCATTATTCAATGGAACTAATTATGACTTTTGGAGTTTTAGGATGATAACATATTTTATGTCTTAAGGTCATGATATTTGGAAATTATTTTTGGATGGATATACTTCACCCTCTATTTCCCCTATAGATGTAATAAATAATAAAGCTAATGACAACAATACAAAAGCAGTAAATGGTATACTTTGTGGCCTATCTGAGGTAGAGCTTGTGAAGGTGATGCACTCTGTGTATAAAAAAGATATGTGGGACAAGATTAATACTATCCATGAGGGAGACTCCAAGGTCAATTTGGTGAAATTACAAACCCACAGAAGACAATTTGAATGCATAAGGATGAATGAAGATGAAACCATTATAGCCTACGTATTGAGGTTTGATGAAGTGGTCAACATCATAAGTGTCCTAGGTGAATAATTCAAATATTCTAATATTTTTCAAAATTTATTAATATCTCTAACTCCTAAATTTGATTCCAAAGTTTCTATTGTTGAAGAGATACAAGTATATACACGCTAGAGATGGATGGACTTCAATGGACCCTAATAGCCTATGAGATGAGTACAAGTGAAGGAATATACTTTCAAGGTAGAAAATAATTCAAATAAGAATAAGGAACAAGTTAAGAAAGTCAAATACAATGATGATTATGATAGTGATTATGATAAGTTGATAGCTATGTTTTCAAGAAAGTTGAAAACTAGTTTAGGCAAATACAAGGGTAAACTAACCTTCAAGTGCTTTAATTATGGATAAATTGGACACTTTGATAACAATTTACCTCATAAGCATAATAAAAAGGATGATGAATATCATGATGAAGGTCATGATGATGAAAATAATTCCTATAGGTCTTATAAGAGTATGAATTTTTTTAGAAAGTATGATGACAAGAAGAAGGTTTTCAAGAACAAAAGAAGATTTTACACCAATGAAGACTATAGATCATCTAATAAGATTGAGAGAATTGATTATGAGAGTGACCATAAAGGTGTTGGTCCTAATGTCAATGATTTTCTCTTCATGGCTAAGAAAGTAAGCTATTCAAATCAAGAAGAGTCCATGATTTTTGGAGGTACTATTAGTGATTCAAATGAAGAAAAAGATGAAGTGGACTTTGATACTAAGTTTATGAATGCTATATAAGAACTAAAGATGGTGAATAATAATAATAAGATGATGAGGTCTCTTGTCAATTACTATGAGGATAAAATAAGTTTGTTTAAAGAGATATTGAGAAAAAACTCTAAGGAAGAAGAATACATAGTCAAATAGGTGGAGACTCAAATTGATATTATGACTGCAAGCCTAAAGGCTATAGAATAAGAATGTGTAAGGTATGTAACTAAAGTGGATTCCTTAAGAGTTGATTTGGATTAGGCATAAAGTAAGGTAAAGTATTTTGTGAATTTTGAAAAGTGTAACAATGATCTAGATAACATTTTGAGTATTTAAAAGAATGCTAATGAAAAAATAGGTCTTAGTTTCAATGGAGACCAAAAGAAGGATACTAATGTGATCAAGGAAAATCATACATTAAAATTCCATGGTCAATCATGGAATGATGGTCAATCATGGAATGATGGTGCTAGTAGAATGAAGACTAATCCTATCAGGAAACCTAATTATATAAGTTATGATAATCCTTTCAATGGTTACTATTATTCATGTAACCAATTTGGTCATAGAGTAAGGCATTATATAAGACCCATTAAGAATTAATATGCATGGAAATATGAGGATGATCAGTAATCAAGGGACATGAATGATATTGTTTGTTATAGTTGTCATGATATAGGACACATTTCAAGATATTTTACCAATAAATAAAGAGGAAATCATCAATCAAGAGGTATGGGTAATGGTGTGTTTTCATTAAGAATAATGATGTGTTTTAGTTATCAAAAGTTTGGTCATATTGAATTTATTTTAAAACATGGATTCTCAAGTCAAAACAAAAAATTTGAGGCCCCTAGAGTGCAATAAAGAAGACAAGATAGTGAATGGAAACCAAAGGTAGCTAAGGTGAATGATGTCTAGTCTACAAGTCCAAATGAACTATTTCCCATGGTGGAACATAGTTTAGATGTAAAGGAGTGCTAAGAATTCTCCTTATCAGCTCAGGTTGTGGATAGAGTCAAGACAAATAGACCAAGTCATAATGTTGTTCAAATGAATATTGAAGAGGTCAAACCAAAGAGTCTATTCAAGCCTAAGAGGATCATGAAAAATGTTCAATCTAGTGAAGACATGGAGATCTAGGAATCTCTTGAGTTTATGTTGTTTTAGTACCTTATAAAAGAGGTGACTCCATTAGGCTTTATGGAGGCACTCAACTAGTGAGCATAAGCATGGAAAATGCTTGGTTTGCATGGGAGATTTTCTATTGGTTCATGAGTTTAAAAAGAAGTTTTGTGTTGATAAGTGGTTCTTATTATTTTAGAGATGCTTTTTAATAAAGGTAATTCCTTCTTTATTTTTTATTAGTTGAGTTTTATTCATATTTTGAGATATGCATGACCTTAAGGGGAGAATTTTCATGTGTTAAGTTTTTGTCAAAGAGAGAGAATGATCTTGTTTGAGATAAACGTTATATTTTTAGCTGTTCTAGGTCCAAATATGAGATATTTTTCAAGAAATGACACTTTTTAATTAATTTCAAAGGGGGAGAAAGTTCTAGTTTGGGAGAAAGGTCATTTTGAAGAGGATCTAGCTTGGGGAGATAATAATGATCGACTTTATTTCATTGTTTATTATCAATGACAAATGGGGAAATTGTTAAGGTATGATCATATTATTAGTGGTGTGGCATTGATGTTTTCATTTATGTCAAGGTCAAGATGGATGTCATTAATGTCAAGGTCAAATTTTATGTCATGCTTGGTAAAGTGGTATGTGACAAGGAAGTCTTATGATAAGAGAGAATTTGAAAGCAACCTTGCATGGTGAAGTCGTATGTGACAAGGAAGTCTTATGAAAAGAGATAATTTGAAGGGAACCTATTTTTTATCTATTGAGATATATTTTAAAGGCAACCTAGTAATTATTTCATGTTTGATGACATGTTTTAAGGTCAAGATCAAGATACAAGGTAAGCATACTATTAAACACTAGTCTTGAGTAACATTATCATATCATGAGCCTATTGAGAGTAGTGTTGTCTTAAAAAAATCCTAATTAAATAATTTTCTTGGTTGATATCATTTAGATTTATCTTTTTTGAGTTTAAGACTTTGAGTACTAGGCGTCTTGAGAAGCTTAGTCTAGCCATGTGAGAAGGCGTATGAATGAAGCATAGTGAAGCTTGGTGAATTATGTGAGTATAGAAATGAGAGAGTGTATAAAGTTGTGTAATAATGAGGATGAGGCAAATAATTATTAAAAATAGTTCTAGGGTTAGTTTTGAGGCTTCGTCATTGTATGAAGAGACCCAGTGAGTAGACATAGGCTTGGTAACATGTTGAGGTGAGTCAGTTAAGGATTGTGAGAAGAAGATTAGAAATGTGTGAGCATGATGAGTTTTTATGAAATTATTATTAGGTTTTTATAGTATTTAAGGTTTTTTCAAGGTCTAAGTATGGCTTACAAGTATAGGCCTTGTGTGCAAAGAGACCTAGTGTGGCTAAATGAGGGGCCAAGTTTAATTTCCAAGGTATTATATCTCATCTGATCTTTGAAAAAAGTGTGATAGGTTGTTTCAAGTGTTTTTGGGAAGTTTTAGGTCTTTATTTAAAGAATAAATCATGAAACATGGTTTTGAGGTTTCCTGTGTGCACAGAATGAAGTGTTCTCAACCTGAGAAGGAATTTCATGTGCTCATTGGCACTTGAAACCTTTGAATGAGATAATAATAATTTAATTTATGTTTTTTAAGGTTATTATCTAAATTTTATAATCATTGGTTTTTTTATTAGGGTCCCAAGCTTTATGAATGATCATTAAGACTTTGAGGTGGTCTTAACCCTCTCTAAACACTAAGAATGACTTGATATGGAAGATCTTGATATAAATGGCTTAGGATGAATTGGATGACATTTTTTTATGATTTAATATTGTATAGTACCATCATAGGTACCTCTAAGTGGTATTGTTCTGATATATGGGTGAGTGGACCCTACAAGAAAATCTATGTTTCTCGAAAACTTGTTATAACAAGTAGAGTTGACCAAGACAAAGTTGTTAAGTGGATGGAGGATGAATATTGAGATTTATATCATATTTCCATGGTATTTTATAAGAAATTTATAGACTTAAAATATGTTAAACCAATCATATAAGTTGAATTATCACTAAACAAGCCTAGTGAGAAAGACAGTGAGAAAAATAAGTAGAAGTGGGAATGAGATTAGGGATGTGTTGCCATGGATTAGGGATGGATAAAATTTCACTAGGTTGTTTTTAAAGACCTATAGCACATATCCATAATGGAAATACTTTTTTTATAAGATTGGGTATGGTAAAATGTTACTCTCAAACTAACTTGTTTGACAAAGTGAGGTTTGTGTATAATAAAACCATGAGATTGGTCTAGAAGACCAATAGTTTTTTTTTCATCGATGCTCAATAATTAAATGTTATTGGGCACTTAAAAAATATATAATATATGATAAAAATGTGTTTTATATTACCATTAAATAATTTTAAGGAAAACTTGACTAATCATAAACTAGATAGAAAAGTTGTCAAGAAAACCAAAGAGCCTTTAGAAACAAAAAACTAATCAATTGTTGCCATCCAACCATCTTTAGTAATAGTAACTATATATGACCATGAAATTATATTAACTATATATATATATATATATATATATATATATATATACATGAATTATAAAAAAAATTGATTTAGAACACTATCTTTACAAGATCACAATCTTGATCAGTTTACCATTATATAGAATACCATCTTTAGAGAAGCCTAAAGGTTATCTTGCCTATACATGAGCCACAAGGTCTCTACCTGATGTATCCATCAAATTTTTAGACTTTACTCCCTCTTCTTCAACCAACTAAGGATAGACTAACCTACATTAAGAACATGTAACATTCTTGGATAATAGAGATTTACCATGCCACAAAGGGGGAATTTATAAAGTCCCCTATGCCAACCCTTTTGTTAGCCACTTGATGGCCTTGATGTAGTAAGGATTTATATTTAAAGCCTACCAATCCTTGAGTCTAGAGATGGGTTGAAAAATATCATCCAAATTAGGCATAAAAATTCCCCTACTATTAGCCACTTCTTGATTTTGACACAAGGAACATCCACTTCCTTCAAAAAATTAATGAGATCCATTAACCAAGATTCTAATTCATGAAAATATGTCAAAATAGTGAATCCAATTTAATCCCATTTGGATAAGGGAATATGTGGAGATGATATGAGGGGGAGAGAAGTAATTCTAGATAGTAACCCCAATTGATACTTCAAAAAAAAAAATAACTCAATAATCTTTTGAACTTGTTCAGATTATTAGACCAAAAGATAAATATTTCTTGACAAGAGTGAGGCCAAGTTTGAGTTAACGCACACCTTAGTACAAGTGGCTAGAGTATCCACGCCCAAAACTATCTCAATTGCTTCCATAAATTTTGGTGAAGTGATCCAAAAAACATTGAACAAGTGAGTCATAGTTAGCAAGCCACAAAATCCCATTTATCTTATCTTGGCCTTACCAAATACTAGAGGCCATCCAACTGAATCAGTTTATAAATTCTTCATCACTAAAAAATGAAATAAAAAATGACATCTTTCTAAAATTTCAATCCAAGAAAAGGAGCCACCTTTCAATCATTGTGAACTTTGAGCTAATCTTGGACATTAATAACCCTTATGTGGATCAAAAAAATCCATACTTTATAATAATGACAAGTCATTTCACATGGGAGGGAATTTATCCACCATCATTAAATGATGATTATCAAACATTCAAGCTCAACCTATCTCATAATATAAATCACTTACCACAAAATTATAGAAAGAATTTTATTTTTTTTTTTAAATTATAAACCTCATAGATTATCCTTGTTATGTTTATAAAATAATTTGATCAAAATTGCTAAAATTAGCCCAATAAAAACTAACATTTTCCATTCTAACTTCCATAAGTTGGTCTATGGTGACATTGGCTAGCAAGTCTACCACTAAGTTACTTACCCTGAAGCAGTGTGAAGTTGTCAATTTAGTGAAGAATTCCATTTTCGACCAAATGATATCTAGAATATTGGCTAATTTCCATGATTTTTTCTTTGATTATTTAGTTCTTGAATTACTACTTATGAATCTCCTTTGATCTCAATCATAATTATTTCATAATCAATACCATTTGAATCCTAACTGCCTATGCCTAAGCCTCTACTTCATTGCTAGTCCCATTAGGGAGTTTTAAAGATAATTCTCAGCTTAAATATCCACTACAATCTTTAATTATGCATCCCACTCTTAACACCCCTAGATTGCCTTTATAGGTCCTATTAAAATTGAATTTGAGCCAACCAAGATTTGGTGGAGTCCAAATTTCTTCTTTCTTATTTTTCTTATTTTCTATATTTAATATTAACCCTTGAATAAGAGGTTGTTTGAGATATTTCTAAGTTTCACACATTTTCATCTCCCATTAATAAAGCATTCTATTTTTCCTTTGAAAGTGTGATGATACCACTTCCAAAATGGATAGTTTTATTTATTTTAAAACTACATGCAAAGGATGAACTTTATTCTCAAAAATCCATGTGCTTTTTCTTTATAGACTGACCAAATAAAAATAGTAGGGCTACTTCTCCAAAATGAGAATGGATAATCCTTGACATTTCCCACTAGACATGAAGAGAAATATTGAAGAAGAGTTTGTGTCCAAGCCCATGACCATTCAAATCTATTACATAGCCAAACCTAGCACCAGTTAGCAAATTGATAATTAAATAATAGATGATCCATAGTTTTTTTTTTCTTGTTCACATAAACAACATATATATGGCCCAACTAAACCAAATTATAAATTGATCTTGAGTTATAATGCATCCTTCTACTATGAACTAAATGAAGGTGCTTGCTTTTTAAAGTTATTTATTTCAACACAAAAAAATTACCCATCTGAGAGAATCATCCTCAGCTTTAGCCATTTGGTATCCTAGTCAAACTAGGTAAATACCTATTTTATCCCCAATCCAATGTAGCTGATCTTCTTTTTTATTCAAAAAAATCTTCCCATTTTTGAGACAATCTTCTAAAGAATGAGATTCTTCTAAGAAAATAGGAAGGTCTTAAGAACATTTACAACTATCAACCATATTTTAGAAAGACTATTATAAAAAACACAATCACTCACTTGAGTCCCCTAATGAGCTTCTAGAAATGGTTTGATCTCACTATCTATAAACAATTCAATTAGAGAGTGGTGACCATTCTAGGAATCATTTCAAAAATCTACCTTTCTACCATTATTTATAGTCTAAGAAACATACTGAGAGATGAATGACCTGCATTACAACATAAATTTCCAAACATGAAAGTCGCATGGAGAGTTAAAAATAGAGATCATCCTTTTCAGGGCATCCAAGTCCAAATACTTATCTCTACTAAGTTTTCAACACAAACTATTTGGCTCAGAAAGCATTTTCAAAACTAGTTTGGCTCCTAGTGCAATATTTTGAAGATGAAGAACCTTGATGCTAAAACCACCTTTTTTTTCCTTTTACAAACTATCCCCATTTCATTAGAGGAATTTTTATATCTTAACCACATCCTTACCAAAGAAAATCTTTAATAATTTTGTTCATGGAGTTGATAATTTTTATAGGATGGCTAAGCATCAAGAAGTAGTTGGTCGATAAAGCACTAATAAGAGATTTGATCAAGCTTATTTTTCTTGCCAAAGAGAGCCATCTTCCCTTCCAAGAATTCAAATGGGATTTGAAACTTTCCAATAGATCATGCCAGATGATATAAAAGCTTGAACCTTTAAAAAGGGGAACTACCAAATATTTTTTTAAGAGATTTCTAGTTTTGAAACCTAGAATATTACTCATTCCTTTCAATCTTATGATATCAATTCAAAAAAAGAAATTAGACTACCTTCATTCACTTTTTGACTAGAAGCCTCTTCATAAATTTTAATAATTCTTTTGAATTCCTTGACTTATACAATCATTTCCTTACCAAAACTAAAGGTGTCATCTACAAATTGATGATGAGTTAGAATATAAAAATTATTGATAATTTGTAAACCCTGGAGCTAATCTCTTGCCTATGCATCATGGATTGATCTACCCAAAACTTCAGCCATGATGATGAAAAATAAAGGATATAAAGGATCCCCTTGACTTAGTAATATGGTAATTGAGAATAAACCAAAAGGGCTACCATTTACTAAACTAAAAACTTTGGGTTAGAAACATAACTAAAAACCCATTCACACCATTCATTACTAAAGCCAAACTTTAGCAAAATTTTAAAGAGAAATCTCTAGTTGACTCGGTCAAATGCTTTGCTAATATCTAATTTTATCATCATACCTTTTTAATGATTATGATTCAAAGAATGTAGAATTTCATGTACCACTTTAATACCTTCTTGAATTTTTTTTGCCTGGAACAAAGCCAACTTGTTCACCTAAAATTAATTTGTTCAATAAAGGTTTCACTCTTTCTACAATTGCTTTCAAGATTATTTTATAGATAGTATTAAACAATGAAATGGGTCTAAAATTAAGAAAGGAATATTGCACTTCCCCTTTATCAAATAGAGAGATGAAATTCATATTTAGCTCTATTTTTATTTTATTTTTTTTTCTAGATTCTTCAACCATTTCCCACACATCTATACTAACTACTTCACAAAATTTCTAAAAGAAAGCAATAGGAAAACCTTATGGACCAAGAGATTTGTCACAAGTCATAGGAAAAACCACCTTCCTAATTTCATTCAAATAAAATGGAACCATCAATCTTTCATTCATTTCTTGTGATATGACTCTTGAGATTAAATGGAGGAATTTATTTTTTGCTTTCAAATGAGAGCAAGGTTCATCACTCAACAGATTTTGAAAGAACAAGACTAATTCATATCCTATTTATTTTGGATTTTCAAGATCCACCCCTTGGCTAGAGAGAATATGGGTTATTCTAACCACCTTCCTTCGTGCTTTGACTAATTGATGGAAAAAGGCTATATTTTTGTCACCTTCTTTAAGCCAATTTTCTCTACATTTATGCTTCTAAAATATTTCTTCCCTACAAAGAGTTTCCTCATAATCCTTCATCAAATATTTATCATGTTGATATGAAACCACATCCATCCCTTTCTCAAAAGTGACATCATTTAACTTCTTCAATTTTTTATTTTTCTTGAAAAATGTTTTTAAAATGTTCTCTATTCCAAACTTTTAATATTTAATCTATGAATTTTAATTTTTTAAACATCTAAACTGTATTTGATACTTAAACTAAAGGACATAACCACCACTAATTTTTTATAATGTTAAAAATAGAGGGATCTCTTAACCACATTAGGTCAAATTTAAAAGGGCATCTTTCTGGGGGTGAGTCAAAATCAATTTTCAAAATAATAGTATGATGATCAAATCCCATAAACTAAGAAACCCAACAATCGAATTTTCTATTGCTCAGATCCCAATTAGAAGTGGTCAAAAACCAATCCAAGTGCTCCAAAATTTTGTCTCTTCCCAAATTCCTATTATTCTAGGTGAACCATCCTGAATTTGGGGAAACATATTCAAGAGAATTTCGTCCATGAACTTTCCAAAATACTGACTCACCTATAAGTCAAAAAACACCCCTTTTTCATTTTTATAACTAGATATGGCATTAAAATCTCCTCCTAAGACAAAATTTTCCAATTTGAGATCTTTGAGAATAGAAAATATTTCATTCCATAAGGCATATTTGAGTTGGACACCTTGAGGCTTATAGATATTGATCAACACAAATTATATATCTAAATTAACGCTAAAAATTTTATCAACTTTCTATTTCTACCCCAAATCAATTATTTCAACTTTTTGACCAATTATAGACCAATTTTTAACCACAAAAACTTTTTCTCTAGCTTTATAAGAGCTAAAAATTGTAACAAACAACCTTTAGGTAAAAAACTTACCTTAACTTTTGAACCTCAATTCTCTTTAATCCATAATTTTATAACTCCCACCACTGAACATTTCCCAACACATTTGAAAATTAGGGCACACTATAAAAAAAAGTTTAAAATTTATTGAAAATAGCTCAGAAGACCATTCTATATTTTTGACTTCTCCTATTATTATTTTGGCTCCTAAGAAATCCCCTTTTTGAGCCCCTTGACTTGCTTGAAAATGAACCTCCTCTGAGCCTTGATAAAATTTTTTTAAAATGATTTAGACCTCTCTTCCACTTCTCAAATACTAATTAAAATTTTATTATTCCTTTCAGCTTGGTTTAGGAAATGTTGTTACTCTTCAATCAGCTTGCCTTTCCAACCAGTCCTGAGTTTGCTTAAACTTGTTTCTTTATCCTAGCATTCTCTATCTTCTTCAATCACTGCTTCTAAAAACTTATTATGATATTTATAAACATGATTAAATAAATATTTTACTTTGTCTTGAGTAATTTATATAAGTTATTATGCCTTTATTCTCTCCTCTCTATCTTCCCTAGGTTTTGTTCATTAACCTCCTTTCTTTGATTCTTTCACCTTTGCTCCTTCCTCCTCTTGTGTGCTAAATTTCACCATCTCCAACTTATGATCACCAAGAATTCTATAAGAAAAATATTAATATTATAAATTATAATAAATTTGTTTCAATATATTCTAAGAATAGTTTGGGATTATCTAAATGCATTGGAAGTTCATAAAAGTGTCACACAAGTATTCTAAGTCATTATTTTCATGACTATGTTTTGAAGTTTTTGATAGTTCTAAGTAGTCATCTAGTAAAGATGAGAATGAGATGATTTGACTAGAGTTGAAGATTATTATACACATGATTATGTTATGAGTGTATTTAAGGTTCATATGAGTGCATTGAGAGTCATGAAGTGTTCTTGTATAGATGTTGGTGGTTAGATATTCATGACTAGATTTTGGAACATTCAAGTAGTTCTGAGTGGTCATATTTTATAAGTGAGTTAGAGGATTTGAGACATGTGTTGTAGTGTTTTAAGAACATGGTGATTACCCTAAGGTCATTTAGGTTCTATCCATGTGATTTAATGGTATGGTTATTTTATCAAATTAGTTGTGTGCTTTAGTTTTACTTTATAGACTTTCTAGCAATAAGAAGTGTGAACTAGGAATTTGACAATGAAGGAGAGATTAGTATTGTGTGGATAAATCAAATCAAAATTATGCTAAACTAAAACCTGCATGCCTAGTTACTAGGGTGAGATTAATAACAAAAAAAAATGAAAATCATAATTAAAAATTAAGTAAAAATAAGAATCCTTCACCTTCCTTGAACGCTCCAAATGCTTTATTATAGTGTCTTGCTTGGTTTGTGCTCATGAATTATGTATCAATGGAATCTTGAATACCTCCATCTCTCCTTGGTACCTTACTTGGATTTGGATTCAGTATTTTGACATCATAACTTTGGCATGTGATAAATTTTTGGAATCAATTTGGCATGGTAAATTTTCATAAGTTAAGCTTGAAATTCATGTGGCAAGGCCTCATATTTATAGATTTTTGAAAATAGCTAAAATCAACCTAAATCATCCATCTAAAGATTGAGATGTGTGCCTAAGGATTAATCCAACTATGTAATTAAAAATACATAAATAGTCTCATTAATATTTGGGATAGAGGGGCATTTAAGAGGCATGGGAGGCATTGATGAGGCATGGGAGGGGTTAAACTTGATATTTTATGCATTTATAGCCTAGGGATGTCTTCTCAAGAAATGATGTCACGTGATGATGAAAATATTCAATATTCATTTCTAAAAATGAGTATTAAACAAGTTTCCATGGAGTTATTAATTAGGTTCTAATTTGGTTTAATTAGATCTTAAGCATGATTAAGTACTTTGTGCACAAATTACTCACATCAATCAGAATGCCTTGTTATTGGTTAAAATTTGACTAAATTGGAATTGGATGTCAATGTCAGAAGTATTGGATATGTTATCCCATTTAGGATGTTACAAACACCAAATAACAAAGTCATGTGTCTCATGTAAGAAATTTGATATAAAAGATCAATCTAGAGCACCCAAGTGAAAAATTGGCATTTTGACTCGAAATGATTTAATCAAAGTTAGCTAGCCCATAGATTTCATTGTCCCATTTAGTGATACCCTAGACAAAATCAGCACTTGAATATATCAATTTCAACATATTTAAGGTGTTATAGTGTTTTTAAGCCAAATTGTCCATTTTGGTGGAAATTGGTCAAAATCCTGGTTGAAAGTTATTGGTGGCCATTTTTGGGTGTCTATAGTTTACCATTATTTGGGAAAATGTTGTAAACTATAGGCAAAGTAACATATTATCAAATAATTAGAAAAGGCCTATATGCCAAAAAAAAGATGATGGTTGAAGAATAAATCTCTAAATGGTGTTTGTGAAGCCTAGGATGATGCCACCTCGAGGGAGAATCCATCACATTTTTTGATGGATGGTCCCTCAAAAATAATAAGAAGAAAGGTGGAATTAACCCATGAAATCATGTGAACTAGGAATTTGATGATGGAGAGATTAGTGTTGTGTTAGTGGATAAATAAAATAAAAATAACACTAAAATAACACCTTCATTCCTAGTTACTAGGGAGAGCTTAATAACAAAAACAAATGAAAATCAAAACTAAAAAGTAATGAAAAAAAAGAATCTTTCACCTTCCTTGGATGCTCCAAATTATTTGTTGTAGTGGTTTATTCAATTTATGCTCATGAAGTCTACATTAATAGAAGCTTGACTACTTCCATCTCTCCTTGGCACCTTTCTTTCCTTTGGCTTCAATATTTTGACATCATAACTTTGGCATGTGAGAGATTTTTGGAATCAATTTGGCATGGTAACTTTGCACAAGTTAAGCTTAAAATTCATGTTGCAAGGCCTCCTATTTATAGATTTTTGCAAATGGCTAGAATCAACCTAAACCATCCATCTCAAGATTGAGATCTGTGGCTAAGGATTAATCTAATTATGTAATTAAAAATCTATAACTAGGATCATTAATATTTGGGATAGATGGGAATTTGAGAGGGATGGGAGGGGTTAACCTTGATATTTTATGCATTTATGGCTAGAGATGTCTTCCCAAAAAATGATGTCACCTGATGATGCAAATATTCAATATTCATTTCTAAAACTAAGTGCTTAACAAGTTTCCATAGTATTATTAATTAGGTTCTAATTTTGTTTAATTATATCTTAATCATGATTAAGAACTTTGTGCATAAATTACTCAAATTGATCATAAAGCCTTATTATTGGTCCAAAATTTGGTTGGATTGGAATTGAAAGTTAATGTTAGATGTGTTAGATCTGTTATCTCATTTATGATGTTAACAACACCAAATAACAAATTCACATGTATTGTGTAAGAGATTTGACAAAAAAGAGTAATCTAGAGTACCTAGGTGCAAAATTGGCATTTTGACTTAGAATGATCTAATGAAAGTTAGTTGGCCCATAAATTACACTACCCCATGTAGGGATGCCCTAGCCAAAATTAGCACTTTGAATATATCAATTTTAACTTATTTAATGTGTTTTAATGTTTTTAGTTATGCATTTTGGTGGAAATTGGTCAAAATCTTGGTTCGAGGTTATCAGTGGCCAATTTTAGATGTCTACAGTTTGCCCCTATTTAGGAAGATATTACAAGCTATAAGCAAAACAATATCTTGTCAAATAATGAGAAAAGGTCTGTATGCCAAAAAGAAGATGATGGTTGAAGAATAAAGATCTAACTAGTGTTTGGGAAGCCTATGATGATGCCCCCTTGAGGGAGTGACCATCATATTTATTGATGGATGGTCCCTCAAAAAGAAAAAAGAAGAAAGGTGGAATTAACTCATGTTTGAGATTAATCCAAATGAGAAAATGATTCTGTGCATTGATTTAAAAAGGATACCAATTTGCCAAAATGTGGTTATAATTAGGAATAAAAACTAAAATAATGATTTTCCCATAGGTGGTTATAATCATTAAGAGGACATGGATTGGTTATAGATGATGGTGCCCTAATTAGGGCTGATTAGCAATCATAACTTAGGGATATAACTTGGAATATAGATTAAATATGAGTGGGTAAAAAGTGAGGAAAAATATGAAAAGAAGAATAAGATTGATCATTAAAAATGATTCAATTATACCTATCAATAAGGAGAGGCTTATGCTTATTAGAAATGATACAACTAGAATGGGTACTAGGTTGATTCGATCAAGATGGGTGGAAGGATTTACCAAGGTGCCAAAAAGAAACTTATGTAGCTCCATTGATTTTAGACCTTCTCAAAATTAATTTTTGTTGTAGTACATGTTGGTAGGCATTATGATAGAATACCATGAAGACTTGGCCAAAAAATTCATAAGGACTAACTGTTGATCTAACAAACACTTGAAAACAATGCACCAATGATAAAAACCATGATGACAATGTCGACATATGAATATGGATGGACTCAATAATATTGTGCATAAGGAATCACCTAATTGAGCACATATTGATTGAGTCAAGGCAATAGTGCTAAAAGCAAACAAATAGGTAATATGAAAAACAAAGAAACATACAAAAAGCACAAAAATAGACTAAAAACTTGAAATAAATAAATAAATAGAAATCTTGAAAATAAAATTTGAAGAAAGCATCCTAACAATTACTTTTCCCCAATAGGGTAGATCGAGGATAATTGACTAGAATTATACAAAATAATGTTTTTAGATTTTTTGAAATGTCGTGAATGTTTTTTTTTTTGACATTTTGAGTTATCTAAACTCATTATATAATGATGAGATACCTACCTACAAAATAGTTAGAGCATTTGGTGTATGTTACTTGAAAAATGATGAGAGTATTTGTCTTAGGTTACTCACAAAATGGTGATAGTGTAGGGAAATGAGGACTGAGGTGACCTCAAAATGAATTTATCATGACCTAATAGCCTAAAAATTACTCAATTTATATTAATTTCATCCACACAAAAGATGGGGAAAAACCAACTAGGTCCCAACAAGTTCTCAAATCTGGCAAATGACCAGTTAAATGAAAAAAATAATGACAAGGTGATACGACAATGCATGATAAATAAGTGTTTCCCCTAATTTTCCCATAGGTAGTTATAACTAGGATACAATGGCATAGATCAATGAAATGAATTTACCCGTAGGTTGTTATAATTAGTAGCAATATTGATGAGACACTAATTTTCTCATAGGCAGTTATAATCAAGCTAACATAAATAAACTTGATATAGAATAGAAAATGAAAGATATCATACTAGATCAAATATCACACTACCTTCATAAAATATAATTTAAACATGAATTGGATTGATTGTTGAAGCTTGATTTGAATCCCCCTACAAAATGTGTGGGAAGAACCAAAGTAATCATGATCAAAATAGGATTAGATAGGATGACTAAAAATAGGCTTTGGTCTAGATAGGAATGGAATGGCATTGCTTTAGGATAATAATTATTTTTGATAGGTTAGATAAAAATGGTAAGAGTAATACCCCAAAATTATGGGGTAAATGGAAGGATACATGATAATGGCAAAAGGATATGTAACAATGGCAATGGCATGGCAATGTGAAACAATATGGTATATGTTTTTGGCCTAGGTGTGGTTTTTGATTCTATTGTTCCTATTGATGGGGAAATGCATGTCTTAATCAACAAATGATATAAATATAATACTTTATCATGTTAAGTTTTATCCCACACCTCATCTAAATATCTTCTCTATCAATAACTACTGGTAGATTTGGATTCTAAGAATGTTGTTGTGCTCTTCATTGACCATTGATTTTGAATCCTTCAAACATCAAGACAAGGTACTTTTGTAGCCTCTACAAAGGAAAGTGAGACCATGGATGGTAAACAAAGACAAATAATGGATGGTAGGTTTGATTATGAA
Source organism: Torreya grandis (assembly GCA_037957365.1). Classification (NCBI taxonomy): domain Eukaryota; kingdom Viridiplantae; phylum Streptophyta; class Pinopsida; order Cupressales; family Taxaceae; genus Torreya; species Torreya grandis. The sequence continues at coordinate 670,579 of JARHVA010006807.1, read as the reverse complement.
ATGGAATGGTAGATGATAATGGAATGTGGAATGGTTGGGAAACAAATGAAGATCAAGACATTTAGTCATAAATAATGTTATTGATGTCAGATTCAACATGACTTTGGTTATGGTGGGGCTGAAGACTTGTTCTCTTGATATGACCATCATATATTTTTATTGTTTAGGCTAGAGAGTAGCTACCATATGATTAGTCTATAGATTGGAAGTTATTTTTATTTGATCTTAAATAATGTCTTCATTAAGTAGTGGACTTTTGTGCTCAACTATTGGCACCTCAATGAGGTTTTCACCAATGAAGTTATCTTGATTTTCCTGTAGCAACTCCAAGAAGGTTTTATAATGAACATTATATTTTGAATTTTATTTTATTTTATTACTTCCAAAAAAAAATTCACTAAAAGATGTTGAGTTTAAACTTGTCTCCTAGTGCCTCCAAAAACATTTCACTAGGAGAGTGTTCTTCTACTACATGAATATGGTCTTGGCCTCCTTGATCTTCTTCAAATTATATGTAATTATGGATGTAGTTAAAAAAAAGTGTGATTCTATTGATCCCAATCAACACTTATGAGAGATGGAATGTCAATAATATGGCTATGTTGGTTTATAGTAATGGTATGTGGCATGATAATGGAATTAGGAGGCTACACAATCCTCATAGAAGATACTAGGAGAACTTGTGTCAAAGCTAAAGTAATCAAACTAAAAAATAATATAAGGATAAAAAATGTATTAAAGTTGGTCTACAATTCATATGTAACTAATGTTGTAATAGCCACAAACATATTCTTCTTCTAAATCTGATTCTGACTCAAGGGACTCTGAATTCAATGTTGAGACTGATGTTGATTCTGATTTTGATGCTAAATTTGATGTCAATATAAGAGTAGAACCTAACTCTGACTTTGATTATTTAATTGATGGGTACTCTATTATAATGATGTCTTTTTTAATGTTTGGTATTATCCAAGTAATAACCTATAACATCATGATGGGATCCACTAAGACTGGTTTGTCAATGTGAGACTCCTCTATAATGGGAAAAGGTCAAGAGAACTCCTCAAAGACTAGATTATCAATAGGAGGATCTTGAAAAATAGGCATAGACTCAAGGTAATGATTTTCATAAAGTTGGTTATAATCATTAAAAAGTGACTTAGTAAAGACTGGATCGTTAGAGTGAGACTTCTTGACAATAGATATAGGATTAAAAGGTAATTCATCATAGATTGACTTATCACAAATGGTTGGTTTAACAAAAACATCTTGGATTATTTGGTTATTTTGGCCTTAGTTTCTAATGAGTTAGAAAATATTAGTTTTGAACATAGCTTTGTCTTATAATGATTGGATTGGTTGAGGTTTGGATGGATTGGTAATAAAGGAGGAATGGCCTACAATTGGATAATGATAGGGTATCAAGGAGCATGATTAATCACACAAACCAAAGGACAAATTCTTGAGATGTTAATGATGGGGTGGTGTGGAGCTTTATTTCTCACACAAGTTAAAGGACTAGGTCTTGAAATGATGAAAGGGTGTTGTAGATCTTGGTTGCTTGCATAACTTAAAGGACTAGGTGTTGGTATGGAAATGGTGTGACATTCTAGTCTTGGAATAGAAATAGTATGACATGGTGGAACTTGATTACTCATACAATCCCAAACATCTAAATCCTCCTCTTTAGAAACCATATCATTCCAATTAGGGTTTAGAGTTGGATTGTAAGTAGGCCTTTGATGTTGTTCCCCATATGAAGTATTATATGGAGAATAATAAAAATCCCTAGAAAACCTATATCTGTAGGGGTTTATAGTGGGATTTTATGTAGCCATTATATCATAATTTGGATTGTATGTGACTCCACCATAAGTGTAGCTAGACATTTCTACATAAATGATGAAATCTCTAAAATAAAAAGGATTAGAGTTTTTCAAACTCTAAAAAACTATGTCCAAAGGATAATTGATTTAAACTTGGTCCAACTTGGTCGAAGGTGGATCTGTATATCCAAAATAGTTTGTGATACGACTTGTCATAAATGTGTCTAATGTCAAATTTCTAACATCAAATTTCCAACACACAAAAGGTCAAGCATCTGAATAAAAATTGGCATGTCAAAATTCTAGGTCAAAGTATTCCAAGCAATCTCTAAAATAGGAAAAGGGAAAAGAGTTGCTAGATATTTTGTCCAAACACCAAGTCAAAATCTAGGCTCAAATAGGCTATTCTAGGACTCTAACCAAATGGAGTCAAAATATATAATTTGAAATAAATGATGATGTGATTTTATTTAATCTATTTTTTTTTAAAACAACTTTGACATAGGCCCAACACATGAAATCAAACATAAACATGATCAATTGGAATAATCCATAAGGCAAAAAGTTCCTGGAGAATGGTTGTGTTCTTCTAAATAAAGGCATAAACAATGATGAGGATAGCCATTAAATAAACAAACTATCAATAGTTTTCATAATTGGGTAATTGATTAACCAAAGTTATGCAACCCAAAAGAGAAAGATCTTTGTACTAGCCTCCACAAATTAAGGCCTAAATAGAAATCAATCAATGTTTGAATCCAAACTTATCAAGATTAATTGAAAACTCAAAGTTAAAAATTAGGATTTGACCAATCAAGCTAGATAATATTGGATAGAATGACAATGCATAAATAAGATCTAAATGGTTGATGTGAAATTGTTCGAAACAAATGGTTTTTGATACAATGGTAAACAAGTTTTAAAAAAATTTGAGCAACCTAATAGCATAAACATGCTTGAATTATGTGACCAATGCTATCTTTCAAAGACTCAAAGGCAAAATGGTTTGAAATGATTTGGATAACATAACACTACCCTCTTGAACTCAAATACATGGTTTTTCCATGGTTTATGAACAAAAAAACACATTTTAGCCTCAAAACATACCAAGTAAAAATGACCAAAATACACTAAGTATAATCATCTAAATTCTAACAAGGGTATGGCAATGTGGGGCTGACTAAAATATCAAGTTTTTGAACATTTTTATGGGAATAAATTACACAATGACTTTTACATCAAATGATGCAAAATAAAATTATAGATTTTGGGTCTGTAGCACTTGACTTGTCGTAAAAAGGTCTAGTCCTTTTTGCAACCACTATATCCAACATTTTCTCAATTTAGTGTGATGTCCAAAGTGAAAATACTCTCATGTGTAACTTCATCACTAGAAGGTGGTTTAACCACTCAAACCTTTGATCCTAGTGAGAGTGGGTGAAGTTTGTGTTCGGAGGTGAAACCCAAGTCAAAACTTCCCTAAAAACTTGCCGATAATGAATTCCCCCTCACAAGCCAAGATGCAATAAAATGAAATACATAAAAAGAAAGAATTTAGGGTCATTCTAAATATCAACCAGACTATGATGAGTTTTTTTGGAGTGCTTTAGATTACATTCTTTATATGCCTTGGAATAGGCATGTTTACAACAAGGATGGAACTTTTGATTCTAAAGGTTCCTTAAAGGAGACAAATAGAAGAGCATACATGCACAAACATTCTCTTTGCCAAACAAGTTATAATTAAACAACTATTAATAAAAAAATTGACAAGTGTGTTCAATTTTAAGCACCAATACAAAGATTAGGTGGTGTTATTTTGACCCCTTGGCCTTAAGTTGTAACTTTGAAAACATAAGTATCAAAGCATTCACTTAAGCATCTAATTTTTTCATTAAACCCAAAAATAAAGTTCCTAATTCATTTTAAAACACTCAAATGAAGTGTGAAAGGCACTAATTTAGTTTGATTAGATGACTTTACATTTATATCCTACAATAAAAATATTAGTAAGATGATTAGCTTTGAATCACTTTTAAGGATGAAATAAGAACTTTTAAAAATTAAGCTCTCAAGTTGACAGTCGAGTTAGGTTGACAGGGAAGTTGGGTTGACATTCAAGTCTAGTTGAAAAGTGAGTTGGGTTGGATAGGATATTTGGGTTGGGTTGGCAGGTGAGTTGGGGTGAACTAGAGCCAAGGTAGGCTAAGCTAGAGCTAAGTTGGGTCAAACCAGAGCTGAGTTTGGCTAAACTAGAGCTGAGTTAGGCTAAGTCAAAGTTGAATTAGGCTAAACGAGAGCTAAGTTGGGCTAAGCTAGAGCTGAGTTGGGCCAAGCCAGAGCTGAGTTGGGCCAAACCAGAGCTGAGTTAGGCTGAGTTGATAGTCCTAAGAAAAAACTAAGGTTTATAAAAATGGACCTTTTTTTGCTCAAATTTTTATCGTATTTGGCTCCTCACTCCAAGATCATACATGAAAATGGTTATTATGTTGATTTTAGATGCTTTGTGATAAAATTTGTGGGTCTCAATCCCATCGAGTGTGCCATTATGTGAACTAGGAATTTGATGATGAAGGGGAGATTAGTATTGTGTTAGTGTATAAATCAAATCAAAATCACACTAAACTAAAACCTTCATGCCTAGTTACTAGGGTAATCTTAATAACAAAAAAAATAAAATCACAACCAAAAATTAAGGAAAAATAAGAATCTTTCAGCTTTTTTGGATGCTACAAATTCTTTGTTGTAGTGGCTTGCTCGATTTGTGCTCATGAAGTCTGCATCAATGGAAGCTTGACTACCTCCATCTCTCCTTGGCACCGTGCTTAGATTTGGATTCAATATTTTGACATCATAACTCTAGAATGTGAGATATTTTTGGAATGAATTTGGCATGGCTACTTTGTGCAATTTAAGCTTAAAATTCATGTGGCAAGGCCTCATATTTATAGATTTTTACAAATGGCTAAAATCAACCTAAACCATCCATCGCATGATTGAGATGTATGTATAAGGATTAATTGAATTATATAATTAAAATACATAAATAATCTCATCAATATTTTGGATATAGGGTCATTTAAGAGGCATGGGAGGCATTGATGAGGCATGGGAGGGGTTAACCTTGATATTTTATGCATTTATGGCTAGAGATGTCTTCCCAAGAAATGATGTCACCTAATGATGTAGATATTCAATATTTATTTATAAAAATAAGTATGAAACAATTTTCCATGGAATTATTAATTAGGCTCTAATTTGGTTTAATTATCTCTTAATCATGATTAAGCACTTTGTGCACAAATTACTCAAATTGATTAAAATGCCTTGTTATTGGTCTAAAATTTGACTGGATTAGAATTAGAAGTTAATGTTAGATGCATTGGATCCATTATCCCATTTAGGATGTTACCAACACTAAATAACAAAGGCACATGTATCATGTAAGATATTTTATAGAAAAGAGTAATCCAGAGCACCCAAGTGCAAAATTGGAATTTTAACTTGAAATGATTTGATCAAAGTTAGCTGGCCCATAAATTACATTGTCCCATTTAGTGATACCCTAGTCAAAATCAGCACTTGAATTTATCAATTTTGACTTATTTAATGTGTTTTAGTGTTTTTAATACAAATTTTGAATTTTGGTGGAAATTGGTCAAAACCCTGGTTCGAGGTTATTGGTGGCCAATTTTAGGTGTCTACAAGAAGGCCTAATTATGAGTAGGCATAATGATGTGGTTGAATGAGTGAAATGAGATAAATGGTGTTGTGAACCTAAGGTGATATTATAAAGGGTCTAATAAAATTTTTTTTGAAGTGTTTCATCCATTTATGGAGGCTTAAGATGTTTCAAGGTGGTCAAGGTAGAACGTGTACTTTAAGAAGGCCTAACTACATTAGGTCTCCTTTAGGCTTAATGGTGGTTTTGGTCCTTATGAGTGGTAAGAAACCTATGTAGTGGTTGTTTCCTCTATGAAACATTTTTTATTTATTCCAAGTTCTATACAAGTATAAATAAGTTTTTGGCCAACCAATATATGTGAAAGCAAGAGTCAAGTATAAGAAGGTATAATAGGCCTAATTTGACTAGTTAGAATATCAAGGGTATGAATGAATGAAATATAAGTTTGGAAACTAGGTATATGGATTTAATAACATAAAATATGTGTGTTGAATATTTCATGAAGTTATAACAATGATTCTACATATGATGAGCAAGGTCATATGACCTAATTCAATAAAGAAGAGAGTTAGTTGAGCGAAGAGGCCTAATAGGCTATTTGAGAGGGATAAGAGAGTATGATGAGAAAAATAAGGTGATAATCAGTTGAGAAATAAAAAGGTATCCAAAGGTGATCATAGGTTCAAGGTGGCTGAGTTTATCTTGAGTAACCTAGGGGGTTGGTGCCTCCTTGCAAGTTGGTGCTTGCTAAAGGCTTAGTTGAGTTGGTGCTTGACTAGTGTGGGTTGGTGATCATTTTGGGGTTGGTGCCTCAATAAATATTTATTCATTGATTATAATACTATATTATAAGATGTGTTTTAGTGGTTTTCATCCCCCATAAGGTTTTCCCATATATCTCTTGTGTTCATATGTTGTATGCTTGTTTATACATTGGTTGATGTATGTGTTTGAATTAATGTTCATGAATGATAAGTGAAATTAAATGACTATTTTAAGGAACTAATTCACCCCCCCCACTCTTAGTGTCCATGTTCCAAAAATTTTTGCATATGCATATCAATATCAAGAACTAGTACCAAAGGATCCATTAAAACCACAATATCTTCCTTCATTTGATCTTCCTTTAATGGTCAGTATTGAGAAGAATGATTATCATGTTTTTTATTACTATGATATTGATGATTATAATTCTCATGATATCATATATGAAATAATAAATTTAATAAAATTTGATCCATGTGATCACCTTTTGCAAAACTTATTTAAACTTATAAGTCTTGGTACATACAAAATTAATCCACTTATATAAGAAACAACACTAAATCCAGATAAGGGGAACACAACCACAACATATGAGTATATAAATTCTTGTTACTCAATCCAACCCTCATGTTTAAAATCATTGATCCAACATGATAAATTTTAAATGTAAATATACTATGTGAACAATGTGGAGTCTTTGTTAGAAGTTTCACAACCTATCAAAAGGCCAAATCTTTCTTATCTTTTGAATGAGAACTATATTTCAAAGTGACCAAATCATGAAGAGTTGACTATTAATAATAATATTGATGGGGTATATTTACACCATCTATATTTTGATATGAGAAAATGGGATACAACTTGTGGAAATACATTCCTCAAAAACTTGGGATATAATAAAAATGAACTCATATATTCTCTATTGATGCCAGAATCCCATGGATATATTAGATTACCTATTTCTTGTGGTACACATGTGGTGAATGTAGCCATATAGATACTAGACCTTGACCCTCATATAAAATTAAAGCCTAGATAAATTTTTTTGGACAAATAGAAAGCCAAGTTGGGTAGTACAAACATGTGTGTTACATTTCTTAATATGAGCATAGAGATTTATATACCACATGATGGATATAATTATCTACCCATACCATTATCTTTAGGGAGGTCGTTGGACAAGTATATTTAAGAAGAGGAAATCCATCATTATAATTAATAATACTAATTAAAAAATTTATCTTACACCTTTTGATGATGATGACTCCCTGGATTGGAACTCTTAAACATTCAAAAATACCAAAAAAATTAAAAAAAAAACATTCAAAAATCCAAATACACTTTTAGAACCTACATTTCTATTATCCCCTTAGCATCTATGTGTTGGTTCCATGTTGAGGAATAAGATATAATTTTACTCTTACATACACATACATAGATAAATGATACACTTATGGGTGTTGGTCTTTCCCTCTACTCGCATCATCAAAATGTTGGGGGCATCCATATTTTATAATATTGAAACACATAGGTTATATGATTTGATTATCACTCTACACTATCATGTTTTAGATTAAATATGTACTTACACATGCCTATTATCCATGATTATAAATTGTATAGGGTACTTGATATGCTACATACTCAACCTTTTTTGCTAACACATTCGACACATGGGATACTATGACATATTTATGTGGTTGCTTATGTTTTTCTTTTACACACTTCCTTAAGTGTTTTGCCTTGCTATTGTCCTATTTTTTAGAGAATTTGAATATGCTCCATTATATGTGTCCCCTATGCCTATGATTTCATTATTAGACATTCAAATATGCCATTTTATTTTTGGACATTATAATATGTCATTTCTTAATTTGTGGACATTTGACTGAGTCATGTCCATTCGATTTTTTGGCATTTAAACATGTCTCTTATTTTCGGTCTCCTTGGACCATTTCTTTTTTACTTACTTTTGAGTGTTATTGTGTGTGTGTGTGTGTGTGTGTGTGTGTTTGTTTACGTGCTGACCTTATATTGTTACTATCTAGATGCTTCCATGATATTTATCATGCATCTTAGGCCAACATGTGATCACATTCATTCTATACACTTCAAAGTTACATACACCTAGACATATTTACTTTTATATTCTACATGGTTACATTTGTAGATTTACAATTGTCTTACCCCTATAAGGTGAGATGACTAGTGGGTACTATATTTCCATCACTTCAAAGGGGGAGGCATATTATTGGTAGTATTTTATGGTGACATGGCTTACACGTTTTTCATAGTTTCTATATTTTAGGGGGCATGCTTTAGAAGCATGTTAGCCACACTCACACAGTACATGGTACTTACACCAATTTGTAGATTTAGTGGGGGAATTTCATATGGATATGGCTTCCACACTTCACATATTTAGATTTATTGGGGAATGATTTTGAAGTGTTTTCTCCACACATACTCAATTTTAGCATCCCTAGTTTATAGTGGGGGTATGTTTTGGAAACATGCTCTTTGCATTGCTACTTATATAAATTTTATATTTATTCATATATAGTGTGTGCATGATTTTTAAGCATGTAATCCACACTTACATATTTTTTAAATGGAAAAAAAAACACAATTATATGATTTTGATACACTTATTTAGCAAAATTCTATGCATGGTACATATTATCATCAAAAGTTGCATCTTTGAGGAGGATGTTAGACCCTTCTCACTTAAGTCATAGCATGGTGACTCTTGAAAGGTTTTGGGTGACCTTATAGCTAAATACAACCTATAGATAGAGATATCTCCCTTGATTCATCACTTAAGAACTATAAACTAAGCTACTAATTATAAGGGAAAAGGGAGAGATAACTAAAAGTGAACTAAAATAGGGAGGTTATGAACTAAATTTATCTACTCCACCTACCTATAATGCACTAATAACATGAAATATGAGTGAATCTAATTGCACAACTTAAATGGAGTCTCCAAACATGAGTGTTTCACATAGAGGCTATAGCATGATGCATAGACTAAGGGGATAATCAAGAAGTTTACAATATACTAATGAATTCTTACACTTTCAATCCATACAATGATATTTTTAATATCTCTATGGAACCTACAAGGAGTAATAATACCTGAAAGTAAATAAGATAGGATAAATGAGAGGAGGTTGCATACACCATCACTAGAATTCATCATCTATCATGAAGTATACACTAGTTATAAGCATAAGATAAGGATAAAACTTAATTTTATTCATTTCAAAGACAAATTACAAGTGTTAATTTAGATAGGGTTATGCCATATCTAGTAGAAGGATCCCTTACAATGCCAAAATTAGGCGTACATATAGGAGAAGGAAGAAGAGAAAGAGATAAGAAAGGTGTCAAGAGCCAATGATGGATATCAAACATTGGTGAAACAAGTTAAAATAAATATAAAATTACAAAATATAGTTATTAGATCTATCTTCTTGATGTGTTCACTCCATTTTATGACAATCTTCTCAAGGTGGCATAGGAGGTATGTTTGGATTGATGACCCATATTTTAGCACTCAAAACTATCCCTTAGAGTGATTATGATATGACCAGTCATGCTCTTGGAGTCTAGATACCTTATACACCCATTTAAAATCCACATTCCATCATATCTCCACTTTTTCCATAATTTCCTTCATCATTCTCACATTTTCTCTCTTGGAGGTTTATTCCTTGTAGCCCTATTTTATTACAAAGATCATTATTTTGAGATATATATAAATATTATTAAAAAAATAATAGAATATTTGAGTACCCTTTACCACCTTTCAGTTTCACTCAAAATTTTAGATCTCAACTCCTAATGTAAACCCACTTTATTAAAACCCACATTTCCCAATTAGGTGCAATTAGGCCTAAAACAAGCCTATAATATTATAAAATGTACAAGGCCATAAAATAAAGATCCAAAAACTCAAAATTATTATTATTAACATTAAATCAGGTTATATTTAAAATTTTCATGTGTTTTCATGGGTTATAACTCTAGTTAGGTGAGTTGTAAGTTTTTAGCCCTAGGTTGGTCATGTCACATCCTGAGTAGGCTAAGAGCTAATTAAAAAGCATAGGGAGATTTAAAACAAAATTTAAGAAAATAAAATACCTATATTAATTTTTAACCAACAGAATTCAACCTATCTAATAATCGGTTATGTATTATTATCCTTAATGAGTTCCTACCAAGAAAAAAGTGGAATTATATATGTAAAAGATGATTGTACAATAGGTTATAGGTGTTATTTATCATTTTATATCACTATATGATATTATAAAAGGTATTAAATTTTCATTAATTCAATCACACAATAATTTATCCATTAAAATCACCACTCCAATGCAAATCATTGCATATTATCTCTAATTCTTGAAAATAGGGTTAGAAATAGAGCTTTTTAGCAGGCTTATAGGTCTTAATTGAGTCTGATATCTGTTGAGGTTCAATAGGAAGTTTTTTATTAAATTATATTTTATTTTATACCCATAAATACCATATCAAAATATTTTCATGTATCTCACCTTTCATTTTTTATCTTCAAACATCATTTTTCTTGCAAGGTTAACTCTCTTAGGTTGAGAATATAGACCTACAAGTTTACAGACCTATAGGTCTACAATCTCTATCCTTTAGGACATTTATTATATTTTATTAGAATTAATATCCATTTTATCATATCCTTTAACCTATTTTATAATATTTCCAACCTAAAAAAATCTTTGGATTTCTTCAAATTCCTTAAAATACCTAGTTTTATCTTCGAAGCACTATAATGTTATTCTTTAGACATGTACCTTGTAAGTGTATCTCAAGAGTGATCTTCTCAGTCTAATATATTTATAGATAATTTTTTAAGATTATATTATATCCAAATTAGTTTAATAAATTCATAATTAACCTTTAATAGTTCTCCAAAACCTCAACATTTATTTCTCATGTAACCTTCTTTCTTCTCTTGCAAGGCTATAGGTTCACATATGGGTTGTATATGTACTGAGTGTATCAATGGGAGTATTTTGGTATTTGGTATTTATAATCCTTGATATATAATTTTCTTATCTAAATGGTGAATATATATAATAAGTTTATATGAATCTAAAATAGTCATCCTATAAGTCTACTTATAGGGTGAATAAGTAGCTAAGAGACCTAGTGAATAGGAAGGAATGGTATATATATATATATATATATATATATATATATATATATATATATATATATATATATATATATATATATATATATATATATATATATATATATATATATATATATGTATATGGTATTTAGAATCCTTGATATCTAATTTTCTTGGTTAAATGGTGAATGGATAGAATAAGGTGATATTAATATAAAATAGTCATCCTATAAGTCTACTTACAGGGTGAATAAGTAGCTAAGAGACCTAGTGAATAGGAAGGAATGGTATATATATATATATATATATATATATATGTATATATATATGTATGTATGTATATATATATATATATGTATGTATATGTATATGTATATATATGTATATGTATGTATATGTATATATGTATATATATATATATATATATATATATATATATATATATATATATATATATATATATATATATATACATACATACATACATACACACACACACACACACACACACACACACACACACACACACACACACACACACACACACACACACACACACACACACACACACACACACACACACACACACACACACACACACACACAGATATATATATGTATATATATGTATGTATGTATATATATATATATATATATACATATATATATGTATATGTATGTATGTATATATATGTATATATATATGTATATATATATATATGTATGTATGTATGTGTGTGTGTGTGTGTGTGTGTGTGTGTGTGTGTGTGTGTGTGTGTGTGTGTGTGTGTGTGTGTAGACACACACACCACTACTTCCTATTCACTAGGTCTCTTAGCTACTGATTCACCCTGTAAGTAGACTTATAGGATGACTATTTTAGATTCATATCACCTTCTTATATCCATTCACCATTGAGCTAAGAAAATTAGATATCAAGGCTTCTAAAGGTGTTTGAAAAGGAATGAAATAACAATATCATTTCTTAAAAAATCCATTATGATTCTCATACACTCATTTTAGTGCCAATATTAACCTATAGGTCTATAAACATGTAGGTTCACAAAACCTCTTTTTGGGCTTGGCCTTGATGAAGGATATTATAACTAATAGCGCTTAGGGTATGTCACTTCAAACATCCACTTGAGTGTGATTTTGGAGACTATATGAATATAATTTTGCCTATTTGAGTATCTGTAATAATTAAGAACATTCATCCTTGGCAGAGACCATCTTAACCATACCTACAAGTTCATATAGCCAAATTATGCATGCATAAACATGATTTTCTTGAAAATCATTACCTCATTTATGTAATAGGGATATTTGGAAAATTTACATGAATTGGGGAGAGGAGACTATAATTTTTTCACTCCGAACACAACTAATTCCATGCTTGATAATGTCACAACTTTTAAAAACCTGCATACCACCATTTTAAAATAGTAAAAACACAACATTTTTACCATTTTTGATGATCACATGTGTCACTGATGGTAGGAGATGATGTTAGCCAGATATTAAAGCCATTTAGGATCTCCAAAAACCATTTTATTGATTCCATTATCCTATAAACTTACTACAATAATAAAAACCTAGATTGTGAGGTTTTATGAGGGTTATGTGTTGTTTATTTTGTTAATTATTATTCATAAATCACAACCATTAAATCCTAAAAATAATGCATATAATTTAAAGGTAATAATGTCCCATATCCACCCCCAAGATAATTATATCCAATCATCTTTCCTCTTCATTGAATGACCACTTAAAAATAGCCTTCACTAACTTGTAAAAAGGTTGAGGAAGGAGATGAAATTTTTTTATTATTATTTGGACCTATCAATGCTAATAAACTTATGATTTAACCCTTAAAACCTCTGATAGACCTAAACATATCCATTTATGACATGAATTGACCATCTCCACATTGACAATTAGTTTTTCAAGCCCTTGTCAAGGGTATTGTTATGTTATATCTCATTTTCATGGTCTTTGGATAGTCCCACCACTATTTTCACATTTAATTGAATTGGGTTAACATGTGTTAGGAATAAATAACCTTAAAATGTATTAAAAACACATTATAAGCCTCAAATTGCACTTGATCCTTCAAATTAATAATGGCAAACATTACATTAATTTATCCAAATTTAGATTAACCTTTTCTAAACATGAAATAAAAGTGTTTTCACCTTTCCATACCTTGTCTTTAGAAGGTCACTTTCACCATAGTACATCATAAATCATTTGAAGTTTAACATACCAATGCTCCACCATGGTCAGCATATCTTTAGCTTTGCAAAGTAACCCTAAACTTTGCTAAGATACCTTAACTTATCCAAAGCACAAATATAACCTTCATGAAGGAGATAAAAACGAGATTAGGGGTATGAATCACTCTTATATACCATCCCAGAGACCTTAAAATTACCAAACACTTGAAAATACACATTTTTATGATAAAGTATGACCAATATACAAAGATAAAACCTAAAAAAAGAGAACTAGAAAGGTTAATTATTTTCATAAAAATGTTTTTAAGTGCACTTAACCATGGTGGCCAATTTTGACTAACAATATAATTGTTACACACATTTTCATCATGAGACTATTGGAATCACAATCACTGAGAGGGGGGGTGAGTCAGTGTCCTAAAACAATCCTTTATTTCCCACTTAACATGATTGAACTTTCAAACAAAAATATTGATAAAGAAAATCATAAAGAATCAATCACATAAAACATGAATCAAGATATCAACACATGAACTTAAGAGATATGTGGGAAACCCTCATGGGGGATAAAACCCATTGAAACACAACTTGGACTACAATCCTATAAAACCATGAATCAATATTTATTGAGTCATCAACCCCTTAAGTGACTTAAAACAAACTCATCCACTTCAAAGACACTTTTTCAAGCACCGAATTGCAAGGCATATCCAACTCCCTCTTGATTAAGCACCAACTTAGCCAAGATAAACTCGATCACCTTCACAACACCTTATTTCTCAGCCAATATATGGTGATCTCTTCTTTAGATTTCTATCTTCTCTATCCAATTTTATACATTAGTAATACATATTTAATGAAATTTTTATGGTATCTTAATTAACACAAGATCAATCCTTCAACACTCTCAAACAACCTCTTCAAACAAGTAGATCTACCCTTCTACTTTGCTCAAACAACTCTTATATGGCTTGATTAGATCATATGACATTAATATTAATATTCATAAATACTATTGGATATTCATGACTGATCTTATACTCCCACTTTATGGTCTACATGACATAATTATTCTCCTGAAAGATATATTATCTTTGTTGCTCTCACATCTCCTTAATTATCCCAAATAGGCCTATTATGCCTCATACTTATACCAATCACTAGAAAGATCACACTCTTGGTCAAAAAAGACATTAATACATTAGGTTCAGACCTATAAAATGTCTTAGGACATGTTACACTTAATAATAAATCAAACTAATATCACTAATAGTTTGTCAAAACTCACTTAGACCTCTTTCTTCTTTTAGGCCTACTTAGAGACCTAATGCATTAGCTATATCTTCTCCACAAAACAACTTGAACCACTATGGCCCAGATGGACCTCACCAAATTTATTAAACCTTTAAAACACTTCATTTGAAACCTAAAATTACCCACTCCATTCTCAATAAAATATAAATCATTTTCTGACCTCATGAAAGCTCCTTTAGGCCTTAAAGACCTATTAGGCTTAGTTACCACAAAAACATAGTCTTCAAAGATAGATCTCAAACCACCTATAGAAATAAATTAAAGGAATAATAAAAATATTTGTATATAATTAATGGAATTATATTAATAATTAAATCCATTATACATCTTATATCAGGCTCTAAGTACTCAGAAACACTTCTTCAGAAAGCTCACTTTGTTCTACAAGAAAGCTCCAAAACACAGTCAAGAACCTTTGACCACCAAAAATATTAAAATCACTTTAAAATACTCAAAAATGATTTATAATATCCTATTTCACATTTAATAAATAACTAAAATATTTATACACTTACAAATTGGTCAAAATGACATATGAACATCAAACTCACTCACACAAAAAACTATTTGTAGCTCCAAAAACATAGTCATGAAGAATGTTATCTTTAACTCCTAAAAGTACAATTAAATGAATTATAATTAAAATTAATAGTTCTTACATGACTTATATAAAATCATAAAATATATATACCGTTGGTTCTAGTGTCAATCAATGGTCTTGAATACCAATTTGTTAACCCTCTCTTTCACAGTTCTTACATAGCCAGATAAGCCATTTTGGCTTCCATATCTCAAATCCTTAAACTGACTCTAAATATTACCTAAAAAATCAATAGGTATTTTATTTCATATAAAATATCATAATATTAATTATATGCATCATCTAAATGTATATATCATCGAACTCTTCAATCTCACTTACTTAGAACTGTTATTCTACTTTATGAACTAGTCATGGTGAACATGCATTCCAACACCTACGTATACACAAAAAATAACTTATTATGCATTATTATTATACTTATAAATATTTATAACATCTTAAAACACAAATATATATGGTTATAATGAAAAATATGGGATATATAGACCAATCTTTGAACCTTACACCTTCATTATCTCACTTCACTAGATAGGTCATCTTGTGCACAATATTTTAAACATTTTAAATGAACTAAAAAACATTTAATATAAATGAGCATGTTTTATATTTATTAAAAAACAAAATCAATAAAATTGATCCATTCCTAATCCATTGAAACATATCCCTAAACTTATTCTCACCCCTACCTGGTTTTTTCACTATCTTTCTCACTATTAGACCTTTTAGCAATAAGTCATATTTTATGACTAATTTAACACATTTAAGGTCTATAAATTTATAAAAAACCAACATAATAATTAATTATAAATCAAATTCTTAAACCTTCATCCATTATGCAAAATGGACTTAGTCAACCCTACCTGTTATATAAAATTTCTAAGAAATAAGTGATTTTTGTAGCTTCAAATCACTCTATTAAACACTCAATTTCACTTTTAGGTACTTGGAAGAGTAATATACATGATAAAATAATCAAAATATCCTTACCAATCCATTCTAGGCACTCAAAAACAAAATCTTCACTGTCAGGTCACTATAACAGTTTTATGAGGGTTTTAGATTGGTTTCCATTCTTAAATTTTTTTCATAAAACTCTTCCCATAAAACCAACTCATAATTATTGGAAACCATTATTAAGACCCTTTTCCATCATTCTCTAAGATATCATCTTCCTATATAATAGTAACACATGCCAACAAGCATCAAAATTTCCTTCTTGGGTCTGCAACTCTTCATTCTAGCACTTAAGAGACCTAAAGACCCACTTTTCATGCTTTCTCCTTTGACTCAAGACCTGTAACTTCATGATTAATATTTTAAAAAACTCTAATTCCTCTATTAAATCTCACATGAGCTATATCATCTTGGAAACTAACTTTGACCCCTCATTAGGCCACATTAGGTCTCTTTGCACACTAGGTTTATACCTTTAAGCCACACTTAGACCTTAACAACACCATGAACCCTATTACACTAATAAAGACACCTCATAATCATGTCAAATATCCTTTTAACATTCTCACATATTTCATTTTA
The DNA here is from genome assembly GCA_037957365.1 of Torreya grandis. NCBI lineage: Eukaryota > Viridiplantae > Streptophyta > Pinopsida > Cupressales > Taxaceae > Torreya > Torreya grandis. The sequence continues at coordinate 653,436 of JARHVA010006807.1, read as the reverse complement.
GAACCTTAATCTCATACATATCCATATCATCACCATCATTCTTATATAAGCTATATGTTCATTCTCAAGAACAAGTCCATTCACATATACCTACTAGGCACCATACCACTTTGAGATCTTCTTACCACTATAGATTCACTCTAAAACACATTATTATTCCAAAAAACCTCATGCCATGATAAAATTCTTCCTCTCATATTTTCCTAATTTTTTCACATCACAACATTGTACCAAGACCTTATGTAAAACTCAAGAACCTACTAGACCATGCTTAAGCCATCATGAATACTTACCATGTATCTTCACAAGATCACTTATATAACATCAATTAAACTCAATTAAATTTGACAACAATGACAATAATCAATGTCTCAACATAATAATAGGAACATACCTCAATAATCTCCCCTTTGTCATTGATGGCAAACACTTTAACAAGGTAGATCATTCTTATCTCTTTAAGCTGGATATTTCTCAAACTAATCTTTCTCCCAATCTGGTCTTTCTCCAAATTTGACATTAATGAAAAAGGGTCATATACACTCTCACAAGGTCATCCACATATAGTCCTCTAATCATTGGACCTGACCACCCATAGAACCAAAAATCTCTCCCTTTGTCCATACATACTTCTCTTCAAGCTTCTCAAGAGACATAAGTTAGCTCCCCCTAACTCCATCTTCCACCTGTATCATGTCATTTGAAATCAAAAACTATATTTGAAAAATAAATAAATATCACACAAGAATACCATACTTTGAATGAAGATAAATTCACCCATACCTAGGTTGCCAATGATGACCAACACATTTTATGCAATATTTATCCTTCTAGGTCCCACATGGCCTTCTCTAAAGATCATCAACCCTTATCACATGAAGCTAACAACCATTAATAAATTTTGAAGTAAACACAATATCCTATTAAGTCTTCATTCCATCTATTACTATGCTCATAAGGGCTCATAGGTCTTGAAAACACTTATTAATAGTTATTCAATGTAATTTAGGACAAACCTCCAACTAAACACAAAGAACCACCCTTCAATGATTTGAACAACAAGAACACACTCAATACAACTTGTCTCTCTCTTCTTGATTGATATCTAGTAAATCCTAAATAAAAAACTCTTTTTTTTTACAAAGCATCTTCTTGGAACCATCTTCAATTAGAGTTTATAGAGACCTACACACATTAGGCCTGTCTACAAACAATAGTATTGTTCCAAAGAACAATCTTAGTTGTCTATACACAAACCTATTCATTATCCATATGTCATATCAAAATATTATTCATGGAATAGTCTATCCCATTTATGTTTCACAATTCATCATGGTTCAGACTAACTTAGAATAACTTCCATGTAGAAAACTACTAGTTAGGTCTATGAGACACCAATCTTTGTGGTATACCTCTATCAAAATCTATCAAGATTGTTATGGAATATCAGACATCTGAGTAAGAGTACATTTATCATTTTTTACTTCACACACTTTTTCAAGGTCCTCACATACTATCCATATGCATTACATGATGCTATTATCACTTTGAAATTCACCAAGATCATTCAACTGCACATAGTTTATTTCAAGACATTCCATATTATGTTTATTTAACTTTACTACTCTTTAAAATTTTATTCACTTCATAAAATATCTTCTAGGTTATGGATTCAAGAAACCCTCATTATATGCTAGTTATGTCAGATGCTTCAAACACCTACATCATCACCCAAATTGACCTTATCCACCATTGATCATGCCCATAAAACATATTCGTAGGTCTTTATACACTAAGATGCATCTTCATAAATTTAAAAATTTGAAATGAACAAAGAGAACATACATAAATATCCTCTTGTGTTATTATACTTGATACCCTCATAAGCTCACTCAAAAAATTCATCCCAAACTCACTATATGCATACAAGAAATTTCACAATCCTGCATAGTCAACCACCCTCTCTTCTCAGGCCTAATAAAGACCTAAAGCATTCAATCATCTTCTCATCTCTATTCTTTTCCCTTATTCATAAATATATCATTTGATCATGTCCTCATTAGCATACTTAGGCCTCTGACATACCTCTACTCATCTATGATAGCTTCATAAATTCAACTCAACTCTTCTAGCTTGATGATCAACTTATTATTCACTTACAAACCTCTACCTCTATAGATACTTATGACTTAATTTAAGATCTCTTTTTGATGCTTCATCATTGATATAGATCACATGATGATATGTCATGGATTAGATCACTTCATACCATCTTCATGGAAACACAAGGTCAAACATACTCTTTAGATAATCTCTAGTCCTTAAATCTTATAGACAACACTTCTACCAAGAATGGCATTGGTCTTATAGAAAAATAAATAACTCTCATGAACCACTACTTATTTCAGCAAGATACCTACAAATATCTTCTTACATGGCCTAGAATAAGTTTCTATAAGATACCTTGATGCCTTGACCTGATTTATCCATGTTATGATATCAACATAACATTAATCAAGTATATTTAGACATGTACATTTATTTCAACATGTCTTCAAAGTAATTTAGTTTTAAGTTTTAAATTGATTTAATATAATCCTTCTTCTTAGTCAATCTTGCCAATACTATCATTCATTCCTCTATGTAAACCTCAACCATGATCTTCAAAAGCTTAGCCATCTTGTGCTTCTAAGGTCACCTTCAAGCTGACAAACCTCCTCCAAAGTACATGTTATAATACCAATTATTATAAACACAACCACTGAGAGTAGGGGGTGAATTAGTGTCTTAAAACAATCCTTTCTTTCCGCTTAACATGAGTAACCTTTCAAACCAAAATAGTGATCAAGTAAAGAATAAAGAAGTAATACATAAAACATGAAGCAAGATATCAACACATGAACACACAAGATATGTGGGAAAACCTCATGGGGGATAAAACCCACTAAAGCATAGCTTTTAATACAGTCCTATAAAACCATGAATTAATATTTAGTGAGGCACTAACACCACAAGGAGCACCAACCCCTCACTAATCAAGCACAAAATCAGCTAGGCCTTTAACAAGATCTAACTTGCAAGGAGGCACCAACCCATTAAGTGACTCAAAAAAAACTCATACACTTTAATTAAAATTATTCAAGAACCAACCTATAAGGTATCTCCCACTCCCTCTTGACTAAGTACCAACTTAGTCAAGAAAAACTTGATCACATTCACAACACCTTGTTGCTAAACTAATATATGGTAACCTCTTATTTAACTCTATATATATTATATAGAATATAATAAATTAGGAACAAATATATGATTAAAATTTTATGGTCTCTCAATCAACACAATATAACTCTTTCAACACTCTCAATTTCCTCCTCAAACAATCAAATCTGCCCTTCTTCTACTTTACTCAAATAACTCTCATATGGCTTGATTAGGTCATATGACCTTGATATTCATATTCATAAATTATATTTTATGAATAATAATATGATCCAATTTTATGTTCCACATGACCTACTTATGCTCCTCAGATATATCTTTTCTTTGCTTTCTCTCACATCTCCTTAACTAGCCCAAATAGGCCTATTATGCCTTGTACTTATACCAATCACTAGAACACTCACCCTCTTAGTCAACCAAGACATTAATCCATTAATTCAGACACAAAAATGTATTCATACATGTTACAAAAAATAATAAATCAAATTAATCTCACTTATAGGTTTGGCAAACTCACTTAGACCTCTATCGTTTTTTAGGCCTACTTAGAGACCTAATGCATTAGGTTTGTCTTCTCCATAGAATAACTTGAAACATTATGTCCAATATGGCCCTCAAAAAATTCTTAAATTTTTTTAAAAAAATCATTTTAAACCTTAAATAACCTCTTAAATTCTCAATGAAACACCAATCATTCACTCACCTCATGAAATCTCCTTTAGCCCTTGAAGACCTATTAGGCCTAATTACCCCAAACACATAGTCTTCAAAGATGAAGCTCAAACCACATATATAAATGAATTAAATTAATGATACACATATTTATTTAAAATTAATTACCTCAGGTTCATAATTAAATTAATTATACATCTTATATCATTCTCTAAAAATTAAAAAAACACTTCTTCAAAAAGCTCACTATGTTCTACTAGAAAGCTCCAAAACATAGTCAAAAATATTTGACCACAAAAAGTTGTATAGGAACTTTAAAATAGTTTAAAATAATTTATAATATCCCATGTAACCTATAATAAATCACCAAATTATTTATACACTTCCAAAATAGTCAAAATGACACAAGAACATCAAACTTTCTCACACACAAAAAAACTACTTGTGGCTCCAAAACACGGTCATAAACAGTATTATATTTATATCCTTTAAGGAAAATTCCATGATTTATAATTAAAATGAATAGTTACTTATATAAAATCATCTGATATATATATATTTCTAGTGTCAATCGTTGGTCTTGTAGACCAATTTGTTAACCCTCTCTTTCACAGTTTTTACACAACCAGTTAAGCCATTTTGGCTTCCATATCTCAAATAATTAAAGTGACTCTAAACCTTTAATAATTCATGGATATTTATTTTGAGTCCTAAAAAAATCATAATATTCATTATATTCATCATCTAAGTGCATAGATCCTCTAACTCATTAATCTCACTTAGTCAAAATTGTTATTCTACCTTGTGAACTAGTCATTGTGAAAATGTATTCTAAAACAATGTATACATAATAAAATAAGTCCTAATGCATTATTATTATCCTTATAAATATTTATAACATAAAAAAACATAAATATACATAGTTTTAATGTAAAATATGGGATATATAGACCAATCTTTGAACCTTACACATTCACTATCTCACTTCACTAGATAGGTCATCTTATGAACAATATTTTTAACATTTATAATGACATAAAAAACATATAATAAAATTTTAAATGTATTATATTTCTTTAAAAACAATCTCAAGTAATTTTATCCATTTCTAATCCACTATAACATATCCCTAAACTCATTCTCACTCCTGCCTAGTTTTCTCACTATTAAGCCTTTTAGTGATAGGTCATCTTTAATGATTAGTTTATCACATTTAATATATGTAAATTTATAAAAATAAAAAATATATAATTAAGTAAAATTCAAAAACTTTAACCTCCATCCATTGTATAACTTTGACTCAATTAACCCTGCCTACTATACATTTTTTTAAGAAACAAGTGATTTATTATAGCTTCCACTCATTCTCCTGAACACTCAATGCCACTTGGAGATACATATAATAGTATTATACATTATAAAATAATAAAAATATACTTAAAAATATATTTTAGACACTTTAAAACAAATCCTTCACCATCGGGTCACTATAAGGGTTTTATTAGGTTTTTAGACTAGTTTTCATTATTAACATTTGCTCATAAAAAATTTTCTATAAGACCAACTCCTAATTCTTCAAAAACATTTTTATGACCATTTTTAATCTCTCCCTAAGATATTATATTCCCATTAAATATTCACATGTGCCAAAAATCATAAAAAGTTCCTTCTCAGATTTGTAACTCTTCATTCTAGCACTTAATAGAACTAAAAACCCACTTTTCATTCTTTCTCCATTGAATCAAAACCTAAAAAATCATTATTAATCTTTAAAAAACCTCACAAACCTTTGGTAAATTTCACATGATCTATATCATGTTTTAAACTAATTTTGGCCCCTCATTAGGCCACACTAGGTCTCTTTGCACACTAAGCTTATACTTGTAAGCCATACTTAAACATTAAAAACACCTTAAACCCTCTTATACTACTCAAAACACCTCATAATAATTTAAAATATCCTTTTACCTTGCTCACATACTATATTTCAAAACTTTAAGCTCATGCATATCCATATCATCACCATCATGCATCTACAAGCTATGTTTATGCTCAAGAATAAGTCCATTCACACAAACCCACTAGGCATCATACCACTTTGAGATATTCCTATTACTATAGATTCACTATATAACACATTATTATCCCAAAAAAAATCATTACATGCTCAAATACTACCACACATATTCTCATAAGCTTATCACATCATAACATTGTACCAAGACCTTATGTAGAACTCAAGAACCTACTAGACCATGATTAAGCCATCATGAATACTTACCATGTATCCTCATAAGATCACTTATAGAACATAAATGACACTAAATTATCTTTGAAATCAATTAAAAAAATCAATTTCTTAACACACTAATAGGAAAATACCTCAACAGAGACAAATCTAAGGTGCATATGCTACGAAACATGTGTCTAATATTGCAAATCTAAATCAAATTCAAATTCTAAAACCATTTCACATACTAATACCCAACATAATTTTATGAAATTTAGAAAGATAATGTAGTAAAATTATTGTTTCACATTTTGGTATGGTTGGAGTGATTAAATCACATAATCTTTTCAAGTTTTTAGTTTGGACTTGATCATCCATTCTGACTAGGTTACAAGTATCATTGGGTTTCACAACTGAGCTAATCTCAATTTTTAGGTGGAAACTCACTTTTCCTCTAAATTTAAGGTCATGTTCCTTCCAATATATATATATACACTTTAAATAATTATCTATATTTATCCTAATATCAGTTTTAGAGCCTTACAATGATGCATCTTTTGCAAAAATAACCTACCAATAGGCAAGGTAGTTAGATAAAAACATAAGTGTAATCTTAAATCTTTCTCTTTAAATTTCAATATATTTCATGTATTTTTTACCTATATTATATGCATTGATTATACAATGTAACATGCTCTTGGTTTCAAATTAGTCACTAACAAATCACTGAAACCTAGTTCCAATGAAGCACTCAAATTAAACTCAAGCAAAGATAAGGTGTGTATATACACCCAAGTATTTATTCCTTTCTTTTAAAATATAAATTTCATTACTATATTAAAGGGGTAAAAATGTAGATGATATTTTATGAATATGTATCACTTCAGTCTTGTACACTTGGTAAAATCATGACCCTAGATGTTTATCTAAGTTATACACATGCCTTACTTTTTCAAGCCTCACATTTTCTCTATATTATGACCATTTACCTATATATTAGTCAAAAAAGTATTATATTTATGACATAGACATCCCATCTTCTACAAAATTCTTAAAATGTTCTTATCATATATATATATATATATATATATATATATATATATATATATATATATATATATATATATATATATATATATATACAAGTGTTGATCATATGCCTGCTCTCCTTCTCCTTGGACACTAATGTTTGGGTCAGATAGTATCATTGATATTAATATCATATCCTGATGCACATGTTGAATTCCTTAAAAGTTATTTAATTATAAAATTAAATGTATTACAATGGTTATCTTAAGTGCTTTATTTCAAGCTATCTCCCAATAGGATTGGTATAAATATAATATCAACCCTCATTCATTCCTTAACTAAAAATCAGGCCAAAGAGGACTCAAGAAGCATTAATGTCACCAAAATCTTACTTATTCTTCCATATTCTGATATCATTTGAAGGAACAACCCAAATATAGGTGTGAAGTAATAAAGGAGTAGTCATAAGGTCATATTTTCCAAATTACAAGCTAGGCCATTATTTTACTTGATTTACACATTGCATGATTTACACATAAGCCAAAATGTAAGGGAGAACTACATGAGTCTGAGGCCCTCTTACATAGTATTACCTATGTAGGCAACATAGTTTGATATTATGATTATTTTGGGTTAGTTAAATACTATGTGCCTACTAACCCATTTTTTCTAAGATCACATTAAAGATGCAAAGCTAGGGTTTTGTCATTTCACCAAGAGTGATAGTTCATGACCCAGATATGAATGAACCAAAGTGAAGCTAAATCCAACCCTAAAATCATCTAGGTGGTTGAATATTATTTTAGTTAGTATTCCATACATGACACTAGTGTCAAACCCAAACACTAACATCGATACAGCTATCCCAGGCTGATGCAAGTGTCTAAAAAGCTAGAGGCACTACATCTAGAATCTAACAACTATTCAAAAACTATCTTCCTACTTGTACTAGATCTAACACTATATTGGAATTACAAATAGCTAAGTTATTTATTTTATATTTTATATATATATATATATATATATATATATATATATATATATCATAGTTATACTTTCCATTAATAGCCTTTCTCATATTTATACATTCAAGATATAATACATCTGAGTTTAGCACATTAATTAGCTTTTTATATATATGATATTCACCCTTATTCCATATCATTATTATATCCTTAATGGTAACCACTAAAATAGGATCCATGTCCCAGTTGTATGATTGAGATGAAATAAGCTCAATGTACATGTTTAAACTCACCTTTATACCAAGGTTGGGGGAATGTGTCCACCCACACACACACACACACATACGATTATAGGTTCAAAATTGTCTTAATTTTAGCTTCAATGATTCATAATAAGGTGCCCTTTCAAATCAAAATTAAAAAAGGCAAGATGGTTTCATTGACACATAGGTTTACTCTTAACCTTTCTCTTCTTACTTTCAATCATTTAAAATTATTTCAATTTATAAATTCATACATTGATTATATAGTATAATATGTTCTTGGTTGTAGGTTAGTAACTAGAAAATAACTCAAGTTATTATCACTAAAACACAAGGTTTGTTTTACTAGATTAAAAGGGGGGAAATGTAGATACTAAAATTTTACTTATATATTACATCAGTCTTACACACTTGTAAAATACTATCATGATTATGCCTTTTAGTTTTATACCTTCCCACTATCAAAAGTCTCATGTTCACTATCTCTTTGTGTCAAATTTATTATCTCTTAGCTTGACCATTATTGTTATAATGACCATGCTTGATATACTATCAAATAATATCTAAACTTTATTATTATCCTTAACTTCGAGTTCTAGACCTATACCTATTTTCTATCACCCTAGATACTTTCATCCTAGTTAGATACATGCATTGATGCAAGTGTCCACTTTTCCTAAGAAGTATCTAGTGTCCAAAATTTAACAAATTTGTAAAATAAATGTACCCAAAATTTCATCCTAAGTGCTTTAATGTGAGATATTTCCAAAGGGGACTGGTATATATACAATATCAAACCTTATTCATTCCTCACTTGAAAACCATATACAAGTCACAAGTAAATATACCAAGAATCACTTGATCAAGAAGTTAGGTGAGAAAACCTACCCTATTTGACCCTATTTCTATATCATACATAGGAGAAACTTTTATACATGTCTAAATCATTCAAAGAGCATCCCATAATCCATATTTATAAAGTTAAAAACTATACCATTACATGTCTTTTCTTATCACACATTATACCCTTGTGCACAAATAATCCAACACGTAGCGAAGAAATACATGAGTCTGACACCCTATTAAGAGTATTTCTTATATAGGTAGTGCCCATTTATAGAGTCATATTTGGGGTAGATTTACACTATGATCCCACTAGCCTATTTTCCCAACAAACACTCCAAGGGTGAAGATATAGGGTTTGAAAATTTAATAAAGAGTGAAAGCCTACGTGTGAAATATAAAAAAACTAGAATAAAATAGATTTAAAAGTTAGAAGGATCTAGTTGGTTGCATCCATATTCATTTAGTATTTTGTATAGAATAGTTAAGCAAGGTTAGATACCTACATTGATGTAACTTTCCAAATCTGATGTGAGAATTCAAATCCTTAAAAATAATATTCCTTGAATCGGATGATTGTTTTAGGATCATCTTCTAGTCTAATTTCATCATGTTCCTACCTACCTACATGTGCATAGTAAACTAGATATGTACCATTATTTCCAATTTATTGCAATATCTATCAAAATAGTTTTACTTCACTTTTTTTAGAAATATCAGTTGTATAAATTCATAATATTGTTTGTCTAAGTTTTATATTAATTGAAATAATTATTATGTTAATTCACCACCCTTGTTTAAAAGTTAATCTAATACTCTTAACCCTAAACACCCTCATTATATGAATTTAGGATTAAACACAAATATGAAACATTTCACACCTTTTAAGCATGATTTTTAGACATCTTCACATGGCCAAAATTGGTGTGTGAGATTATTAGTATCAACCTCCCTTGATATCATAGAATTTATACTTACGCCATTGTCAAACCATCCTTCCAAATATTTCACACGACCAATGATAATATTTCATCCCACTTGTATCTAATTTCATCCTCATTCATATCACCATATATCATAGGGGATATGATGGAACTGTTATGAACAAAATTTACACCCTTTGGAAGGTAGTTCAAGCCTTCCAAATTTTGTGTAACATTGAAACACTTTTCAAGTTATGGGTGACCTATTGGATAGGACTTGATGAATCAATTAAGGTCGTACACTAATCTACCACTTGATAATAAAATGGAGGGAAACCTATTATAATGGATTTGATGTACCAAAAATAGTTAGACCACTAAAAACCAACTGAAAATGCACTTTAAATATGAGACTAATTTGTAACAAACACTTTTCCAAATTTTCCTCTCTACATCAATACTTCTCATGAAGATTGTGAAGAGTTCTTGATCTAAGATGACTAGTCAAGAGGTCATGACATGAAACTATTGAACATATAACTCACTAAACCCTTACACCTCACTTAGACACTTCATAAGATGTATACAAAGGATTCCAAACCAAACATGAATGTAAGAAAGGAAAAACATGCCAAGGAAGTAAGACTATCACTTAATAATATCAACTAGTCAAGCATACACATTGAAACTAGTCAATAAAGGAGATTAAACCAAAATAGTATCATTACTCAAGGTATTGAAAATGGGTAGGGATTTGTCATAACCAGGTGGAGGATACAAACATATCCTATCAAGGTTAAATATATAGAAAATGTCAATGAATGAGAAGGGCTAGGAGAGAGATAGATGACAAGTGTCTCATGAGTTACAAGAAATAATAGAGGTATGAATCTTCCCCATTAGGTATATAAGGATCAATTTTTGTCTCCTAAAGATACTCTTCTACTTAAAGTGGCATGCAAGTCTCAAACCTTGCTTGACATCTTCCCTTGATCTTCAAAACCTCCCTTTGCCTTAGATTATGAGAGGACAAATGGAATTATTCAACATTATATCATGTTTAATTACATTTTATCTATACTATTGACACATTTCATTATTTTTATACACTCTATAATTACCATCTTAGTGGCAATCATCATCCATCTCCTTAGGTGTCCTGAAACCCTTTCATCTCATTAGGCCAATCTTGCTTACAAATATCAAAACTTGATTTCATATTATGTAGTGTGTTATCTCTCCATGGAAGGCATATAAATATAATATCAGATGTGAAACAACTCATTTAGAGTCATCAATATACCCTCAAGATCTCATTTTACATTAGAAGCTCTCATTTGGTCTCATTCCTTATAACCCTAAAATGTGTAAACCTCCTTGTGTAGAAAAATGTATGGAGGTTATTGAGAATGTTAATACATATTTTAGGACATTTTATGTATTTATATCTCCATTACAACTTTCATGTCCTAACTCTAAGAGAAAGTGTTCAATTTATCCCATTCTATTTCCTCAATTAGGCCTCCTTACCTAGAAATTGACTTTTAACCCCACATGACTTCTACATATGTTAAAAACTAGAAATAAAGTGTGATTTGATTAAAATAAATCATTATTATCCTCCATTTTAAATTATACCTCTTGACACCTTGTACATACCTCCTAAACATGCTTGTGACAACCTTATCTAGCCCTTTTGCATACACTATACTTGCACGTGTGTCAATCAATGGAATTAGAAAGTGATTAGGGGAGTTATAAATGTTTTATTATGTAATTTTTAGGTTGAATAAATATATTTAATTCATTATAATGATCTTATATCTCATTAAGTTACTTCTAGGCTCTTTAGCAGCATGTTAGTACCTTGTACTCTTAAGGATGATGTATATAACCTGAGGCATCAATCAACTAACCATAGCCATAAATTGAAATTAAAAATGTTATATCATCATTCCTAATTATATTTGGTAACCATGAAAACCTTTTGTATTATTATTATAAAGATAAAGTGAATCTTGCATTGATAATATTATGGTTTTTGAAGTCAAGAAGAGAACAAGTCTAAGAGTGTTATCTTGAGATTTATTTTGAGTTACAGATGACCTATTTAGTTGTATCACCCTAAATTATCCATTTCAATATTCATATCCACAATTTCTCTCACTAAACCCTTTACAACCTCCATTAGTTCATGCTTAAGATTTGTAAACAAAATAAGGTGAGAGAACCTAGTCACTGTGTCTGACTCTTTTCTCCATGTTGGAAGGCTTAAACTATCATGAAATTCTTCACCACAACTATCAACACTACCTTAGGTTTTTAAGGTCTTTATTCCATCATTTTTCAATCCAACTTACTTTCTCATGACTATATATAGTTTTGTATATGTAGTTAGGCTTGTTAGGCATGAATAGAGTCTTCAAAATTCTCCACCCTTTCTCACTTGAGTTTGAGGGATATAAGGTCATATCCATATCATAAAAAAAATTTAAATTATTTTCCCTCCCTTAAAACTCCTCTCCTCATTATAAACAAGAAACTTTATATTAGCAAAGTAGGTAGGCTTTAGAATGGTTGTATTAATTGTGTATGCATGGATTTATATGAACTTTGTCTTTGGTCATATTTCTCATGTTTCCTTTCAATTTATTCAAATTTTAATTAATATATACATTTCCCCTTCACTCATAAAAATTCAAACCCACCACTATGTTCTTTTCAAGTTTATGAATAGCCTATTTATAAACTATGTAAATTGTAGGTGATCATTAGGGTAGTCTAAATACATTTAAATATTTCTTGATATTCAATGGAAATAACTAATAAAACTCAAGACTTTTTAAATTTTTAAAAAATTTTAACTTCTCTTTATCACTAACAAGACCTTTCATCTTAACAACCACACACTCCCCTTATTACTTCTCTCTAGGCTTGGATATAGGTGTCAATCCTTGGAAACTTGACTATGTCTTAGGAGTTTAAAAATGTATTTAAAATAATTTGAAACTTTAATCACAATAATAAAGATTAATAACCTTTAAATGATCCTATGAAACTTCATCAATGTACTAGGTCTTCACTTGCATACACATATTAGCTTATAACTTCCAAGGCATGGTTGTAGGTGACTAATTGGAGATAGGAGTATTAATCCCCTAAAATGTGACATTATTCAATTATATCATTGAAATTTTGGAGTGAATAATTTTTTTATACACTTTCCATTTATCTACAATATTATTACTCCCTTCATATCATTTTACAAATTTTGTCTTCTTACCTTCATACACATGACTATGTATGAATGCTTAGGATTATAGACTAATTTTCAACTCCTTTGATGAATTGATCACCATATGAGATAATTTTTAGGTTTAAATAAAATTTATTAGGTATCAATAATTATTTTAAACTTCATACACAGGCCTATGTATGAATTCCTAGGCTTAAAGACTAATTTTCAACTCCTTTGATGAATTGATCACCATATGAGATAATTTTTAGGTTTAAATAAAATTTATTAGGTATCAATAATTATTTTAATTTCACATGTATACTTCAAAGTGTCTTCATGTCGATTCAAGGGTTCAAACTATACAAAGGTTAATTATCTTCATGTAGCTAGTTATTATGTTTATTGACTTGGGTCTTATAATAATTATTTCATATTGTGTGCAAAAGAGACCTACAGGCCTAGGCAAACCTATAGGTCTACATTTTGATACAAGAAACCTTTGTAAGATCTATCTTGACGTTTATAGACTTTGAAGTCAATTTTTATTAATTTTTGTCACCAAATATCACACAATATAATAGGTGTTCAATCATCTTCTATATTTGTGAAACATGGGAACACTTCTAGGTATGTTGGTGTACCTATAGTGGAAGTGAGCTTCTAGATTTAAGGGCTAGGTCACTGCATGTATCTTGAAATGCTTACACATACTTAACTAGTTGCTTATTGGGAGAAAAGTTACAAGTTTAATGAAATGAACATAATATAATTGGTGATACACCAATATGTCTTCCATATGACCATCATACTTTCCTACTCTAAGAAACAAGGCACACAAACTAACTTTCAATTCCTATGGATTCTAACATGAGTATTTCCAGATGAAGGTGAGATGCATGAGAGATATACAATTTTATTTAACCATAGGATAATTATAAATACTAAGGATCATTTTACACTTAAAATATAAGATCATACACTTGACAACACTTTGTATGACATGTTATAACATGAACTCTTGCACCAACATGAAAGGATAAGGGAAGAAATAATAGATAATTATCAATTTGCAGTACCATACATAACTTTCACACTTATAAAATTATTAAATAAATTAAAATAATATTTAAATTAATGTTTAAAGGAAAAATATGACATCATTCTAACATGCCTTCTCCATACATGGAGTGGAATCAGATTACAAAGGCCAAAATGGTAACTACTTATAATATTTGAGAGAGAGGTAGGAAAAGAGAAGTATAAAGGTCACTTGAACACTTGTCATGATGAGAGGAGGAGTTAAATGTGTATTATAATGGTGTATGATATATACCATGCAATTCTTGATAGGAAAAGTGTCTCTACAAACTATGCAACTTATGAAATGTGGCATAGGGGTTCTCATTCTACACAAGAAAACTTTCTTCATCATTCACCCTTTTTCATCATCCCAAAACTGAATATGGAAATATATCATGATTGAAATGATAGGGAGGGGTTTTAAACATGATTCTCCATGTATTTTCTACATTCCTAATCATTTAGATTCTTTTAAACTGATCCATAATTGACTGTAGTTAAAGAAACTCCTTTTTTAAACACCCCTAACACTTGGCCTCAAAATTAACTTTAATTTTATATGAAAATAAATGAAATGGAGTTTATGGAACTTGGTAAGACCCTCCATGGCCTCATATTACTTAGGTACACCTTATATAGGCTTCCACTTAAAGTTCTCACACTTCTCACTATCTTGCTCACTTTGCCAGTTTGACTGATTGAGATGAAGGTGTTAGTATAAACACTTAGGAGACATTTTTTGAAATAAATTGACATTATGGGTTATATTAAGTCCCAATCCATCTCATAAATTTAGATTCATATCTTGAAACCTCCTATAGAATTCAAAACATTAAAAATAGAAAAAAAAATCTTGTTTCCCTCTTGTTCATACAAGTAGGTCAGAAAAAAAGTTGATGGGGAGGAGCCCTAAAGAGTCATTTAAAAAATATATCCAATTTCATGCTATTTCCATCCAATTTGGATATCTCCCCATCAGTGTTTTCCTAGTTGGGTACTTA
This sequence comes from Torreya grandis, assembly GCA_037957365.1. Classification (NCBI taxonomy): domain Eukaryota; kingdom Viridiplantae; phylum Streptophyta; class Pinopsida; order Cupressales; family Taxaceae; genus Torreya; species Torreya grandis. The sequence goes on along the minus strand of JARHVA010006807.1, from coordinate 637,973 downwards.
TCTAGGGTTTAGTAGGGTTTTAGGTCCTTTTTCCTCTTAATCTTTGTTCATAGATATGGAACATTACAAATACAAAAAATTAAAAAATACCAATTTTTAGGACCTTTTTAAACCTACATAAACTCCTTGTATATCCATGTAAAACCTCAGATAAGATGAGAGCATTTCAATCTAGATTATCAAGCTTGGTTCCTCATTCGACACATGCCTAACATGTTATTAAGCTCAAAAATGTATTCCTTATTTATAATGTACAAGATAAAAGCTTACATAGAAATTAAATATCCAAATAATCATTCTCAATCTCATTTTAGTGATCACCTAAGGCTATAAATAAAGTTGACCCCCCATTTGGTTTTAGGCCTAAACCATGCCTAATAGGCATGTCTACATACTTGGCAGTCCAGACCATACTATTGAGCTTATTCCATATATTCATGGTTTATCATGTTTTTTTAGTTGTCATTAAGCTTCCAACACCTTATTTCAAGGTATAATCAGAATTTATCTCATCTTATCACCTTCCTTCTTTAAAGTCTGCTAGTTTGTGTACAAAGGGAGTACCCTCTATCTAAGACAAGATAGATTGTACTTATATTTATTTAGGAAAACTAGATATAAGATGGATTTATATAAGTTATACATATGTATTATTTTTAATTTCAAACTTTGGGCACATGATTATGTCCCTCAAAATCACTAAAACCTAGGATAGACATGTGGGGAGTGGACTGTATGCAAGGTCTTACCATATGGCTATATGTTACATGATTAGAACCCTCTCCCTATATTAATATAAAATAATTAGGATATTTTGAGTTATTTTACACCATGATGATGATTCTCATAATTTTCACAAACTCTTATAACCTATGTTTGCACCTTTAACCATATTCTTACTTAGTTAGGCATGACTAATAGGTTGACCCTTTTTCTATATTTCTTCTACCTATAGGTGCATACTATACATCTAGAGATGTTTAATTGATATAAGGTATTATTTAAAACCTTAATTCCATCTCATATTCCCTTTGGTAATCTATACCATGTATTTTTTAAGCCAAAGATCTTTAATAATCATCACATGGGTCACTATAAACTATAGTTGACTGTAGCTACCAATTATTGGGGTAACATGAGTACTGTAGGCATACACCATCATTAGAATAACTATTAAATTACTTTTGGATATAATATCAGTCTTATAATCATCCATAATTATCAAATATTGGTGTATCCATTTATAAACTCATCTCAAATATGATATAGGATCGCACAATCAGCTATAGGTGAATTATTTTAGAGGAAAGGACACATGTAGGTGTCGATTAGACACCAAACAATTCATATCAACCTTTATTGATGAAATTTATGATCTTTGATATGAATTTTAACTTTATAAGTTCATTAAATAATGAATATATGTTTCACTTTCAACCTTGGGTGTAGGGATATCTTTGGAGTTCAAATCCTGTAGATGTTACTACCTAAACTCAATGTTCAAAAATACATCTTTGGGCCTTTCAACAATTGGATTCCACTAATTATATACCATATAAATTTTTAAAGGTTATTTTAATATGTGGATTATATAAGGTAAATTATTTTGGATTCACTAAAGCTCTTTTAAACATTTCCATCAAGTATCCACAAGATAACTAGGTGCTCTATTTTTGTCTTTTAGGGAAATGGTCCCTGAACACAATCTTTTCACCTCTAAAGGTAACCTTCAACCTTACCTACGAATATAGCATTTCACATAGGTCTAACATGACCCATTCATAATTATATAAAATTTGGAAAATTTTCACATGTTTCAACACTTCCATGTGACATCTCAGCTATCTATGGTGTCACCTCTAGGTGAACATTTCCCAATGTGTAGGCAATAAGTGTAAAGAAGTAGTATTGTAGGTAGTGTACATAGCTACATGCTTCTGATCAACTCAAGGAAATAACAAGGTTTCTAAATTCACTCTTAACACTCTAAAGTATTTGAAATGAGTACCAAATCTCCTATTTTAACATGACATCATCTTGATATACCTGCAAATGCACTTTGAGTTACATGTAGGAAGTGAGCAGAATTAGAGTAATGTGTATAGTGAATGATCTCATAAACAAACCTAAACTAATTAACAATTACTAAAATGTATGTTTATCACTACTAATATCTTGATACAAGTTTCAAAACCTCTATTCTAATGTGATATCCTTTTATAGATGTTAACACAATTATAGACCAAGTAGTAGTGATTGAGTGCCTGGTTTATTGGTGCATGAATTTGTAGCTAATATTGTGTCTTATCCAAAAATTAAAATGGATTATATTCAGATATTTATGACTTGAAAAAAATATTAATACCTTAATTACATCTCCATGACCACACTAGACAATCTTTATACACCTGACTACAAGTGAAAGTGGATAGAGAGTTGACTATGAGTATGACATGAATATATGTTTGATAAAAGCATGATGTTTTAAGGAAAAACATGTATTATAGGTTATAATTATGGAATTAAAACATGGAAAACACCATATAAAATTTTCATGAATCCCCTGTAGAGAATTCAACCTTATACAAGTAGTGAACCTGAGTACAACTTCACCTAGATTATCAACTTATAAATTGAAATAATTAGCCCATGAGATATTTTCCAAACATTAAAATAAGCATGGAAATTATAATATTATATATTCAACATCATTCAAAATCAATATCACTAATTGGATTTTATGTACTTGCTCAAACAAGAGCAAAACCTACATGATAGGGAAATAGTGAGCAAAAAAACATAGACAAATTGTTAGAGATGATTCATAAATCATATTTGACCAATCCTTGAAATCATGTTATGAAAATGAAACTATCTAAGTGAACTATCTCCCCCTAAATTCATTTTATCTGAAACTTCTCCAACTAGCCATACAAAACATAATCCTGTTGATTGGTTCTGTGTGTCAAGAAAGGAGATGAAGGAGTAGAATTTTTTTAGCTCAAATTTTTCACTTATAAAGTATGTAAATAATGGAAATGATTATGAATAATATTAATAACCATTTCATGACCTTATCCCATGTGTCACCCTCTCTCATGGGTTGTACAAGTGCCAAAATCTTCCTTTTTCATTTGATTTCCTAATTTTTAGTTAGAGAACCTATAATTTTCAGATGGATTGATGTTATTTACATGTAATATAAAATCTTGGATGTTGGGAACAAAAATAGAATACTTTAACACCTTTAAAACCATTCTACTTTCACATATGACCCTAAAATGACCCCTAAAGGACTCAAAATGATATAAGACCTAAGTAAACAATGACCAAGGCACAAATGACATTAAATTACAAAAATTTATCAATAAAACACCATATGACACTTTTTTATACCCATATATAAGTTTTTAGTATAAGGGGTTGACCCATTTTGACTTATGGTTAAAATGGGTCAACCCCTTATACATAAAAACTTATATAGGGGTATAACAAAGTCTCATATGGTGTTTTATTGATAAATTTATGTAATTTAATGTCATTTTTTCCATGGTGGTCAAAATGGTCAACATATTATGTGATTTCCCAAGGGTGGTATGCTTTCTAAGTGAGTATGAGTTTCCCAATCCTATCCATTAGGATATGGATTCACTTGTACATAGGTTTGACACACAAATTTCCTTTTAAAACACACACAACATAAGGAAAGACACACACAACAAGTCAAACAAATCAAAATCACACTTGTGATTCTTGAGCAATTATGGAACACAAAAATAGAATAATCAATCTAACTAACTCAAACACTAACTAACCTAAGATGAACACTTCCTTCTAGATCAAATGGTAATTTTGAAACCTTTCTTTCTTCATGACATATAGTAATTAATTTTGAAACCAAATAGATCCAAACATATTAGCTATAGAAATGAACTCTTATTGCATAAAAATATCATCAAATTTATCATATGAATCCTCAGATATAACATCTAATGGTGCTTCAATAAGACTTTCCTTCTTGGTTTCCATAGTGGTCTCTATAAGATTGGGTTTTTCTTCAATTGCAAGTTATTCAAGCTCATCAAGTAGCTCTGCATAGTCCATCCAATATTGGTAATTATCCTAAATAGGAAACTCTTTTTCCAACTTCTTAAGTCCATGAACCTAAACTTGGAAAATATCTTCAGGATATTTAAAGAGCTTCATTTGTAGCTACCAATCATCTTTGAACTCCTTGTCATCTAGAGACACTACCTCAATCTTATCTTCTTGATGTATGAGGTCCTCAATAGGGTGTCCTTCAAGATCCAATGAATCTAAGGGTGATTCAAAATCATATTGAGGTATTAAGTCATATTCAAGAATATAAAATCTGACGTTGATCTCATGAGACTCTTCTAGGGATGCAACTTCTTAAGGAGTGACTTGATCTTCACCTTTGATAGTACACTCCACTTCATACTTGAGATGGTCATCCTCAACCTCATGATTAGACATGGAGTATTTTTTAAATACCTCTCTCTTTAAGTATTGGCCACATTCCTCATGGATATCTACAAAATAGTCTTTAATATGTTTCTCTTCACTCAAGAAGGTAGGATTACCTTTTTTTTCACCAAGGGGAGTCCCTATGGTGATTTATTCCTCATAGTCACTCATGAAATATTCATGGTAAGATATGGCTTTAATTTTTTCCTCCTCATTTAATTCCTTAAAAATGGGTTAATCTTCAGGAAGGGGTGAGGTGGAAGGTTAATGGATAATATCATGGGTTTGTGGTGAAGGAAATGGAGATGGACAATGAGGTGTAGTGAAAGGTTGATGAGTTTAAGATGGAGTTTCAGATGAATGAGGAGGCTTATGAGTGGATTTAGGAAAGATAAAATCACTAGTAATCCCATAGGGATGTGACCTCTTGGGTTGATTAAAGGACAAACATATATATATATATATATATATATATATATATATATATATATATATATATATGTAGGAGTTTCATCTTGCCAATAACTTTCTTTAAATTATTTAACAACATGTTAATTTTTGAGATCTTTATCCTCCCACATACTTAGCCTATCTATTGATCATTGAAGGCACTTCTTTACCAAATCCATTTTTTCTTTGATGTCCCATTGAATTACTTATATCTATTCAAATTTCCATAACTTATGCATGTAACCTTAGGTAGTATTTATAAACCATTCCTTGAGATGATCAAGGAGCACAACATACTCTTCACCCCATGTTCTCATATTCTCTTCATTAGCTAGTAACTATGGTATGGATTCCAATAAGAACTTGATATAAGAAGGAAACATTAAAAGAGGAGGAGGTTAAAGATGGGGATCAAGACCAACTTCATGTTGTTGTATTCTAATCTACATAAATCTAAATATTACCTTGTAATATCTTTATGTAAAATTCATGTAAAAATCTGATTCCTCATGACAAGACTCATAAGAATACTCTTGAGGTTCATAGGCATCATGGTAAGGTTGGTAGGACCCTTATTAAGATTTATAGGGAGGCATTTCTCAATAGGTTTATTGGTAGCCTTCCTCATAGGGTTGTCTAACAACATGGTGTCATTATGGAGATGAAAATGGAGGAATATAGGGCTGCCATGGCTCATAAGATTGATATCCATTTTGATAGGACTATTGAGGAGTAAAATGTGGTTCATAGTAAGGCTAATAGGGATATTCATGATAGGGGTATTTAAAATAAATATTCATATTAACCTCATATGTTATATGGGATACAAAAACTGATCAAAATATTTAATAATATATACAAGGGCTACTTACAACTAGAATTTATCATTCAATGTCACCATTGGCACTAACTTGATTTCTTCCAAAATCTGATGGAGGAAAGACACACCAATAATATTTCCACTCCCTTGGACCTTGGTCCCATCGAGCATGCTAGAATTATTGTCACCAAATATCTCACCATAGAAGAGTGTGTTCAAGACTCTTTAAAATTTAGACAACCTGGGAACTCTTCCAGGTATGTGGGTGTACCTATAGTGGAAGTTATCCTTTAAATTTAAGGTCTAGCTCCCTGAATGTATCTTAAAATGCTCACACCTAATTAACTAGTTGATTATGGGTAAAAGAGTTATAATTTTCATGAAATGAACCTAATATAATGGGGTGATACACCAAGATGTATTACATACTACCATCATATTTTTGTTCACTAAGAAACAAGGCACACAAACTAACTTCCAAGTCCTATGGATTCTAACATGAGTATTTCAATTTGGAGGTGAGATGAATGAGAGATATCAAAGGTAAGTGAACCATAGCCTAGTTTCAAGCACTAAGGCTCATTTTACACTTAAAATATAAGATCATACACTTTACAAAACTTCATATAACTTGTTATAATATGAACTCTTGCACCAACATGAAAGGATAAGGGAAGAAAGGATAGAGAATTATCACTTTGCATCACCATACATCACTTGCATACTTATAAAATTATTTAAGAAATCAAAAAAATATTTTAAGTAATGTTCAAAGGAAAAATATTACATCATTATAGAATGGATTTACCATACAGGGAGTGGAATTATATTACAAAGGCTAAAATGGCAATTACGTATAGCATTTGAGAGAGAAGTAGGAAAAGAGAAGTCAAAAGGTAACTTTAACACTTTTCATGATGATAGGAGTAGTTACATGTGTATTATAATTTAGTAAGAGATAAAAAATGAAATTTTTTATAGGACAAGTGGCTCTTTAAACTATGTAACTCATGAATGTGATATAGGATTTCTCATTCTACACAAGAAATCTATCTTCATCATTCACCCTTTTTGTAAGATCCAAAAATAACTAGGGAAAGATATAATGATTGAATTGAGAGGTAGGGGTTATATAAATTCTTATCCATGCATTGGATACATTCCTAATCACATGTATTCCTTTTCAAGTGAGACATCACTGCTTGCAGTCAAAGAAACTCCTTTTTCAGTCACCCCTCCCACTTGGTCTCAAAATTAACTTTTAGTTTCCATAAAAATGCATGAAAGGGAGTGTATGAAACTTTAAAAGACCTTACATGGCCTTATATTTATTAGGTAAATATTAAATAGGCTTCCACTTGAAGTTTTCAAAATTTTTACTATCTTTTTTGCTTTACCAATTTGATTGGCTGAGATGAAGGTTATAGTAGAAACACTTAGAGACTTTCTACTGTAATAAATGGACATGAGGGGTTATCCTAAGTCCCATACCATATCTTAATTTTAGTTGCATATGTTGAAACCTCCTAGAGCCTAAAAACATTAAAAACAATCAAATAAAGCTAGTTTCCCTCTTGTTTGTATAAGTAGGTTAACACAAAATTTGATGGAGAAGAGCCATGAAGAGTCCTCTACAACTTCCATACACTTTCATGGTCATTTAATCTCATTTGGATAGCTCTCCATCTTCATTTTCCTTTTTAGGTCCTTATCTAGGGTTTAGTAGGGTTTTAGGTCCCTTTTTATCTTTAACTTTGTTCATATATATGGAACATTATAACTATAAACAAATTACAAAAGAGTAATGTTTATTACCCCTATAAATCTCCCCAAATTCCTTATATCTCCATGCACAACATTAGAGAAGATGTGATCATCACAATCTAGCTTATCAGGCTTGGTTCCTCATTATGCATAAGACTAATATGAATTTTAGCTCAAAAATTTATTCCTTATGTTTTATATGAAATATATAATCTTATACACATCTGAAATATCCCCATAAACATGTTCCATATCATTTTAGTGATCACCTAAGGTTAGAAATGAAGTTGACCCCCCATTTGGTTTTAGGCTTAAACACTTGTTTACATACTTCACAATACAAACCATAGTATTGAGATTATTACCTATATGTATGTTTTTTATGGTTTTTTAGGTGTCATTAATCTTAACACACCTTATTTAAATGTCTAATCAACCTTTATCTCACATTATCACCTTCCTTATTCAAAACTTGCCAGTTTATGTACAAAGGGAGTACCCACTATTTGAGACAAAATAGAGGGTACTTACCCTATTTACTCAAGAAAAATAGATATTTTATGGGATTATCCAAGATATAATTATGTAATGTGTTCAAATTACAACCTTTTTTCACATTATTAGATCCCTCAAAAGGACTAAAACTTAAGATAGTCCTATGGGGAGTGGATTGTATGCAAGGTCTTACCATATGGCTATAGGGTACTTTATTAGAACCCTCTCTCTCTCTATTAATATAATATCATGAATGCTTTTTTAGGTGTTTTAAACCATTATGGATACATTTAAAATTTTCACAAACTTGTATAACCCATGATTTCACCTTTAACCATATTCTTACTCAATTAGGCCTGGCTAAAGGGTGACCCTATTTGTATATTTCTCCTACATATAGGTGTATATTACATGTCTAGAGCTATTTAAATTTATATAAGGTATTATTTAAACCCTTAGTTTCATATAAAATTCCTTTAATTCATCTATACAATGAATTTTCTATGCCAAATACCTATAATAATCATCACTTGGGTCACTATCAATTATAGTTGATTGTAGCTACCAATTATTAGGGTAATAGGAGTACTATATGCATACACCATCTTTGGAATCACTATTAAATATATTTAAAATATAATATAAGTCTTATAAGTATACATACTTATAAAATATTGGTTTCTCCATGTATATACTCACCACAACGATGATATAAGATCTCGTAGTTAGTTGTAGGTAAATTGTTTCAGGGGACATGATACCTATAGTTGTAGATTATACTCCAAATAGTTCATATCAAACTATATTGATGACTCTTATGTTAATTGATATGAATTTTTACTTGATAAAGTCATTAAATCAAGAATATATATTTCACTTTAAACCTTGGGCATAGGGATCTCTTTGGATTTCAAATCTTATAGATGTTACTACCTAAACTCAATGTTCAAAAGTGTTTCTTTGGGCCTTTCAACAATTGCCTTCCACTAATAATCTACCCTCCAAATTTTTAAAGGTTATTATACTATGTATAATATATAATATAAATTATTTTGGATTTACCAAATATATTTGAAACATTTCCATGGGGTATGCATAAGATAACTAGGTGCTTTATTTTTATCTAATAGGGAAATGGTCCCTGAACAGAGTCCTTTTACCTTTGAAGGTAACCTTGGACCTTGCCTACCAATATAAAATTTAACATAGGCCTTACATGATATATTAAACATTATATGACTTCAATAAATATTTCACCACATGTTTCAAAAATTCCATGTGACATCTTAGCTCTTTATGGTGTCACCTGTAAGTGAACATTTCCCAGTATGCAAGCAGTGAGTGTAAAGAAGTAGTATTATAAGTAGTGGGCACAAATACATGATTTTAATAAAATATAGGCCCTTATAAGGTCTAAAAACACACTCTTAACACTCAAAAGTATTTAAAATGAGTACCAAGACTCCATTTCCAACATGACATCATCCTGAGATACTTGTAGATACACTTTGAGTTGTATGCAAGTAGTGTACAAATTTGGAGGAATGTGCATAGTGAATGATCTCATGAAAAAAAATAAACCACTTACCAATTCCTAAAATGTATTTTTATCATTATTAGTATATTTAAGCAACTTTAAAAATATCTATTCCAGCATGATATCCTTCTATTGATGCTAACACAGTTACATGCCAAGAAGTTTTAATTAAGTGACTGGTTTGTATGGTGCATGAGATTCTATCGAATCTTGTATCTTATCCAAAAATTCAAATGTATTATATTTATCTCTTTATGAATTGAATTTACAAGACAAGTTTCATACACTTGACTAAAAGTGAAAGTGAATAAAGAATTAATTGTGAGTATGGCATGACTAAATGTTTAATCAAAGAATGATGTTGTAAGACCAAACATGGAATGGGGGTGAAAATTATGGAATTTAAACATGGAAAAAACCATATCCCATTCACATGAATCAATTTCAGATAATCCAACCTTCTATAAGTAGTGAACTTGACTGTAATTACACCTAGATTATCAACTTGTAAACTACACTAATTATCCCATGAGATATTTTCCAAACATGAAAATAAACATATAAATAAAGTAAAGAGAGAGTAAAAAATATTTTTAATCAATATCACCAACTTAATTTTGCATACTTGCTCAAACAAGAGCAAAACCTACAGGGTATGGGAAATAGTGAGCAAAAAAAACATAGTCATCTTGTTAGAGATGATTAATAAAGAATAGATGACCAATCCTTGAAATATTATTATTAAAATGAATCTATCTGAGTTTAATATCTCTCCCCAAAGGTGTTTAGTGTAAAACTTCTCTAACTAGCCATACCAAGCATAAAACTACTTAATAGTTATATGTGTCTAGAAAGGAGATGAAGGAGTAGAATGGTTTTAGCTCAAATTTGGCACTTTAAAAGTATATAAAGTGTGAAAATGAGTTTGAATAAGTTTAATATACATTCCATGACATTATCCCATGTGTCACCCTCTCTTATGGGTCGTACAATGCCAAACTCTTCCTTTTTCAATTGATTTCCTAATTTTCAGTTAGAGAACATAAATGTTTTAGATGTATTAACATTATTGACATGGAATCTAACGTTTTGGAAGTTGGGAAGAAAAATAAGACACTTTTATACCTTGAAAACCATGCCACTTTCATATATGACCCCAAAATGATGCTTAAGGGACTCAAAATGGCATAAGACCTAATCAAACCATGACCAAGTCATAAATGGAATTAGATTACATAAAATTTAAAAAAAAAAACACCATATGAAACTGTATTATACCCATATACAAGTTTTTTAATATAGGGGGGTTGACCCATGTTAACTTGTGGGCAAAATGGTCAACATCTTTAGCAATTTCCCAACGGTGGTATGCATGCTATGCTAAGACTACTTGCCTAATATTGTTCATTGGGTGATGGAGTTACTTGTGCATATCTTTGACACATAAATTGACTTTTATAACACACACAACACAAGTAAATACACACACAACAAGAAAAACTAATGAAAATCACACTTGTGCTTCATGAGCACTTATGGAACACACAAACAAAACAACCAATCTAACTAACTCAAACACTAACTAACCTGAGATGAACACTTCTTAATGGATTAAATGGAAAGTTTTAAACATTTATTTCCTCATGAAATTGATTAATTAATGAGGCTTTTATCCTTATGACCCTTGGCCTTGATGCCTCCATCTTTTTCATGGTGTTTTCAAACTTCATTGGCATGGTGCTAAAGGAAAACAAAGCAAATTCAAACATATTAGCTATAAAAATGAAATCTTCATGCATAAAAATAGCCTCAAATTTCACATATGACTCCTTAACTATGAAATCCAATGGTGGTTCAACAAGACTTTCCTTCTTTGTTTCCATAGTATTCTCAATATAATTGGGTTTCTCTTCAGCTTTAAGCTCTTAAAACTCATCATGGAACTCTACATAGTCCACCCAATCTTGGTCATTTTACATCATGGGAAACTATTTCTCCACCTTCTTAATTCCATGACCCTCAACTTGGAAAATATCTTCAAGCTCTTGTAAGACATTCATTTTTATCTGCAAATCATCTTTGTCCTCTTTGTCATCTAGAGCCACTACTTATTCAATATTTTCCTCTTGATGTATGAGGTTCTAAATATGGTGTTCTTCATGATCTAATTCATCTAAGGGTGATTCAAAATTACATTGAGGTATTGAGTAATCCATAAGAACAACAACTCCCTCCTTGATCTCATGAGACTTTTCTAGGGATACAACTTCTTGAGGAGTGACTTGATATTCACCTTTGATAGTACACCCCACTTCATGATTGATATTGTCATCTTCATCCTCATAATCATACATGGAGTCTTTTTCAAATACCTCTCTCTTCAAGGCTTGGCCACATTCCTCATGGATAGCTACAAAATAGTTTTCAATATGTTTCTCTTCACTCAAGAAGGTAGGATTGCCTTTTTCTTCACCAAGGGAAGTCCCTATGGTGATTTCTTCCTCATAGTCACTCATGACATCTTCTTGGGTAGTTATGACTTAAGATTTTTCCTCCTCATTTACTTCCATCAAAAGGGGCTACTCTTCAATAAGGTGTGAAGTGGAAGTTTTATGGATAGGGTCATGGGTTTGAGGTGACGGAGTTAGAATATGAGGTGTAGTGGAAGGTTTATGAGTTGGAGATGGAGTGTGGGTTGAAGGAGAAGGATTATGAGTGGATTTAGGAAAGATAAAAACACTAGTAAGGTCATATGGAAGTGAATTATTAGGTTGATTAGAAGGACAAACATCTAAATAAGTAGGATTTGCATCTTTCCAATAGCTTTCTTGAAATTATTCAACAATGTTAGGTTTATTTTTTAGCTCTTTATCCTCCCACATACTTAGCCTATCTATTGAAAATTTAAGGAACTTCTTTTCCAAATCCATTTGTTATTTGATGTCCTATTGAGTTCCTTTTATCTCTTCAAACGTCTATAACTTCTACATGTAACCTTGGGTGGTAATTCTGAACCATTCCATGAGATGATTAGGGAACACATCATACTCATCATCCCATGTTCTCATATTCTCTTCATTAACTAGTAACTATGGTATGGATGCCAATAAGGAATTAATATAAGAAGGAAAAAATGAAGGAGGTAGAGGGTAATTATGGGGATCAAGACCAACTTCATTTTATTTTATTATAGTATTTATGAATCTACATATTACCTTTTAATACCTTTATGTACAATTCATGTAAACATCTATTTCCTTATGACAAAACTCATAGGAATACTCTTTAGGTTCATAGGCATCATGGTATGGTTGGTAGGACTCATATTGGGAATGATAGGGAGGCATTTATTGATGGGTTTCTTAATAGCCTTCCTCATATAGTTTTTCAACAACATGGTGTCCATATGGAGATGGAAATGAAGGACTATATGGATTCCATTTCTCATAAGATTTATATACATTTTTATAAGACTATTAAGGAGTAAAATGTGGTTCATAGTAAGGCTGATAGGGAGATTCATGATAAGGGTATTCACCATAGATGTTCATATTAACCTCATATGTTATATGGGATATAAAAAATGATCAAAATATTCACTAAGATACACCTAGGTTGCTTACAATGAGAATTTATCATTCAGATTCACCATTGGTTCTAACTTGATTCCAAAAGCTAATGGAGGAAAGACACACCAATAATATTTCCACTCTCTTGGATGTTGGTCCCACTAGGAATTCAAAAAAAATTGTAAAAAAATATAAAACCTTATAATATGGTGTTCAAGCCTCTTTAATATTTTTTAACATGGGAACACTTTTAGGTATGTGGATGTACCTATAGTGGAAGTGAGCCTCTAGATTTAAGGGCTAGCTCCCTAAATGTATAGTGAAATGCTCACACCTAATTAACTAGTTGATTATGGGGAAAAGAGTTAATTTTTCATGAAATATAACTAATATAAGGGGTTGATACACTAATATGTCTTCCATATGACATTCATACTTTCCTACACTAAGAAACAAAGCACACAAATTAACTTCCAAGTCCTATGGATTTTAGCAAGAGTATTTAAATATGGAGGTGATATGCATGAGATCTATCCTAGGTAAGTACCCCATAAGTTATTTTAGACACTAATGATCTTTACACACATAAAAAATATCCTCATATAGTTGACAACACTTCATATGACTTGTTATAACATGAATTCTTTCACTAACATGAAAGGATAAGGGAAGAAAGGATAGAGAATTATCACTTTGCATCACCATACATCACTTGTACACTTAGATAATTGTTCAATAATTCAAAATAATTTTATAATTAATGTTAAAATTAAAAATATGACATCATTATGGTAGGGATATACCATACATGGAGTGGAATTAGATTACAAAGGCCAAAATGGCAACTACTTATAGCATTTGAGAGAGAAGTGGGAAAAGAGAAGTCTAAAGGTCACTTAAAAACTTTTAATTATAAGAAGAGTTACATGTGTATTATAATGGATTAGGATATAGAAAATTAAAGTATAATAGGATAAGTGGCTCTCCAAACTATGCAACTCATGAAATGTGGCATTGGAGTTCTCATTTTGCACAAGAAAACTATCTTCATCATTCACCCTTTTTACAACATCCCAAAATAGACAAGGAATATATCTCATGATTGAAATGAGAGGTAATGGTTGTATATATTTTTATCCCTACATTAGTTTCATTCCTAATCATCTATATTCCTTTGAAAGTGAATCATCACTACCTACAATTAAAGAAACTTCCTTTTCAGTCACCCCTCACACTTGGGCTCAAAATTAGCTTCATTTTTTCATGAAAATCCATGATATATAGTGGATGAAAATTTTAAATACCCTCCATCACTTTATATTTATTAGGTAAACCTTAAATAGGCTTCCACTTGAAGTTCTCACACTTTTCACTATCTTGCTCACTTTGCTAGTTTGACTAGCTGAGATGAAAGTGCTAGTAGAAACACTTAGGAGACTTTATGATTAAAAAATGGACATTAGGGGTTATAATACGTCCCAATACATCTATTAAAGTTATTTTCATCTCTTGAAACCTTCAAGAACCTATAAAATATAAAATACAATCAAATAAATCTAGTTTCCCTCTTATCTATATAAGTAGGTCTGCACAAAATTTTAGGAGGAGGAGACCTAAAGAGTCCTCTACAACATCCATCCACTTTCATGGTCATTCCATCCCATTTGGATATCTCTCCATCTTTGTTTTCCTAGTCAGGTCCTTATCCAAGGTTTAGTAGTGTTTTAGGTTCTTTGTTCATAGAGATGAAAATTATAATTGAAAAAAAAATCCAAAATATAAATGTTTAGGATTCCTATAAACATTTTTAAACTCTTTTTATCTCCATGCACAACATCATAGAATATGTGAACATCTTAATATAGCTTATCAAGCTTGGTTCCTCAATCCGCATAGTCTTAATATGACTTTAACCTTTAAAATGGATTCCTTATGTTTTATATGTAATATATAAGATTAGAAACATCTAAAATATCCCCATAAATATGTTATATCTCATTTTATTTTTCACATAATGTTATAAATGAAGTTGACCCCCCATTTGGTTTTAGTCCTCAACCATGCTTAATAGGCCTGTTTGCATACTTGGTAGTTTAAACCATATTGTTGAGTTTATTACCTCTATGCATGGTTTATCATATTTTTTATGTGTAATTTATATTCCTACACATTATTTAAATTTATAATCAACATTTATCTCACCTTATCACCTTCATGTTTCAAAACCTACTAGTTTGTGTATAAAGGGAGTACCCTCTATCTAAGACAAAATAAAAGGTAATTCCACTATTTACTATGGAAAAATAGATATTGGAGGTGATTATAAAATTGATAATGATGTAATATTCTTAATTACAAGCCTTATTCACATTATTAGATCCCTAAAAATCACTAAAACCCAAGACAGACATGTGGGGAGTGGACTATATGCAAGGTCTTACCATATGGCTATAGGTTACTTGATTAAAACCCTCTCTTTATATATTAATATAGTATAATGAGGGTATTTTTATATTTTTTACACCATTATTAAGATGTTAAAAATTTTCATAAACTCTTATAACCAATGCTTTCATGTTTGACCATATTGTTACTCAATTAGGCATGACTAATAGGCTAACCCTATTTGTATGTTTTCCCTACCTATAGGTGTATATTACACATCTAGAGTTGTTTAAATTTATATAAGGTATTATTTAAACCATTAATTACATATAATATCCATTTGGTTCATATATAACATGCATTTTATATGTCAAATACCTATAACAACCATCACTTGGGTCACTGTCAACTATAGTTGACTGTAGCTACCAATTGTTGCGGTAATAGGAGTATTGTAGACATACACCATCTTTTTAATCACTATTAAATGACTATTTGATCCCGTATCAGTCTTATAATCATCCATCCTTAGCAAATATTTGTGTCTCCATGTATAAAATCACCTCAAAGATGATATAATATTTCACAGTCAGTTGTAGGTGAATTATTTCAGGGGAAAAGACATGTGTAGGTGTAGATTAGACTCCAAATAGTTCATATCAACCTATATTGATGACCCTCATTCTCCTTCATATGAATTTTCACTTGATAAGGTCATTAAATAATGAATATATTTTTCACTTGTAACCTTGGGTGTAGGTATCTCTTTGGAGTTCAAATCTTGTAGATGTTTCTCCCTGAACTCAGTGATCAAAAGTGCATCTTTGGGCCTTTTAACAATTGCCTTCCACTAATCATCTACCCTAAAAAAAATTTATGGCTCTTATAATATGTTTAGGATACAAGGTAAATTATTTTTGATGCACAAAAACTCTTTATAACATTTCCATGGGGTATCCACAAGATAACTAGGTGTTCTATTTTTGTCTTTTAGGGAAATGGTCCCTAAACACAGTATTTTCACCTTTGAAGGTAACCTTCAACCTTGCCTACCAAAATAGAATTTAAAATAGGTATTACATGATATCTTCAACATTATATGACTTCATATAAGGCTGCACCACATGTTTCAGCACTTTTATGTGACATCTCAACTCTTTATGGTGTCACTTGTAGGTGAACATTTCCCAATGTATAGGCAGTGAGTGTAAAGAAGTAGTATTATAGGAAATGTGCATAACTACATGATTGTGATAAAATATAATCCATAACAAGGTATCCAAATACAATCTTAACAATCTAAATGAATTGAAACTATTACCAAGGCTCCCATTCCAAAATGATGTCATTATGAGATACCTGTAGATGCATTTTGAGTTACATGTAGGAAGTGAGAAAAATTAGAGTAATGTGCATAGTGAATGATCTCATGAACAAACCCAAAATACTTAACAATTACTCAAGTTTATTTTTATCACTATGAATATATTTAAACAAGTTTAAAAACATCTATTCTAATGTGATATCCTTCTATAGATTCTAACACAATTATAGACCAAGCAGTGGGAATTGAGTGACTAGTTTGTATGGTGTATGAACTTATAGCCAATATTATGTATTCTCAAAAAATTCAAATGGATTATATTAAGATCTTTATAATTTGATACAAGTTTTAATTCCTTCATAATACCTCCATGAGCACACTAGGCAAGCTTCATACACTTAACTACAAGTGAATGTTGATAGAGAGCTAATTGTGAGTATGACATAACTAAATGTTTAATAAAAGAATGATGTTGTAAGACCAAATATGGAATTTAAGTGACCATTATGAAATTTTAACATGGAAAACACCATATACCATTCACATGAATCCCTTGTAGGGAATCCAACCTTCTGCAAGTAGTGAACTTGATTAGAACTTCTCCTAGATTATCAACTTGAAAACTAAAATAAAAAGCCCATGATAACTTTGAAAAACATGAAAATAAGAATGGAAAGCATGAGAGGAGATACTCAACATCATCCAAAATAAATATCACCAAAAATATTATATGATTTTTTTCAAACAAGAGTAAAACCTAAAGGTTATAGGAAATAGTGAGCAAAAAAACATAGTCAACTTGTTAGAGATGATTCATAAATAATATTTGACCAATCCATGAAATATTATAATTAAAATGAATATTTTTGAGTTTAATAACTCCCCCAAAATGTGTTTGGTCTGAACCTTCTCCAACTAGTCGTACCAAGCATAAAACTATTGACTAGTTTTGTGTGCCTAGAAAAGAGATGGAGTAGAATGGTATTAGCTCAAATTTGGTAAAATATAGTATGTAAAACATGTAAATTCATATAAACAAGTTGAATATCCATTACATGACCTTCTTACATGTTTCACTCTCTCTCTCATGGGTCATATAGGTGCTAAAATCTTCCTTTTTCAATTGATTTCCTTATTTTTACTTAGAGAACCTAAAAATTTTAGATGTAATAAAATTAATGACATGGAATATAATGTCTTGGACATTAGTAATAAAAATAGGGCACTTGGACACCTTGAAAACTATGCCACTTTCATAGATGACCCCAAAATGATCCCTAAGGGACTTAAAATGACATAAGACATAATCAAACCATGACCAAGGCACAAATGGTATTAAATTACATAAAATGAACAATATGTAGACACCAAAATTGTGTCTACTCCTTGGTCGACTCCCCCTTGGTCTCCTTGGTCCACTTCTAAACATTCATAATCCACATACATATTAATTTAAAATAAAATACCTATTTTAAATTAATAACACCTCACCCATGACACACCACCCTTGACACCTGACCCATGACACATCACCCTTGGATTCCTCACCCTTGGATACCCTCATTTATCACCCTATGACTAATCATTCCAACTCTCCCACTAATCTTCATGCTTATTAAACCTACCTTTGACCATTTAACCACGACCACTGAACTCGGCAGACGGAGGAACGGGCAAAAGGCTAAAAATAGCCTTTTTACCCATCTTCTAGCCACCAACGTCGGTTATCCTTTGGCCAACACCGGTAGGATCGCTGATGTCAGTTGCTTAAAACCAACTTGCAGGTTGAATGGAAAACTAATCATAGACTTGAATGCAAATTATCTTGCACCCAGAATTTGACCTCTCTCTCTCTCTCCCAGATGCATGCCAAGCATCACAGGCTACAAGAACTCTGCATCAGTCACTTCACCCTTGATTGAAACATTGTAGGAAGTCTTCTACATCAGCCGTATTAGCAACAAGTCTTCTACACTCCTTCAGCAAGCAAGAGCTAAGTATTTCTTTTGCCCTTTCATTCCTGTAACTTAGAATGTATTTGTAATCAGTCTCCATTTACTACTTCTAAGTATTGTAGATCAGACCAAACCTGACTTTCTTCCTAGAGAGGCTGAGAGGCCTTCCCCATATCCTTACTCCTTTTGACAACCTGTCCTCTACCCCTTATCCCTCTTAAGACTCTATTGGCTTCCCCGGTAATCTTGCACCGACCTCCAGACCCAGACAAACCTTCCAGACCCCTCTGTCAACTACAACCCTGTCCAAAATTTGCCTAAGGCCATTACCCTGACCAACATCGACCATTTCCCTTACCAATGTTGGTAGAATAACCAACGTTGGCAACTTGACCAACCGATGCCGATAGAACCACCAACGTCGGCAACTATGACAGACTGATAGTAGAATACAGGTACGCATTATCTCCATTTCTTTTGTTTAGTCTTTTCACCATTTCTCTTTCCAACAACATTCTTTTATCAACTAGTGGATTGTCATCCCTCAAGGAAGTCTTTGCACTTTTGGGACTGAGTATATCACTTGGTATTCCACCATATATCCATCTAACATTTTCCTTGTCTAAGTCTTTCTTATCCATAGGTGTCATCCTCCACAGCCAAAGAGGAGCTCCTTCAGTTGTATGGATACAGTGTGCAAACTTCATCTGGGTATGTACAAACCCCTGATCATTATCTTAGTTTCTTTCATCTTTTGAATGTGAAAAGCAAAAAATAGTTAGAAACATTCTGGCATGCCCAGTGGGACCCCTGGAGTTTTCTTTGGGTTCATCCTTTTTCTTCTAAAGTCAAACATTCATATAGGTGCATTAGATTCCTTCTTGCATCCTTCTTCTATCTCTTTATTTCGAAAAGACATCATAAGTGGAAATTAAAAGGAATCTCTTTCTTTTTCTTCTTGTCACCTTTCCTTCTTGCATCTTAGAGTAGTGAAGTTCATGCTCTTAACCTTTTTCCAAATTGTTTGCATCTGAACAAAACATTTCAATCTGGGCTTAAAATCTATTGCATTTCATTTCTGCCTAAATGCATACTTAGATCTCACATCTAGTAATTAAAAATGCATTATGAATAAATCTTAGTGCACTTATGTTACATGACCAGACCACTATCACAAATCAAACATCTAAACATATCTGAGACAAGGTCTAACTAGGATTTCATCACCTAGCAGATACCTTACCCTTCCTGGCGATCCCACTTGGACTTCACTACCAAGGGGAGAACCCACTCTATTCTCTGGCAGAGTATAAACTCTAGGGGAAGTATATATTGGCTAAGTGACCCAGCATATCTCTGGGCTCTTGAAGTGAGGGGAGCTTGCTCCTTAGCACCAGGCCATGTACATAACCTAATACAAATTTTGAGCACCAAAACTAACCTAAAACCAACTTTAGATTGCTTCTTCTAGGACCCGTTCTAAAAGCCAACTTCCCAAACACACTCTTCTAAGGCATAAGCCAACAAGACTCTAAAACTTATTCTTAGGAATTAATGTTTAGGGGCTGCTTGTCTTCATATATTTTTCTATCTCTATCTAGTTTTTTGAGTTGGTGAGGTCGCATTCTGAGCTCCAAGAACAACTCAGACTTTCTTCTTTCTTCCAAAAACATTCAGTTTTCTAAAGTTTCTAGAAATACACAGTAACCGACATTGGTTTTTCCATTGATGTCATCAACTGATCTTCACTAACATTAGTTATCTGACCGACATCAGCAACTTTCTTCATCGACATCAGTTTTTACACTGACGTCAGTAACTGTCAAAAAAATTTCTTCTCAAAATAGCAAGCTAAGAACTTGACCTTTATACTGTCAAAAACACATTCTGGTTTCTAAAACTAAAAAAAACATAGTTTTTGGAACTTGACCCTTCTTGCCTTGGATGGTTTTGACACGTAGTCAAACCAAAACTCTTGTTGACCACGCAAGGCAACAACCACTCCCGTCTTCGCCTTCTATATCAAGTCCTCTAATTGAGTATCATTTAGAGACTGAACGAACTCCTACCCAACCAACCCTGACTCAACCCCCTATTATTCTTGAAGGGGACCAAGACTTTGAAAGGTTCCTTGACCTCAATGTCAAGGCCCTTCAGCACTATCTCGTAAGAAGTCAAATGTGAGACTCTTCAGGCAACCCAGTTAATGGGATGCCAACTTATTTAGTTGACATGACAATCATATCAATGACCTTTGTAACTCAACCCATAGACACCCAGGCCATTGCCTCAACTAACAACCTGACCATGACCAATATTCAAAGTGTGGCCTCTCCTTTTGTTTCTGGACCTACCTCCTTTGGGGTTCCTGTACCCCCTCAACCATAAACTGGTCAACAAAGTTATACACCATTCCAAAACATAATTGTCTCCATCCCACCTACTCTTGCACCCATAAACACAAGGGTGGCAACTCATCCTTTCGCTAGTGTTGCCACCACTCAACCACCTTTGGTGGCACCTAGTCAAGTTCTACCTTCTAGCTTCATAACACAACCACCCTTGACTCCAACATTAGTCCCTATGACTAGTTACCAATATGTTGTGCCTATACAAGTGCAACCTAGTACATCATACACTCCATCTAACACCTTCCAAGTGCCCTATAACCTAGGGGGCACCCCACCTACAAATCCACCAACTGATCTAATCAAGATGTTGATGGACAAAATGTCTAATCTTGAGACATCCATTTTGGGTTCAAGAAATGTCCTCTCATATGAATAAATCTATAATGAACCCATTCATCCTTTAGTCCCGATCCAACCATATCCTAGTCAGTGGAAACTTCCTAAGTTTACTCACTTCCAGAGTAAGGAAGACCCACAACAAAATCTACGAGTGTTCAAACATGCTTGTTACCTTATAGCACATGATGATGCGTTATTACTATGAACATTTCCTATGTCGCTTTATGGTGCTACCCTCGATTGGTATAGTTATATTGCCAGTCATTCTCTCTTTTCTTTCAATCAACTTGCCCAATTATTTCTTGACCAATTTTCAATTAACATAACTAAAAAGGTCTCCATCATGGACCTATATTCTATTAGACAATTTGATGATGAATCCATAGCCGATTTCATTGCTTGATGGAGAAGTTTAATCAACCAACTCTCCTTTTCTTTACCTCAACCCGAGCTCATTGAGCTCTTTTCACAAGTGTGTGCCAAACATATCTCATCTACTTTGTGGGTCCAAACATTCTGCACATTTAACGAAGCTTTCACCATGGCTAGGAAGCTTGAACTCCACGCGGTCGAAGAAGACAAGGTCACATTGCGTAGTAAAAATACTAACACAAAATCAAATGACCCTTCTTCGTCCAAACCTTCTTCTTCATATTCCAAGTCCAAGGGATCAACAAATGTTGTGGTCCTTAGGCCATCATCTTCAACAACAACCAAACAATCTGAACCTTCCACATCTCAAAGTATTACATGACAATTCTAACAACGATACGTACATCATCAATATACTCCACTAGGAGAATCATATGCATCCGTGTTGGATAAACTTGTCAAATAGGGGGTCCTAAACCTCCCCCAAATTTGACCACCACCTCAATTTGACCCCTTAAAAGCCATCCCTACATGGTATAGGGAAAATGACTTTTGTCATTATCACCGTGTCCAAGGCCATGACATAAACAACTGCAAAACCTTCAAAAACATTGTCCAAGACATGATAGATAAAGGTGATCTTGTCTTGGATAACCGAAATGCACCACCTAACCAAAACATCGACATCTTTAGACAACCTTTCCCTAACCATCCCCCTAGTCAAAATCACATTTAGACCATGGCTGAAGACCCCCAAGAGCATAATATACACACAGTCAACACAGTCTCACCTCTTATGCCTAACCAACCTCTCACAGTCTGAAGAGGTTAGCCCACCCATTTGTCCACCATAGGTAGAAGAGCCTTCTTCTCTTATTTCTCCCCTACAAGTGGAAGAACCCTCTACTCCTATTAGTTCTCCATTGACCTCTCTTATATTGGAGGATGCTTTGACCATACCGACGCCACTGGCCCCACCTTCATCCTTCCTACTACCAATGGGGGACCTTACCTTTCCTACTCCTCAACCACAAGTAAAAGGCAAATCATCCTTGCCCTCTATCCTCTTAAGGAGTCACATTCTCCAATTCCTTCTCCACCAAGAGAAGAACCTATCTCTTCACCTACTTCAACCGAAGACGTTCCAATTATGACTCTCTCATGCCTTGGGTCTGAGATCGCTGCATCTAACACATTTTCAGTCTCACAACCACCCACATCTTCTAAAGAACCAAGTCCTCATCCAACATCTTCCAAACCATTCTCTCGATTGGTGGAGAAACTAGGACTTCTCCATTCAAGGAAATTAGAACATGAGGCATTATGGGAGCAACTCAAAGCTCCTCACCTTACACGTCCCATCTCATCTCGTGTTGTCGACCCTCCTGTGCTAAAATCTCAAAAAGTCTCTGACGAGGACCAGGATTCTACTTCTAAATATTTAAAAGCCTAACTATCCACATCTAAACCTAAACCCTCACAAACATCCACCATACCAACACTAGTTAAATCCCTCAGTGTTTGCCCCATATCTAACCTCACTCACCCACAAGTGATGGTAGACTTGAATCTCACCTCACATAATAGTAGTCCTCGCACTAAACCAAAGAAGGCTACTAAACCACACCAGAGAACTTTTCTCCCACCATCACCATTGCCCTCTATTTTGGGCCCACATCCCTCTACCTTAATTGGAGTGCTCCCTACTCCAACCCCTAACAAAAACAAGTTACCTCCATTACTCCCTTTACCCACCAAAGACACACCTCCTCTGAAAAATTTGACACCCCTCACAAAGAAAGTGTCATCTCCACGAGTGACCACACCACCAACCCAAAAGGTGGTGTGGAAATCTCCCTCAACAACTCCCAAACAAAAGTCATCAACATCTAGTGCATCATCAAGCACGGAGCCCTTAGTAGGTTCATACACTTTGATACTACACCAACTTTTACAAACTTATAACATCACTCTTCCACCTATTAAAACATTTCAACCCCTCAGACCAAAACTGTCTTGGTTCGATGACACTAAAATTTGCCTATATCATCGCACACATGGGCATGACACTAAAAATTATTGTGCCCTTAAGGTTGTCATCCACCAATTCATGGAAAAAGACACCCTTTTTATTGAAGATACTGTCAACAAATCTCCAACACCGTCTCATGTCTCCTAACCCTTTTCACTGTCACACTCATCAACTCTCGGATCAAAACCATCTTGGTTCGATGACACTAAATTTTGTGCATATCATCACACACCTGGACATGACACTGAGATTTTTTGTGCTCTTAAAGCTGTCATTTGTCAACACCTAAAAAAGGACACCTGTTTCATTAAAGATCCTTTTGACCACCCTTTCATCAAACCATCGACACCATCCCATACCTCTCAAACATCCTCACCTAAATCGGGAGCCCATCATCAAACTGTGGTTCCTCTACCACCTTTTACCCCATTATTCAAAATCAACACCATCAATGTGGCCACTAGGTCACAAACTTTAAAGGATAAAGGGAAAGGGAAGGTTTCTCTCCCTCAAACATATCCATTCGTCAAGCCTCCTCAACCATCAAAACCCAAGATTTCAATTTTGGGCACATCTCGACCAACTTTTTTGAAACCTATTCATGACCCCATGGTGAAACAACCTCACCAAACTTGTGTGAAGACATCTTTGTATGACCTCATACAAAGCTCTCCACAACATCATCAAGCCTTAATCAAAGCCTTACATGTAGTGGAGGTCCCACCTAAAGACCCCCAACCACTAGCTTCTTTAATCAAAACATTACCAACCATTGCCTCTGTCACCGTCCCTAATTCTGAGATTCCAAACTTCAACTTGGAAGATCAGGATCTCATCCTCTCAAACTAAAGTCTATCAAGAAAAAGCTTCTTAGGATGCATCCTTGCATCACACTCCTTGATGAAGAGAAGCTTCAATGTCTTCTCTCCATCTTATCCAACCATTTCTCAAACATTGTCCCTGTCACAAAAATGACTAGGGGAATTCAACTCTATACTGACTATCACGACCTCAACCAAGCATCGACCAAACATCAACCAACCAAGAAACATCAATCAACTTCTTAATCATCACCAACATGTGACCAAGATGGAAAGAAGCAAATGAGGAAAGTTTGGTCCTAATCAGCTCAGACCTTATATCATAACGCATGAGTATGGATCAGGGACTTATCATCTGTCTTCTCTTAAAAGCCAGCCAAAAACTGAGCCCCTTAATGCCTTGCATCTATGACCATTCTACTATTAATCAAGTACTCATTCACTTGATATTTAACTTGAGCTCATCCCTTGGGCAACCCCCATCATCCTCGTCCTTATTCTTTTCAACCCTTTTTCCCTATAAACATTATTTAACCCTTTTGTCAAGCATGTATGCTTTGTCCTAATAAAAGGGAGCCCTTAAGCTTCTATAGTCTTTTCCATGACTAAAAATCTTGTCAAAAATAAATGGAGATGTCAAAAAAAATATCCAAATGTCATAAACTATAAATGTAGACTGCTCCCTCGAAGGACAGCTACATCATTGTTGTAATTGATAGACTGATCCCTTAAAGGACAGCTATTCAAAGTCATTTAACCATATAAAGCAAACATATAGACCACTCCTTCAAAGGATGGATATACACAAATCTTGCTACAAACAACACTCTCTTAGAAGCTTCCCGCATCGATTAGCTTCACAAATGACCACAAAACAAAACAACATCCCCACATAGACTTCTCGCATCGATCAGTCTACCAACAAAAAAAAAGTGTCATGGACTTGACTTATAGTCATTCTTAGGGTCTCCTATAAAAAGGGGCAAAGTTATCCCTACTTAAAAAGGGTCACCCTATCCTAACATATCACATCACCTACTCAAGGGATTTCAAGCTCATTTTAATGTCAAAGTGATTCGATTACTTCTCTAACACAACTAATGGTCAACAACGTAATGCATGAATGGGGATTTTTGTTTGCAAAACCCTTATCTAT
The DNA here is from genome assembly GCA_037957365.1 of Torreya grandis. Taxonomy (NCBI): domain Eukaryota; kingdom Viridiplantae; phylum Streptophyta; class Pinopsida; order Cupressales; family Taxaceae; genus Torreya; species Torreya grandis. The sequence goes on along the minus strand of JARHVA010006807.1, from coordinate 612,055 downwards.
GCTATCATTATGGTCCTTGTAAATGAAAGAGCAACATGCCTTTCACTTCTTATACATCTTGGTCACATACAAATCCAGCCAAATCATTTTCTAAACCCAACCAAATCAAACCAAACATTTTCAAACCACTAACATGACATAGCCCACTCACACTAGTTTCTTTGGAAACCAATACACATGGAAACTATCGACCACCCAACTTATGTCAAGCATAAACCATTACTTGCTGAAGCATAAATAAAGCTATTTCATTTTTATCATACATCCATCACCCAATATGGAAACTTGTTAGGGATGATAAACCACACAGCCAATGTTACAGAATACACCATCACACAATATGGAAAAGGTTGTAACATCATCTTACCCTCATCATTTATAACCTGACCAAACCAACCTATCAACTAGTCTAAACTACATTGGTCTGAGGCCCTTCAAATAGGGGCTATGTAGGCAGCACTCAGATGACATGATGTCTTCTAGGGTTAGCTCGGCCACATCCATTTGTTCATCTATTTGATGGACAAACCATTTAACCTTTAACCATGACTTAACCTAGTCCAAACCCATCCATAACCAACCCTCTTCCTCCCTTTTAGGGAGAACTACATTGGCCTGAGGCCCTTCCAACAAGGGCTATGTAGGCAGCACTCAGTTGACATGAGGTCTTCTGAGGTTAGCTCAGCCATTCCTTCGTCCATCCATCTAATGGACTAACTATCTGTACCAACCCAAAATCATGACCAACAACCTTAGAGATCATGACTATCTCCTCAAACCATGACCACTTTTGAGACAACCCTGCCTTAGTTGTTTTGATTGCCTATATGCTACTTCACGAATAGATAGCAAAATTATCTGCAACCCACATTATGACCCTCACACCTATTGTTGGATCAAGAGCAAGTTGATCCCCAATATTTATGACATTTTCATGTTTTCCAAGAGCACTTCTTGAGCTCGAGATACTTGGAGCATGATGACCATTAGAGCTATAGCTTGGATTGTTTAACCCAATCAGCTATGACTAAATGTTGGGGACTGGTTATTTTGATTTTAGCACTCTCGACCTTTGACTGTGAAAATTTGACCTACCTATCACGTGAAGTGGTATACATGCAATCTCAACTTTTGCAGCGTTCACACTCCTTCACCATATCCATCCACTCTCTTTCAAATCAGCACCTGATTTTAGGTTCCCTTCGCTCGACTCTCCCTTTGAGGGGGAATACCTCATCCCATAATTAGGGCAACCTACATTCATTTTTGTCTTTTAGTTCACCAGAACAACCAACAGGGCAAAAAAGACCTCATCCCATATCTGGGGCAACTTACTCCTATTTTTGTCTTGCAGTTCGTTAGAACAACCAACAAGACAAAAAGGGGAAAATGTAAACACCAAAATTGTGTCTACTCCTTGGTCGACTCCCCCTTGGTCTCCTTGGTCCACTTCTAAACATTCCTAATCCACACACTTATTAATTTAAAATAAAATACCTATTTTAAATTAATAACCCCTCGCCCATGACACACCACCCTTGACACCTCACCCATGACACATCACCCTTGGATTCCTCACCCTTGGATACCCTCATTTATCACCCTATGACTAATCATTCCAACTCGCCCACTAATCCTCATGCCTATTAAACCTGCCTTTGACCATTTAACCACGACCACTAAACTTGGCAGATAGAGGAATGGGCAAAAGGCTAAAAATAACCTTTTTACCCATCTTCTAGCCACCGACGTCGGTTATCCTTCGGCCGACACCGACGGGATTGCCGATGTTAGTTGCTTAAAACCAAATTTTAGGCCAAATGGAAAAATAATCATAGACCCAAATGTGAATTCTCTTACACCCAAAATTTAACCTCTCTCTCTCCCAGAAGCATGCCAAGCATCACAGGCTACAAGAACTCTGCATTAGTCACTCCACCCCTAATTGAAACATTGTAGGAAGTCTTCTACATCAGCCACACCAGCAACAAGTCTTCTACACTCCTTCTTCAACAGGCAAGAGCTAAGTATTTCTTCTACCCTTTCATTCTTGTAACTTAGAATTTATTTGTAATCAGTCTCCATTTGCTACTTTTAAGTACTGTAGACCAGACCAAACCTGACTTTCTTCCCGAAGAGGCTGAGAGGCCTTCCCTATATCCTTACTCCTTTTGACATCCTATCCTCTACCCCTTATCCCTCTTAAGACTCTATTGGCTTCCCCAACAATCTTGCATGGACCTCCAGACCTAGACAGACCTTCCAAACCCCTCTATCAACTACAACCTTGTCCAAAATTCACCTAAGGCCATTGCCCTAACCGACATCGACCATTTCCCCTACAGATGTCAGCAAAATAACCGATGTTAGCAACTTGACCAATCAATACCGGTAGAACCAATGATGTTGACAACTGTGATAGACTGATAATAGAATACATGTATGCATCATCTCCATTTCTTTTGTTTAGTCTTTTCACCGTTTCTCTTTCTAGCAACATTCTTTTATCAACTAGTGGACTGTCATCCCTCAAAGAAGTCATTGCACTTCTGGGACCAAGTATATCGCTTGGTAGTCTACCATATATCCATCTAACATTTTCCTTGTCAAATTCTTTCTTATCCATAGGTGTCATCTTCCACAGCCAAAGAGGAGCTCCTTCAGTCGTCTGGATACGATGCGCAAACTTCATCCGGGTACGTACAAACCCCTGACCATTATCTTAGTTTCTTTCATCTTTTGAATGTGAAAAGTGAAAAATAGTTAGAAACACAATAAAACACCCTATTGAACTTTATTAGACCCATATATAAGTTTTAAACTATAGGGGGTTGACCCATATTGACTTGTGGTCAAAATGGTCATCTTTGGTGATTTCTCAAAGGTAGTATGCTTACTATGCCAAGACTAGTTGCCTAATCCTATCCATTAGGCTATGAAGTCACTTATACATAGGTTTGACACAAAAATTTCCTTTGAAAACATGTAAAACACAAATAAATACACACACAATAAGATAAACTAAGCAAAATCACACTTGTGATTCATGAACACATATGGAACACAAACAAAAAAACCAATCTAACTAAATCAAACACTAACTAACCTGAGATGAACAATTCCTCATGGATAAAATGGGACTTTTTAAACCTTTATTTCTTCATGACAAATAGTAATTAATGAGGCATGTATCCTTTTGATCCTTGGCATCGATTCCTCCATCTTATTCATGGTGTTTTCCAATATCATTGGCATGATGTTCAATGAGAACCAAGTAGCTCCTAATATATTAACTATATAAATTAACTCTTATTACATAAAAATATCCTCAAATTTATCATATGACTCTTAAAATATGACATTAAATTGTGGTTGAATAAGACTTTTCTTTTTGGTTTCCATATTGTTCTCAATAAGATTAGGTTTCTCTGTAGCTGCAAGTTCTTCAATCTCATCAAATAGATCTACATAGTCCACCCAATCTTGGTCATTATCCTCCATGGGAAATTGTTTCTCCATCTTTTTAAGTCCATGAACCTCAACTTGTAAGATATCTTTAATATCTTAAAAGAGCTTCATTTGTAGCTTCCAATCATCTTTGTCCTCCTTGTCATGTAGAGCCACTACTTCTTCAATATTCTCTTCTTGATGTATGAGGTCCTCAAGATTTTATTTTTCATGATATAATGCATCTAAGGGTGATTAAAATTTTGATTTAGGTATTTATTAATATTCAAGAAAAACAAATCCCACCTTGATCTCATGATACTCTTCTAAGGTTGTAAATTCTTGAGGAGTGACTTGATCTTCACCTTCAATAATATACTCCACTTCTTGCTTGAGATGGTCATATTCAGCCTCATGATAATACATGGAGTATTTTTCAAATACCTATCTCTTCAATTCTTTTCCACATTCCTCATGGATAGCTACAAAAGAGTCTTCAATATGTTTCTCTTCACTCAAGAAGGTAGGGTTGCCTTTTTGTTCACCAAGGGGAATCCATATGGTAATTTCTTCCTTATAGTCACTCATGACAAATTATTATGAAGTTATGGCTTGAGATTTCTTCTCCTCATTCTATTTGTTTGAAATGGGTTCCTCTTCAATAAGGGGTGAGGCAGAAGGTTGATGGATAGGCTCATGATTTTTAGGTGAAGGATTTGGACTATAAGGTGTAGTGGAAGGTTTATGAGTTTGAGATGGAGTGTGGGTTGAAGAAAAAGGCTTATGAGTGGATTAAGGAAAGAGAAAAGCACTAGTAAAATCATATGGAAGTGACTTCTTGGGATGATTAAAAAAATAAACATCTTCATAAGTAGGAGTTACATCTTTCCAATTACTTTCTTTAGATTCTTCAATAGCAACATGTTCATTTTTTATCTCTTTATCCTCCCACATAATTAGCCTATCTATTGAGAATTGAAGGCACTTATTTTCCAATTCCATTTGTTCTTTGATCTCCTATTGAGTTCCTTTTATCTCTTCAAATGTCCATAACTTTTTCATGTAATATTGGGTATTAATTCACAACCATTACATGAGATTATTATGGAACACATCATACCCATCATCCCATGTTCTCATATTCTCTTCATTAACTATTAATTGTGGTATGGATGCCAACAAGGACTTGATATAAGAAGGAAAAAATGAAGGATGAGGGTAATGATGGGGATCAAGACCAAATTCATTTTTTTTGTATTGTATTCTTCAATAATATGCATATTTCCTTGTACTACCTTTGTGTATAATTCATGTAAACATCATATTCCTCATGACAAGACTCATAGGAATACTATTGAAGTTCATAGGTATTATGTTATGGTTGGTAGGACTCATATTGGAATTTATAGGGAGGAATTTATTGATATTTTTTTGGTATCCTTCTTCATAGGGATATCCAAAAACATGGTGTCCATATAGATATGGAAATGGAGGATTATAAGGCTTCCATGGCTCATAGGATTGATAGCCATTTTGATAGGACTATTGAGGAGTAAAATGTGGTTCATAGTAAGGCTAATAGGGAGATTCATGATAGGTGTATTCACCATAGTTGTTAATATTAACCTCATATGTTAGATGGGATATAAAATAAAATAAAAATATTCAATGAGATATACTTGGGTTGTTTATAACCAAAATTTATCATTTAGAGTCGCTATTGGTGATAACTTGCTTGCTTCCAAAAGTTGATGGAGGAAACACACATCAATAATCTTTCCAATTTCTTATACCTTGGTCCCATCGACCATTCTAAAACTATTTTAACCCAATATCTCACCCTAAGAAGGTGTTCAAGCCTTTTCCAAATTTTTGAAACATGGGAACACTTCCAGGCATGTGGGTGTACCTATAGTGGAAGTGAGCCTCTAGATTTAAGGGCTAGCTCCCTGAATGTAAATTTAAATGATCATAGCTAATTAACTAGTTTCTTATGGGGAAAAGAGTTAGATATTTAATGAAATGAACCTAATCTAAGGGGTTGAAACACCAATATGTCTTCTATATGACCATCATATGTTCTTACACTAAGAAACAAGGCACACATATTAACTTCCAAGTCCTATGGATTCTGACATGATTATTTCAATATGGAGGTGAGATACATAAGAGATATCCAAGGTAAGTGAACCATAAGATAGTTTTAGAAACTAAAGCTCATTTTACAATTAAAATATAGGCTCATATAGTGGACAACAATTCATATGATCTATTATAACATGAAATCTTGTACCAACATGAAAGGATAAGGGAAGAAATGATATATAATTATCACTTTACATCACCATACATCACTTGCACACTTAGAAATTTTTTCAAGAACTTAAAATAAGATTTGAATTAATATTCAAAGGTAAAATATGAAATCATTCCCATAGGGATTTGTGATACATGGTGTGGAATTAGATTACAAAAACCAAAATGGTAACTAATTATATAATTTGAGAGACAAGTGGTAAAATATAAGTTCAAAGGTCACTTGAATACTTGTCATGCTAAGAGGAGGAGTTACAGTTGTATTATAATGGAGTAGGAGATATACCATGCAATTTTTGATAGGACAAGTGGCTCACACTTGGCCTCAAAGTTAGCTTTATTTTTATATGAAAATCCATGTAAGGGAGTAGATTAAACTTGGAAATATCCTCCATGGCCTTATATTTCTTAGGTACACATTAAATAGGCTTCCACTTTAATCTATCATATTTCTCACAATCTTACTCACTTTTCCAATTTGAATGGCTAAGATAAAGGTGTTGGTATAAACATTTAGGATAATTTTTTCTATAATAAATGGATGTGATGGGTTATAATAAGTCATAATCCATCTCATAAATTTATTTTCATCTCTTGAAACCTCCTAGAGCCTACAAAACATCAAAAAAAGTCAAAGAAAGCTAGTTTACCTCTTGTTCATACAAGTAGGTTAGTAAAAAATTTGATGGGGAGGATCCCTAAATATTACTCTACAACCTCTATCAACTTTCATGGTCATTCCATCCCAATTGGATAGCTTTCCATCTTTATTTTCCCAGTCAAGTCCTTATCTAGGGTTTAGTAGGGTTTTAGGTCCTTTTTTCTCTTAATTTTTCTTCATAGAGATGGAACATTATAAATACAAAAAAAAATCAAAAATATAAATGTTAAGGACCCCTATCAACCTCCCCAAAATCCTTGTATCTCCATGCAAAAACTTAGAGAAGATGTGTCTATCTCAATCTACCTTATCGAGCTTGGTTCCTCATTATCCACTAGCCTAATATGACTTTAAGCTCAAAAGTGGATTCATTATGTTCTATCTACAATATATAAGTATAGAAACATCTAAAATATCCCCACAAACATTTTATATCTCATTTTATTGATCACTTGAGGTTATAAATGAAGTTGATCCCCCATTTGGTTTTAAGCCTAAACCATGCCTAATAGGCATGTCTATAAACTTGGTAGTCTAGACCATATTGTTGAGATTATTCCATATATAGATGGTTTCTAATGTTTTTTTTGGTTTAAATAAGATTCCCACACCCTATTTAATTATCTAATAATACTTTATCTCACTTTATTACCTTCCTTCTTCAAAACTTGCTAGTTTGTGTACAAAGGGAGTACCCTTTGTCTAAGACAAAATAAAGGGTACTTCCCATATTTCCTCAATAAAAATAGATATTAGATGGGATTATAAAAGTGATAAATATTTATTATGTTTAATTTCAACCCTTTGTCACATGATTATATCCCTTAAAATCAAAAAAACCCAGGATAGACTTGTGGCGAGTGGACTTTATGCAAGGTCTTACCATATGGCTATAGGTTACTTAATTAGAACCCTATCTCCATATTACTATAATATCATGAGGGTATTTTTAGGTTTTTTCCACCATTATTATTATTTTAAAAATGTTAAAAAACTATTATAGCCCAATATTTAACCTTTAACCATATTCTTATTTAGTTAGGCCTGACTGATAGGCTAACTATGTTTGTATATTTTTCCTACCTATAGGTGTATATTACACATCTAGAGATATTTAAATTGATACAAGGTATTATTTAAACCTTTAATTCCATTTTATCATATATACCATGAATCTTATAGTCCAAATACCTAGAAAAATCATCACTTGGGTCATTATCAATTATAGTTGAATGTAGTTGCCAATTATTGGGGTGATAGTACTATAGGCATACACCATATTTGAAATCACTATTTTATGCATTTTGGATCCCATATATATTTTATAAGAATACATAATTATCAAATATTTGTTTCTAAATGTATAAACTCAACTCAAATATGATATAGGATCTCACAGTCAGTTGTAGGTGAATTGTTTTAGGGGAAAGGACACTTGTAGGTGTAGATTAGACTCCAAATAGTTCATATCAACCTATATTGATGATCCTTATACTCCTTGATATTCATTTTAAATTTATAAGGTCATTTAAACATGAATATGTGTTTTAATTTCAACCTTGGGTGTAGGGATCTCTTTGGATTTCAAATCCTGTAGATGTTACTGCCTAAACTCAATGTTCAATAGTGCATCTTTGGGCCTTTCAACAAATGTCTTCCACTAATCATCTACCCTCAAAAAAATTCAAGGTTATTATAATATGTGGAGAATAAAATTTAAATTATTTTAGATTCACTAATTCTCTTATAAACATTTCCATTGGGTATCCACAAGATATCTAGGTACTATATTTTTATCTTTTAGGTAAATGGTTCCTAAACACAGTCTTTTTACCTTTAAAGGTAACCTTTAACCTTGCCTACCAATATAGAATTTCACATGGGTATAAAATGATATATTAAATATGATAATAATTAAATAAAGGTTTCAAAACATGTTTTATCACTTTCATGTGACATCTTATCTCTCTATGGTGTCACTTGTAGGTGAACATTTCCTACTGTATAGGCAGTGAGTGTAAAGGATTATTATAGGTAGTGTGAAAAAATATATGATTGTGATCAAATATAGGCCCTTATAAGGTATCCAAATGAACTCTTATCATTAAAAATTATTTTAAATGATTACCAAGGCTCCCTATCTAATAATACATCATCCTGAGATACCTATAGATGCACTTTGAGTTGCATGCAGGCAGTGAGCAGAATTGGAGCAATGTGCATAGTGAATGATCTCATGAATAAACCTAAACTAATTAAAAAATAATAAAATGTATTTTTATCATTATTAATATATTTAAACAAGTTTCAAAACATCTATTCCAATATTATATCCTTTTACAGATGCTAACACGATTGTAAACCAAGCAGTGGTAATTGAGTGACTGGTTTGTATGGTGCATGAACTTGCAGTCAATATTATGTCTTATACAAAAATTAAAATGGATTATATAAAGATATTTATGAATTAAAATAATTTTTAATACCATCATAACATATCCATGGTCACACTAGCTTCATACACCTGACTACAAGTGAAAGTGGATAGAGAGCTAATTGTGAGTATGACATGACTGAATGTTTGATCAAATCATGATCTTTTAAGAGAAAAAATGGAATGTAGGTTACAATTATGGAATTTAAACATGTAAAAAATCATATTCCATTAACATTAATCCCTTGCAAATAATCCAACCTTCTATAAGTAGTGAACTTGACTGTAACTTCACCTAGATTATCAACTTACAAACTAAACTAATTAGCCCATGAAATATTTTAAAAACATGAAACTAAGCATGGAAATAATGAGAGGAAAAATTTATCATAATATATAATCAATATCACCATTTGGATTGTAAATTCTTGCTCACACAAGATCAAATCCAATAGGTTATGGGAACTAATGAGCAAAAAAATGCAGTCAAGTTGTTAAAGGTGATTCATAAAGCATATTTAACCAATCCTTGCAATATTTTTATATAAATTAATCTATTTTAATTTAATATTTACCTCCAAATTTGTTTGGTTTGAAACTTATTAAACTAGATGTACTAATCATAAACATGTTGACTGGTTTTATGTGTCTAGAAAGGAGATGGAGCATAATAGTTTTAGCTAAAATTTGGCACTTCCAGAGTATGTCAAGAGTGGGAATGAGTTTCATGAATATTAATAGATATTATGACCTTATCCCATATTTTACCCTCTCTAACGGGTTTCACTAGTTCCAAACTCTTCCTTTTTCAGTTGATTTCTTGATTTTCAATTAGAGAACCTACAAGTTTTAGATGGACTAACATTTTTATCATGGAATCTGATATATTGGATACTAAGAAGAAAATTAAGACACTTTGACACCTTGAAAATTGTTCCACTTTCATATATTAACCCTAAGGGTCTCAAAATGACATAAGACCTAATCAAACTATCACCAAGGCACAAATGACATTGAATAACATCAAATGAAAAACAAAACACCCTATGACACTTTATTATATCCCTATATAAGTTTTTGACTATAATATGTTTACCCATTTTGAATTGTGGTCAAAATGGTTAACATTAATGTTTCATGAATTCTATAGGAGGTCATATCCCCAAACCACTCTAAATAATGCAAAATAAGATCTTTTAGACCATTTCCATGTAAACAACCTTCTCACAGTCTTAAAGTGAGGAACACTAGATGTTGCTTAGAAGAATGGTATGAGATTAAAGAACATTGAAAATATTTTATAGAGATGTGGGTAATTTGAAAGAAGTTAAATATTATGGATAACCTTCACTAACATTCCTTACTTGTTGAAGGCCTTGAACCTTTGATGAGAGCAAAATAGTCACCTTGCAAACTAAGAATAGTGGAGATTTATTATCAAAAAGAGGCCACATATGCAAAGTATGATTTTGGAAAGTACATGAAATATATTTAAAGACTCTACACATATCCCCTAGTTGCTCTTATGTATCCAAATCATCTCAAACTACCATTTTGAGGAGGAATAATGAGCTTGTGGGATTAACTACTAGTTTTAGACCACCCTATCTTCTTAATAATTGTTCACAAAGAAGAGGGGATGGATATAAAAACCAATTCCACAAATTTATAGGTACTTATGACTTTCTCCTCTGGAAAAAAAATTAGAACTTGGTCTTCTCTCTCTGATCTATTGTAAAAACATTAAATTTTCCCTTACAAGCTTTTAAATAGAGTGATGGAGGTTCTAAAGATTTTTTTTATTTTTAGGACCTGACCCTACAAAAAAAATGTGATTTTAACTTTTATAAGACTAAGAGACACTCTTTCAAAAAAAAATTCCTAAAATTAAGCTTTTAAAGTCCCTATAAGTGAGTGAAATTCCTTCTTTGGCATTGAAATCCAATATTCTAACTTCTTTATAACATCTTAAAATATAGGGAAGTTATAAAACTTATCCAAGGACCTTGGGAAGAGTATTTTATGGATTATTCACTTTTATGGGCTTTATCATGTATTAAAGTTAGCAAAAATCACCTTTTCCTTATAAAACATTACCTTAAAGTCCATAAAATAACCTTAAAATTTTCAAATCAACATGAAATGCTTATGAAAGGTGATTAAGGTATAAAATGGTTTTAATAAACATATAAGTACCTATGAAACCTATTTACTAAGTCCCATCACTCCATGACATGACTAGACCACTACAAGACTAAGAAATAACATTATCTTAATTTCTCCAAATTTACCTTTAAAATGATAATAAGACCTTATAAATACTATTTGAAGAACACTAAGGCATGTAATTTGATATGAACAAGAATATAAAGACATGACAAGGAATGTTTTACCTATAGGGGTTGACATTTTGACCTTGGGGTTAAAATTAGTCAATAAATCTATGATTTATGGGGGTAGCATACTTGTTATGCTAAATAGACTAGTAGCCTTGTCCTTCCATTGGAAAATGGAGTCATTTGCACTCAGATTCAAACCTAACCATACCTTGACCATGAAAAACAAAATAGTTTGAGATCTAAACACAAAAAAATAAGGACACCACACACAAAGAAAAGAAATAAGACACACACATATGCTAGCTAAGCACTTAAGAAACACAAAAAATAAGAAACCAAAGTAATATATACAATTAAGTTTAACTTTTCTTCTTCTTCTTGGTTCAAAGGGGAAGCTTATGATATATTTTTCTCTATGATATGAATAATTACATGAGGCAATCTACCTCTTGGACCTTGTTCTTGTTATCTTCATCCTTTCTTTGAATGCCACACCACTTAGCATGCTCTCAAGTGAAGTGACAACTACAAACTAGTCACCTATGAAGGTGAACTCATCTTGTACTTAAACATCCCTCTCATTATTTTTCTTGATGCTTGTGCTAATATCAAACATGATTAATTATTGGTTCATAGGGGAAGCCTCAGACTTCACACCTTGGAAATCATAACATTATCCTTTAAGGAATAAGATAGCCTCATGAACATATTCAATTTGACAAGTAGGAGGTGTAGGCCATTGAAGAGCCTTAAATTCATTGCACACTTCCAAATACTTATACCATAAGTCTTCTTGGTTCATTAAGGTAGAAGCATCCTTATCCTCTATTATCTTTTCCAATCTAGTATCTTACTTATCTTGAAGAATGTATTTATCATAGATTTCTTTATCATGGAGTTGAAAGGATATCGGCTCACTAATAACCTTGAATTCTTAATCATTATCCTAACCTTATTCTCCTAGAGGTGCCAACTTCTCAAAACCTTCATATTATTTGAACATATTAAAATAAGTCTACCACATCTCCTTAGAATCTCCTTGGACCTGCTCATTTGACTCAACAAATTTAGTTAACATGATGTCCCTCTCAAAATCCTTTTAATTCATATATTCACTAACTTATTATTAGCCAAGGTAGAAATTTTAACACCCTTATCATAGGTAGCTACAACATCATCGAGATCATTCCTTTATTCATTTATGCAGACTAATTTGTGTTTATCTTCACCAAGTGGAGCACCAATGGTGAATTATTCATCATGTACAATTGAATTATCTTCTTCACATTTAGTTTAAATGACACATGCAGTTTTAATCTCTTATTCATTTTCTACCCATAGGACAGGTTCTTATTTAATAATGGATATTGTGGGAGGGTGATGGGTATGTTCATGATTTTTAGAGGGGGTATGAGGTATGGTGTATGGATCATGAATGGGATTGTAAATGGAGGGAAAAATATTACAACTTTGGGTCTTAGATAAGGTGGATTTTTGAAGGAATTATTGAAGGGAAAACAAGTTGATTTGTGTGATGGATACTTAATTCTATTTAAATTGCACCTCATCTTTCTCATAGCCTTCTTGAGGTTAGTTCTCATATGTAAACTAATTTTCAATCTTATAAACTAGAGCCTCCTTATTATTTTGAAAACCTTCTTGAATAGACCTACAAAATGGAAAATATAGAGGTTCTTAGGGAGAGGGAAATGGGATTTGAATAGGCTCAAGGTTTTGCTTGACTTTAAACTTTTGATCTTGGTTTGATTCAGGTCCCTTCATTTTCAACTCTAACTTTTCAATTTTCTTGTTTATGCTCTCTTGGAATAGCTTTTTTTTAATGTGGTTTGTGAACTCATGATGATTTGGAACACAATAATGATGATATGAGATACTAGATGACTCTTGAGGATGGATGGGAGAGACTTTCATATATTTACACTATTCCTTGACTTGAACTCCTAAATCTATACTAATATCACCTTGATTAATACATGATTATACTACTTGAGTCCAAATTTGAGTCTTGAAAGACTTATTTGGGGTTTATTGATAAAGAGAAGTAGAATCTTGGTTTTCAACAATAAGTTGCTCAACAACAATCTCTTATTTCTTTTGAAAGCTATCTTGGATTGAATGACAAGAAGGAAAAGTTTGAGAAACATATGAAGAACTTGGAACACTTTGATACTCACTTGGAAAAGTCTCTTAGGGAAGGATGGGTGACATAGATGAGGGTTGATTTGGTGTGTATGAAAACACATGCTACTAATGGAGTTGGACTTATTGTCCTTCATGAACTCCTAGCATATATTATACTTTTTGAATGAGATCACTTCCATCCAACATTTAACTTGAGAGGATTTTCCAATTTTCTCTCTCAATAGGTGTCCATTCATCTTTCATTGATGAAATGAGTCTCTCACACCATGAATGATATGAATAGGAATATCTTGACCATATTTCCTTTGCGTTTTAAGGCCTATCATGTACCTTTCATAGATCAAGAGAATTTTATTGAAACTTGAAATGGATTGGTTTTAGATTTGGCTACGTTAGCTAGGGACACCTTGAGATTGAGAAGGATGGTCATAATACTAATATGGATCATATTGAGGTTGATAAGGCTCATCATAGGACTGAAAAGGAATATTATAGGTTTGAAGAGCTTCACCAACTTGCATAAAATTGAAATCTACTTCAAACTCAACCATAAGAACCTAATCAAGATAATGGAATGGAGATAAAAATTACTTTAAACAAGTGACTAGGTTCTTATAACCATTTGTTTGAACATGGAGTTACCATTGATGTTTTTAATGCCTATAAAGGCTAATATTTATAATAACAATGCCAATAATCCTTCCACAACTTTGGACCTATTCTGAATAGGTGTGCCAAAACTATTATCAACCAAATTTTCACCCTTTGGAAGATAGTTTAAGTCTTATAGATTTGGTGTAACATTGAAACACCTCTTAGTTTGTGGGTGATATATTGGAGAGGTGAATCTCTAGGTTAAAGGGATAACTCCCCTTGATGAATCACTTAGGCTCAAACACTAATCTACCACTTGCTAGGAAAAGGAAGAGAAAGCTATTATAATGAAGGAGATGAACCAAAATAGTTAGACCACTACCAACTATCTATAAATGCACTTCAAATATGAGACTAACCTACAATAAATACTTATCCAAATCTTCCTCTCTACATCAATACTTCTCATGAAGGTTGTGAAGAGTGGTTTAATTAAGAGGACTAATCAAGATCTCATCACATAATACTATTGAAATGATAACTCACTAAACCCTTACACCTCACTTAGACACTTCATAAGACCTGCAAAAAGGATTTTAAATGAAACATGAATGCAAGAAAGGATAAACATGCCAAAGAAGTAAAACTATCACTTAGCAATATCAACTAGTCAATCACACACATTAAAACCAATCAATGGAGGAAGTTAAATTAGAAGTTTTTAATTAGTCAAAGGCTTTAAAATGGGCATGGATTTGATATACCTAGGTGGAGGATAATAAATTAGCCTATCAAGGTTTAATAAATAGAAAAAGTGAGAGGAGGAGAAGGCCGTAGGAGAGAGAGAGATGACAAGTGTCTCATGAGTTAAAATCAAGAAGAGAGGTATGAAAATAGCCCATTAGGTCTTCATGGATAAGTATTGATCTCTTAAAAATATTATTTTTCTCCAAGTGGCATGGAGGTCTCAAACCTTTTTTGACCCCTTGTGTTGCTCTTTAAAACTACCCTTTACCTTGGTTTCTAAGAGGACAAATGGAACTGTTAAAATTAGATTTTATTGAATTAAATTCTATATTTACTCTTGACACATTTCATCATATTTATAAACTCTCCAACTAACATTTTAGAAGAAATCATCATCCATCTCCTTAGGTGTCTTCAAACCCCTTCATCTCACTAGACCAATCCTACTTATAAGTGTCAAAACTTAAGTTCATATTATCCAATGCATTATCTCTCCATGTAAGGCATATAAATATCATATCATACTTGTGAAAACTCATTTAGAGTCATCAATCTACCCCCAATTTCTCATTTGGCCTCATTCATTGTAGCCCTTAACACATGTAAACCTCCTTTTGTAGAATAATGTATAAAGATTATTGAGAAAATAAGCACATGTTTTATGACCTAGTATGTATTTATAGCTCCATACCAAATTTAATGTCCTAACTTTGAGTGGAAGTGTCCATTTTAGCCCATTCTCTCTCCTTAATTAGACCTCAATTAGGCCTCCTTACCTAGAAATAGAATTTTGAATCCACAGGCCTCCCACATATGTGAAAAAATAAAAAAATGTGTTATTCAATTTAATTACCCCCTTAGTATCCTCCTTGTCAAATTTATGCTCCTAACACCTTGTACAAACCCCCCAAACATGTTTATGACATCCTTATTTATCCCTTTTCCATACATTATACCTATACAAGTGTCAACCAATGGCATGGGAAGGTGATCAGGGGAGTTATGAATTTCATTTAGGTTATTTTGAGGTTGAATAAATCCATTTAAATGCATTATAATTATCTTCACTCTCATTGGGTTACTTATGGCCTCTTTTGTAGCCTGTGAGTGCCTTGCACTCTTAAGGATGATTCATAAAACTTGGGGCATCAACCAACTATACAATACCATAAATTATAGCTACACAAGGTATTTATCATCAATAATGAGCTTGGGTTACCATGTAAACCCTACAAACTATTTTTATCAAGAGAAAGTGCATCTCATGCTAATAAGACTATGTTTTGTGAGGTCAAGAAGAAAATAAGTCTAAGGGTGTTGTCTTGAGATTTATTTTGAGTTATAGATGATCTATTTAGGTTTTTATCACCCTCAATTATCCATTTTAACAATAATATAAACCATTTATCTCACTAAACCCTTTATAACCTCCTTTGGTTCATGTTTAGGGTTTGTAAACAAAATAAGATGAGAGACCCTAGCCTCTATGTCTACCTCTTTTCTCCATGTTTAAAGGTTTAAAATATCATGAAATGTTTCACCATAGCTATTAACAGTACCTTAGGGTATCTAGGTATTCATTCAATCCTTTGTCATTCCAACTTCCTTTCTCATGACTACATATAGGTTTGTTTATGTAGTTAGGGTTGTTAGGCCTGAACAGAGTCTTCAACCTTATCTAACCTTTCTCACTTGATTATAATGGATATAATGGCATATCCATTCATGAAACCATTTTCAATTATTTACCTTCCCTCAAACCTCCTCTTCTCATTTTAAACATGCAACTTTCTATTAACAAAGCAAGTGGGCCCGTATATGGTTTTATTGATCGTGTATGTAGGGATTTAGATGAAATTCATATTTGGTCATATTTCTCATGTTTCCTTTTGATTTATTCAACTCTAAATGAATCTATAAATTTTTACCTTCACTCATCAAAATTCAAATCCACAACTATGTTCTTTTCAAGTTTATGACTAACATGTTTGTAAACCCTGTAACCTATAGGTGGTTATTAAGGTGGTCTAAATGCATTTTATTATTTAAATATATTAAATGTAAACTAATAATTAATATCAATAATATTTAAAATTTTGAGAGTGTGTAACTTCTCTTTATAACTAACAAAACCTTTCATCTTAACCATACACTCTCCTTATTCCTCTTTAGGAATGGATGTAGGTATCAATACCTAGAAACTTGAATGTGTATTAGGACTTTATAACTCTATTTAAAATAATTGGATGCTTAAATCACAATCCTAAAGATTCATAACCTTTTAATGACCCTCTGTAACTTTTTCAAATCACTAGGTCTTCACTTGCATACACCTATTAGCTTATCAGAGAGAGGCATATGTTGTATCTGTAATTTTGAGCAATAAAACCTCTTTTCTCAGAGATAGCATTATTATTTATGTGTTCTTTAAATATTATTCAGCCAAAACTTCTAATTTTTATATCAGATAATAAGTTTTTTTATATTCTTTTCATTTCTCTAAAATCTTATTACTCTCTTCATAGCATTTTACAACTTTTGTCTTCTTACCTTGTGTATGAATGCCCAGGCTTATAGACCAAATCATAACTACTTTCATGAATTTATAACCATATGAGATAATTTTTAGGTTTAAATCAAACTTATTATGTCTCCTTCATTATTTTAATTTCACATGTATAATTTAAAGTGTCTTTAAGCTAATTCAAGGGTTCAAACTGTATAAAGGTTAATTGTCTACCTGTAACTAGTTATTATGTCTCTTGACTTGGGCCTTAAGTCCACATCTTATCCATTATTTCATAAGTTATAAAATATTATTACATATTTTTCACACTTTATTAACCCCTTTATACACTATTTCAAACAATAAATACTTCATCTTGTGTGAAAAAGAGGCCTACAGGCCTAAGCAGACATGTAGGTCTCCATTTTGATACAATAAAACTTTATAAGGTTTGTCTTAACCCTTATATACTTTTAGGTCAATATTAATTAATTTTTAATGAATTATATAATACTTCACATCCCCAAACCACTCTTAATAGTCAAAACAAGATCTTTCAAACCATTTCCATATAAATAACCCTCTCATAGTCTTAAAGTTAAGAACACTTGATGTTGCTTGGAAGAATGGTATGAGAGTAAATAAATTTGAGAATATTTTATAGATATGTGAGGAATTGGAAATAATTTAAATATTATGGATAACCTTTATCAACATTACTTTTGTGTTGAATACCTTGAAACATTCATGAGACCAAATTAGTCACCCTATAAATTTAGAATAATGGAGATTTTTTATCAAATTGAGGCCACACATGTTGAGTATGATTTAGGAAATCACATTAAATATATTAAAAGACTCTACACATATCCCCCAATCTTTCTTATGTATCCAAACAATTTGAAACTACCATTTTGAGGAGGAATAATGAGCTCGTGGGATTAATTAGTAATTTTAGACTGCCTTGTCTTCTTAACAATTATTCATAAAGGAGATGGGATGGATCTACAAACCAATGCAAATTTTTTGAAGGTAATTATGACCCCCTTTTATATCAAAAATATCAATACCTATTCTTCTCTCCCCTATCTGTACCATCACTTGATAACTGCCTTTTTAAGCTTGTAAAGAGAGCAATGGAGGTTCTTAAGCAACTTTTGAATTTGAGGACCTGACCCTACAAAAAAAACATTATTTTGACCTATAAACTCCAAATAAACACTTTCAAAATATTTTTACCTTAAATTGAGATTTTCAAGTAGATACAAGTGAGTAAAACTTCTTCTTCAGCATTGAAATCAAAGATTCTACCTTCTTTCTAACATCCTAACATATATGGAAGTTATAAAACTATTCCAAGGACCTAGGAAAGATTATTTTATGGATTATTCACTTTGGTGGGATTTGGCATACATGAAAGTTATCAAAAATCATCTTTCTCCTTATAAAACATTATCTTAAAGTCCATAAAATAACATTAAAATTTCCAAATCAACATGAAATGTTTATGAAAGGTGGTTAAGTCATGAAATGAATTAAATAGACACCTAAGGACCTATTACACCTCTTGATTAAGTCCCATCATTCTATGACATGACTAGACCACTACAAGACCAAGAAAGAACATTACCTTAACTTCTCTAAGTTTACCTTAAACAATGCTAATAATACCTTATAAAGACTATTTGAAGACCACTAAGGCATTTAATGGGATATGAACAAGACTAGGAAGATATGATAATAATTTTTTTTACCTATAGGGGTTTACATTTTGACCTCAAGTCAAAATTAGTTAACATGATCCTTATTAAGATATTAAGAAAAATATAACTTATAAATCACATAAATCCATGACAAAATTTTTGGAGCACATACCATTGGCATGGTCCTTTTAAATAAGTTGACCAAGATAGGATTCTATTGGATATTTTTCAATCCATAAATGTTATAATGTTGTCATAATAAATATAAATAAATAAAAACATTAAGACAAATACAAACATAAATATAAAATAAAATAAAATCATCCAAAGGTGAATACCATTTCCATGACTCCTTGGGAAAGTACCTTGATGAAAATTAGTTTCAAGAATAATGAATAAAATCTATTATCTATAAGTACCGTAAACTTGGGGACAACCTCACTCCATCTCATCCTAAAATATACATCCATGTAAATCCTTAAACATTCTAAACCATGCCTATAACTAGGTTATCTCCTCCTTACCATCATGATCATCCTTATCACTATTTTTTACTTAGATAATAAAGTGTAAAATATATTGAAATGTATTTTATAAATATCTTAGTATATTTATGCTTTTTTAGAGCACAATGTAGCATGTCATAATGACATGAAGACAAGCAGGCACATCATTCCTATATGACATAATCATTGGAAGTCCCATCTGAATCCCATGACAATTACATCCCATTATTAATCCCTTAAGAATTAAATCCATTACCATCCCCATTCCCAATGTTATAATAGTTTTTTCATTTGTTTATAGCCTCGTCAAAAATCCAAAAAATCTTGAAAATGTCAAAAATCCTATAAAGTTAAAAACATCCATATAATCCAAAATAATAGCTAGGTCTAACCCCACCCCCCAATAAATGAATAAATGTCTTGATTTTAGTCTATTTAAAATCAATGTTCACTTTTAAACAAATCATTACAACTTCATAGTGATATATTATTCCTACATCAAAGCTTATATCTTGTTCAGGATATATAATTTATTTTCAATCCAATTCCCTTGCATATATCATTTATTGGGGAAAATCAAAGCTTATATATTTATTAGGATACAAAGTTCCCAATCATATCAATATGATCAATCACCAAATATTAAGGGTTTTATCTTGATAAATGATAAAACATAACTTTTTTTTGTGTTTTTGTATTAGTTTTTTGTTCATTGTTTGTGTGTTATCTCATTTTTTTATTTGTGTCAATCCTACTACATTTGTAAACAATGTCATCATGGTTTTCCATATCATGGTGCATCTTTTAATATGTTATAGCAAACACCAAGTTTCTTAAATAATTGGAATTTCATGCATGATTAGTAGCATGTATCATCACATCCCCAACATTCATAACATCCATTACCATACATTTATTATAATTAACTATCCTTAATTCACATTTAGTATACATAGACATCCATTCTCACTAAGTATGCATCATAAATAATATAAGAGTGCTAGGTCATCCATCACATTATCACATAAATCTACAACAACATATAAAATTCATGATATAAATAAACATGAGCCTTCATCATCGCATCATCAATCCACATAATCATTTAGCTATGTTTATTTTTGCATATCCAAACAATAAATAATATCTAATATAATAAATTTATCGATAAATATCAATCCTAATCCAACCCCTTACATATATCATTGAATGGGGTACATCAAATATCATAGCTATATCAGGATATATCATCCAAATCTAATGTACTCGCATATATTGTTACTTGGGAAAGATAAAAACAAATCAAATCAAATAAGCCTTAGATAAATTTTGTTAATATAATTCATCCAAAACATCATGATATGTAGTCATCAAATGTCCACCCAACCCCTATTTATTCACCCTCACCACTCCATATTTACTCTTGATTTATCCATGCTAACCCTTATTCTTATTTTGAGATCCCATCCATGTTTTTCATCCCCACATGCCCTTTCAAGTGGGATTCATCCCTAATAATATTCAAATTATCTCCCTGATCAACTATGCCACTAAGGTCATCCTAGTGCACACATCCTTCTTCTAGCTTATCTCTATTGTTTGAATAATTATTGCTTCTTGTATTCATAATGCCCTTTCAAAAAGGGGGAAATGTAGACACCCTAATTAATCCACTATAGTATCATCACTAATATATTATCACTAGACATCATTTATCCTAATTAATTTATCAATCATCGATAATATAGATTAATGTCACCCTATTTATGATATGACACCCATCCTATTAATCAAATAATTCCATATATTCCTACCAAATTAACACTTTTAATTATTAACTAATTAATCAATATTAGTTAAATAATTAGTTCATAATTAAATCCATTTACATATAAATAAAATAATAATAAAATAAATAAACCTGTTATCCAACTCATCATCCCACTCAACTAATTCATTAACCATTCAAAAAAAATTAAACTATTAACAAACTAATTTAAGACATTAAACCCTCTCATTATTACATTCATCACTCTCATTAAGTCATTCAACTCACTCTTTAACCACCCAACCAATTCCCTTAACTAATTCCTTAATTATCAACCAACCCATTTAATGGATTTGACCCATAGACCAAATATCAACCATCCAAATTAATATTATTCAAATAAAACTAAAATAATCCAAGCCATCCTTTCTCCATCTAAGACATATAAATCTACTCTTGAATCCACCATTTTAGGTCATTTTGAGTGTAAGCTAAAAATTTAGAGAAATCAATCATCCATCAAACAAAACCTCATAACTCATATCGATAACTTAGTTTCATATCAATCAAGTAATCAATAAAATTAAAAGTGCATGCTACTATAATTCTAATGTGAAATCCATTAAGCAACCACAATCCAAGTGAGCAAATCCAACTAACAAATGAGGTATTCATGGTAAGTGAATGTATGATTCTATTTTAATAGCTCAGTTGGTAGGTATGTTAGGTTTAATGTAGGAATTTTCATTGGTTTTAGTTTATATTTAGGTTTTAGATATTTTCATATTACACATAATATTCTTTCCCACTAGGTAGACAAAAAAACATTTCAATAAATAGTTAAAAAATTAATACTAAATAATGCTTGAATGTTTTTTTATTTTATTGAAAAATATGGATGTCATGATAAGTCTATTATGTATAGATAGTTCCACATGAAATTTTTATTTATATCTATGTTTTTTTTAGACATCCAAGTGTTACATGATGGAGAATAATGGCCCTAAAATTTTGCATATTATATCTAAATGGAATTTTAAACATCACATGATGAAAAAGGTTATCTGATAAATGGGGGAACTCGTATATTCTTAATTTTATTAAAAAAATATTGTGTCCATTAATATATCATTAGTAATAATATTTATTCAAGTAGTTTAACATTAAATATAGGATTGAATATTTTTAGTAGTATGTGAGAGATGGAAGATTGAGGAAAAAGTATACAAACACTACAAATTAGAAATACTAGAAATAAGGGAGCCAAATGAAGATAAACAATCCCAATTCAAGTAAATAATTGTGTGAGTCATAAATCTGAGAGAGAATCAGGTTGTAACACATCTCATAAAATATTACTATGATTCTCCATTTATTTTGTAACTTTTATAATCAAACTATGGTGTGTGTATAAATTTTAATTCCTAATTTTTATTACACATAGGACTATGGGATATTATATTTATTTTATTAATTTTTTTGGTCACATAGTATAAGGTAACACTTTATGGGACCCCTAACTATGAATACATAAATTATTATGAAAACAAGGCTATCCTTGTAGGTAAGCATGTGATATGATTATTGAGCCTAGTTTAGATTCCCCATTTGTAGCTATTTTCACCAAATATTGCACCATATAGGAGGTTTTTAAATCCTAATTTAATATTTTGGAAACATTGGAATACTCTAGGCCTATGGGTTGTCTATAGTAGAGGTAGACCTCTAGGTTTAAAGGCTAGCTCCCTGAATTTATATTTAAGTGTTCATCATCTATGCTAACTAATTTCTTGTGTGAAAAAGGGTATAAGTATGCATGAAATAAAGATATTATAATAATTTGATACACCATGAAAATTTACACAAGACCATCATACTTATTGAACTAAGAAACATGACCTACAACATTGTATTCAAGGTCTTAGAATATCTTAACATTAACATTTCAATATATAGGTGATATACATGAGACAACTCAAGGTAACTAGACCAAAGTCATATTACATACTATAATGATACTTTCACACTTAAAGGGAGCCAAACACACTTGATACACTCCATATGACCTATTAAAATTAGAATTTATTGCACCAAATATGAAAAGACAAATAGAAGAGAAGGATAGTTGTTTATCAGTAGACTTCACCATACATCAATTTTTACACTTAGAAAAGATGTTTATGAACTCAAATCAAGATTTAATATATTTTTAAAATTCAAAGGACAACATCAAACTATCAAGGATTTTCCATACATAGTGTGGAATTAAATACAAGAGCCAAATGGCTAGTATTTATAGAATGAGAGAGAGGAGAGACAAGAATGAAGATCAAGAGTCACAAGAACAAGTGTCAATATTAGATAAGGAGTTACAAATATATAGTAATGAATTATTAAATAGACCATGTAATATCTCTTTGGATAAATTCCACTCCAAGGTATGAAACTCTCCAATTCTAGTGTAGGACCCTTCAACTAGCTCCTTGAAAATTTATTTCATCATTTGGTCTTCTTGAGCACTCCAAGGTATAATAGGAATATATGACATCACTAAAATATGAATGGGGGCTTAAAAATAGGCTTGAATATGCATTAGATGTGTCCCTAATCATCATTATTCTTTTTCATAATTGTTTTCACTGACTTTAATCATAATCACACTTATTTCACTCATCCTTCACACTTCTCAAGCCAAATCCATATAGGGGATGGTATGTAACTTTTAAATATTATTCATATCCTTCAATCCATCAAGTAGAACTTAAAAGGTCTCTCAATTGAAGTTATCACCTTTTCATTTGATGATCACCCTCTATTCACTATGTTAGTTCAGATTGGCTGAAGTGAAGGTGATTTTAGAGTTACTTATGTGATTTTATAAAGTAATAAATTGATATGAGGAGTTATATTATGTCTCAATCTATCTCCCAAAGTGATCCTTATCCTTTGAAACTCTTTTTTACCTAAAAACATTAAAAACTATCAATAAAACTAGTTTTTTACCATATTTTTATAAAAAGGGTAAAAGCCAAATTAATGGGAAGAAGACTAGTGGAGTCTTCTATATGTTATAATCATCTTCCAAGTCATACTAGCTCATGTAGATGCATTTCCCTCTATGTTTTCTCCATTGGGTCATTAACAGGGGTTGTGTGGGGTTTTGAGTAGTTTTACCCTTTATAGATTGTTCATAAAAGTTTTAAGTTGAACCTGTGAAAAAATTACACAAGAGGAAAGTTTAGGACCCTCTCCAACATATCCTAACTCCTTAGGATCCCATGCTAATAATCTATACTATTATGATCTTCCCAACTTAGCCTCTCAAACTCTTCCCTACATTTTGTGAACCCTATCATGTTCTTGGGCCAAGAAAATATATTCATCATGGCTTTATCTATATGATAAAGGCTCAAAATAACCTTGTAACTCCCCATGAAAGTGATTCAATTTTTTACAATTCTCACTTGGTGTTAAAAGTGAGGCTACACCCCTTTTAGGCATGAGGCCTAGTCTAGGCCTAGTATGCCTGATCAATAATTCATTGTTTAGGTATAATTTGTATAGTTTCCACCACTTGTGAGGCTTAATTCATGTTTATCCATGTTTAATAAAACTTCCTACATCTCCTTGAAATGTTTCAACACTTCTCAACTCAGCTCATTGCCTTTTAGTCACTCAACCTATAGATTTGCATTTTCTAGGAGTGCCCTCTATCTGAGATAGAATAAAGGTCACCTCTCCTATTTTATCAATAATTTTGGATGTATGATAGGAATTTTTGGGTCATTTATATGATATTTATAAATTATCATAGCTTATCTACTTTTATAATTCCATAAACACTCCAACTTTCCAAGACAGGCTCCTAGGATGATGATTGTGTAGGATTTCTTCATACATAGACTGTAAGTGCACTTTGGAGATAGATTTTAATCTACTTCCTTATTGTGGGAATCTTAAGAGATTATATATCAATGCTTTTTATTTTATAATCATACTTAAAACTCATGCTTATTTTCCAACTCAAAGTGATCTCACCTTTTCTTGACTCCATTAACTTTAGGTACATGTTGCCTTAATCCCTCTAAAACCTTTTCTTGAGCCATCATTAGTTAATATAAAATGAGGCTCTATTTCAAAGGGATTAAGCTAACATGTCCCTAAGGATCTCTATATTTGGTGAAACCTAACTTCAATTTATTCATGTATATTCTACTAGTATAATGGAGTATTTGTGATCTTCAATTCATCTCTACATATGCAAAATGATTGGAAACCATGAGAGAAGGATGTCCACATATCCTAGAAACAATTTCACCATGTGGTTTGTACAGACTAGCTCAAATAAGGATAAAACCTATATGTGTGGGGAGAATCGAGAAAATAGATTAGTCAACTTCTAAATAATGGTTCATAAAGAATGAGCAACTAATCTCCTAACTCCTGCTATGAATATGATGTATACCACGTGTAATAACATCCCAAAAAAGCATTTTAATTGACTCATTTTTTACTATATGTAGTAAAACAAAACTAATTGGTAATTTCTACATGCCAAGTGGAGTGATGGAGAATATAAATGGTTTTGATCCATTTTTTGGGACTTCAAAAGTTGATCAAGAATTAAAATGAGTTTATTAGAGTTAAGGGTCATTATAGGAGCCTGTCACATGTGCCACACTTATGTAGAAGCTATATAACTAGCTTGAACAGCCCAAAATACCAATTTATTTATTATTTTTATGTTATTCCTACAATTTTTAGTTACAAATTGACATGTATATTAAGGTAATAACATTATATATGTTGAGGAACACCTGGAACATTTATATACCAAGTGAAACCATACATCTCTTATAAATGATTTAAAACATGACACTTAACATGACATAGGCCTAAAGGTGGATATGAATAGGGTAGTGACACATCAAATGACCTTTATAGGACTAATATACCCACTATAAGACACTAATAATCCCCTATACATGTTTTTAACTATAGGGAGTTGACCTATTTTGACTTGTGATCAAGATAGTCAACAGTAACTATGGATAGAAATTAGTGATTGCATATTGTAACAAATAGTTGTTCTTGTATAAGGTTTATTAATTTTTATTTATTCACATGAAAATAAATGTCACATAGATGGTGTCTATTTATAATATAAATCTAGATGATATTTTATGATTATGTATGACCGCAATCTTGTACACTTGGAATACTCAAACCTTGGCTTTTCCTCTTAGTTCCACACATGCCTTGCTTTTGCAAGCCTCACATCTACTCTATATTATGTCCATTGGCCTATATATTAGTTTTAATAGCCTTATATTAATGACACATACATCCCATCTTTATTATAATTCTTAAATTGTACTTATCTTACACCTATGCAAGTTTTAAGCCTATGCCTACTCTCCTTCTCCCTGGACACTAACATCCATGACAAATAGTAGCATCAATGTTACTATCTTGATCCAATGCAAGTGTACATTTACCTAAATTCATTTAATTTTAAAATTAAATTTATTAATATGGTTGACTTAAGTTATTTAATGTGATTTATCTCTTTATAATATTGGTATAAGTATAATATCAACCCTCAGTCATTTACCACCTAAAAATTACACCAAAAGAGCATTTAATAAGCATTCAACTTATCAAAAAATTTCCTATTATGACTTATTATAATATAATTCAAAGGAATAACCCAGCTACAGGTCTAAAATACTAAAGGATCAATCATAAGGTTTTATTTTCCAAGTTTTAAGATATGTCACTATTATACGTGCTTAACACACATTGGATGATTCAAACAAAATCCAACATGTAAGAGATAAATACATGAGTCTGAGGCTCTATTCTAAAGTATTGGTGATATAGATATCACCCTTTGATAGTGGAATCATTACAGGTTATCTTGACACCACATTCCCATTAACCCATTTTCCCCCAAGGTCACATTCAAGATGGAAATCTAGGGTTTTATCATTTCACCAAGAGTGATAGTCCATGACCCATATTTAAATTCACTAGAGTGAAGATGAAGCTAAAATTAGAATAATATATATGGTTTCATCCTATTTTAACTAATATTCCATATATGATAGTAGATTTGAATTAGATAGTAGCATTGATGCAACTATCTAAGGTTGATACAAATATCTAGAGAGCTAGAGACACCATATCTAGATACTAATAATTGTTCTAAAACTTTCTTCCCACCTAATTTTAGCCTAATTCAAATTTAAATCTAAATTAACATCAAATTCAACTAATTACTCTATTTTAAGTCATTTATATATCTAACATATTTATACTTTTCATTAATAGCTTACCTTAGTCTAATAAATTTAGCATATGGTACATCTAAGTTTCACACATTAATTGGAATGTTGTAGATCTAATATTCACCCTTGTGCCCTATAATTTCTATATCCTTAACCCTATCTACCCAATTAGGAAACATATCCTAATCAGGGTTAAACATTTGGTGAACTCGATGTTTAAACATCAAACCTTAGGTCTCTTAGGGTTTTTTAGTTTTTTATAATTACTATACTTCATTATCAAATATAAAATTTTCATTCATGAAGCAATGGAAAATATTAGTACAAAAACCTGATTCCAAATGGAAGATCAATAAGCATTGATTACTCTTCTCAATAATGATAAGGGTTTAATAGATGCATTTTTGTATGTTACAAGAGATAAAATGAGTAAACAAAATAAAACTTAGGCTACCTCACCTAGTAATGGTGAATCCATAAAAGGTGCTATAACTTATCCCACACTACAACTTAATACATATATTGGGGGCATGGACTATGTGTTTCAACCTGTATTACATGAAACTACTATTGATACATCTATTATGAACATACCCTTTGTTTCAACACAAATATTAATTTTAATGCCTATTACTACTTAAAACATATTTTCATCCCCTTTAGTAACTACTCAATTGGTTAATCTAAACCCCAATGAGTCTACAGTTCAAACAATCTTTCAAGTCATAAAGACCTTGGAGGAAAAGGTTACAAACATTTTTAAAAAGGCTTTAAATTCTTCACATGCTATAGATTCATAAGATGTGATACATAACCCTCTTTCAATTAAAATTTCTTTGTGCCCTTTTTTAGATAGATTTATTTCACCTAAGCTCACATTTTATGATGGAAAGGGTGATCCAAAACAACATCTTCAAACCTTCTATGTGGTATGCCTTGATTATGCTTCCAATGATAAAATTTTGACCAAATTATTTCCAAATATTCTCGAGGAGTATGATTTTAGGTGGTTTTATAACTTACCTCTCCAATCTATGAAATCATTCAAACCTCTTGTAGATAATGTTTTTTCACACTTTTATATTAATGTTACCAAAAAGGTTTCCTATGCTCAAATTAGAAAGATCAAACAAGGAACTAATGAACTAATCAATGAGTATGTCTTTAGATTTAAGACAATGCTAGCCAAAATGACTGATCCTATGGTAGACAAAGAGTTATGAGGCATATTAAAGAAAAGTTTGTAAGCTCCTTTGCATGAGTCCATTATTTTCAATAAGTTTCAATATTTTGATGACTTATGACATGTTATATGGGACCATGAAATAAAGATTATTTCATTGAATAAGCTCAACTATGTAGTAAACACACTGGATTCATCTAAATCTAGTACAAAATTTACAATTAAACTAAGTTATAAGGTAAAAACTCTTGAGCTTAAAAAGGAAATAACCACCATAGTTAATATAGTTGCACAAAAGCCTAATCAGTGTGTCCTATCTAATGCACCAAGGAGATAGTCTACATGTTTACCTAAGCCTCTTGCTTCATTAATCCCATGGTTCCTAGAGTGTCATATTATATCTCCCTTCTCCTATAGAGGTTGATATAAATAGACCTCTACCCAAAGGATATGATGCAAATACTTATTGTAACTATCACCAAGGCCCTAGACATTCTATGAATATATGTTTTACCTTAAATTATAAGATCTAGGACCACATAGATGACTAATAAATTACATTTGATGATCCTCCAAAAGAATCAGGTTCACAATCTAGTGATCACCATAAATAAAAAATATTCAACAATCCTTTGCAAGACCATTCTAATAAGGAACCAAAATTCCAAATGGCATATAATTCACATCATTATCCATCATATTATGGACACCCACTAGATGGGGTTATTAGTTACTTACACATTACATATACCTCGTATGGTTCATAAACTTGCCATTTCCTTTGATGATAGTGAAATTAAGGATGACTATGATATTCATTCTCTATTCATTCTATCATACCTTGATAAACATCCCATATACATTGTTATTATTGATAATGGTGCAAGTGAAAATGTTTTCACCATGACATTATCTAAGCATTTGGGTTATACTCATCTTGATTTATACCCCCTACTAAATTAGTCAGAACTTTCAATGGGACCTCCTAGAATGTTCTTGAAAAGATTGATCTACTTTATAGGTTGGTCCTGCACATTTGGTTACTACACTCTTATTTATAGCTTATAAAAGTGTCTTTAACATGTTATTGGGATGATATTGGATATATACTCTTTAATCAGTAGCTTCTATAGTACATGGTTATGTCAAATACATTCATGCTAATCGAGTAATTATAATTTATGAAATTTTATATGATCTTCATCTTGAACAATATAAATTCATACCCAGGTGGTTAATTATGAATCCTATTAAGGATAATCCACCATAATATGGCAAGAAATAAGAAATCTCCTTTACTAGGTGGCCATTACTTGAGAGATCTTTAAATCAAAGATAGACAATGGGTTCCATAGAGTCCTCATCTTTTGTGCACCATATTAAAATATACAGAGCACATATACATGTTCTTATTATTTTTATTCCAAATAAACCAAAAATTAAACACATATGGGTTATAATAACCCCTATTAAATTTAGTGGTACTTCATGACCTTAGAGTCCTATTATACATACACCAAGCATCATAGATACTACAGTGACATATATTTCACCTATACATGTTCTTCGGTAGTACCATCAACTTCTTGCATCATGTTTTGAATGAGTAGATACCTATGATCATCCTTTGGATGAGATCCTAGGATGATCTTGTCTTTTCAAAAATACCAAAACAATAAAAACATTAAAAATCCAAAAACATTTTTGGCACCTACATGTTTTATTAGCTCATTGTCTTTTATGTTTTAATTCCATCTTGAGGGATAAAATATCATATACTCCTATATACACATATACAAGTATATAAAAAAACATGATACACTCTTATTTTGGATGTTGGCCTTTACTTATACTCATGTCATATAGACATTGGTGGCATCCATTTCTTTAACCTTGATACACACAGGTTATATGATTTGATTATCGCTCTACATTATCACATTTGAGGTTACATATATACTTACATATGCCTATTATCCATGATTATATCTAGCACATGGTACTTAATATGTTATACAATTTACATTTTTATAACACATTTGATCCATGGGACACTATGACATATTTATGTTGGTAGTTTATGCTTTTCCTTTATACACTTGAGTGTTTTACCTTGGTATTGTCTTAATTGTTCAAGAATTTAAATAGGCTTTGTTATATGTGGCCCCTATGCCTATGTATTCATTCTTTGACATTTGAATATGGCATTGCTTGTTGTAGGTAAATTTTAATATGTCATTCCTTATTTTGTGGACACTTGACTAAGTCATGTCCATTTAATTTTGCAATATTTAAACATGCCCCTTATTTGCAGTATCCTTAGACCATTGTATTTTGAATTGCTTTTGAGTGATCTTATGTGTGTTTTTTTTTACTTGATGAGCTTGTATTGTTATTGTCTAAACATTTCTATGATATTTATCATGTATATTAGACCTGCATGTGATCACATTGGTTTTATGTGCTTCAATGATATATTTACCTAGACATATTTCCATCTATATGATACATAGATACATTCATAGATTTTATAGTTGTCTTACTCTTTTGAGGTGAGCTAACTTTTAGGTACTATTTTTCCCTTGCCTATAATGGGTAATATTAGTTTGGGTATGATTGGGAAGCATGTTCTCCACACTTTTCACATTTCTTAGATTTAGTGGGGGCATGTCATATGAACATGGCATCCACACATTAATAGTTTCTATATTATAGTGGGGGCATGATTTAGAAGCATGTTCTCTATATTCATTTAGTGTTCAATATTTATACCAACTATAGATTCAATGGGGGCATGTTATATGGACATGGCTTCCACACATTCACATTTTTTTAGATTCAATGGAGGCATAAATTTTAAGCATTTTATCCACATTTATTAAGTATTTGGTTCTTATACTAGTTTGGAGATTTAGTCGGGGCATGATTTGGAATTATTTTCTCCACACCTAATCATTATTTAACATCTCCAATTTATAATGGAGGCATGTTTTGGAAATATTTCCTCCACATTGGTACTTATATCAGTTTCATATTTATCCATATATAATGGGTGCATGATTTAGAATTATGTCCTCTATAATTATATAGTTATTTGAATTGGCCAAAGAACATAGTTATATGATTAAAATTAACATTTGTGTCATAATTCTATACATGGTACCATTTTTATACATAGTTTCATCACAAGACATATCTAAGGTGCATATATTATCAAACCTATGCCTGATATTTCAAAATTAAAATAAATTTTAGATTTCAAAACTATTACATGTATTGATACCATATGAAAATTTACAGACCTTAGTAAACCAATCTACTAAATTCATTGGCTCACATTTTGGTATGGTTAAGGTGATTAAATTAGTCAATTTTTACAAGTTTTTAAGGTAGATATCATTGTATTAGCCAATCTCACTAGGTTATAATTATCAATGGGTTGCACAATTGAGTTAATCACAACTACCAAGTGGTAACTCAATTTTTCTCCAAATTTATGGGTGTGTGCCTCTCTCTCTCTCTCTCTCTCTCTCTCTCTCTCTCTCTCTCTCTCTCTCTCTCTCTCTCTCTCTCTCTCTCTCTCTCTCTCTCTCTCTCTCTCTCTTCCCTTGGATATATGCACATTAAATATTTATCTATATTTATCCAAATCTCAATTTTATATCCTTACAATCATACATATTTTATTAAAAAAACTTACTAATAGGCAAGGTAGTTACATCAACACACATGTATTACTAAACCTTGGTCTTTCAATTTAAGTTACTTTTAACTTAGATTATATGCATTAATTTTTCAATGTAACATACTCTTGTTTTTAGTTTAATCACCAAAAGAATACTCAAATTTAACTCCATTGAAGCAATCGAATTCAATTCAACCAAAGACAAGGTATGCATACACACCCAGGTATTTATTCATTTCATTTAAACTAAAAAATCAATTAATAGATTAAAGGGGGTATAAATATAGATGATATTTTATGATTATATAGAACCTCAGTCTTGTACACTTGGTAAACTTAGACCTTGGTGTTCCTCTTAGTTCTACACACGCCTTTTTCTATAAGCCTTGCATTTACTCTATCTTATGTTCCTTGTTCTATCTCTTAGAATGACTAGCCTTATATTAATGACATATACATACCATATTTCCTAGAATGCTTAAAATGTATTTATCTTATACCTCTTTAAGTTATGAGAATGTGCCTACTCTCCTTCTCCCTAGTCACTAACATTTGGGATAGATAGTAACATCAACATTACTATCCTTCCCTGATGTGAGTGTCCAATGGCCTAAATTCATTTATTTTGAAAATGAAATGTATTAAAATGGTTGACTTAACTTATTTAATGCAATTTATCTATTGATAGGATTGGTATAAATATAATATCAACCCTCATTCATTCACCACCTAGAAATAAGACTAAAAGAGAATTTAAGAACCACTTAAGTTATCAAAATATGTCCTATTCTACCCTATTATGATATAAGTGAAAGGAACAACCCATCTACAAGTCTGAAATGTTAAAAGAGAAGTCATAAGGTCTTATTTTCCAAGTTACAATCTAGGTCACTATTCTCCTTACTTTACACACATTACATGATTCACACACAAGCCAAAACATAGGGGAGAACTACATGAGTCTGAGGCCTTGTTATGGAGTATTGAATATGTAATCAACACACTTTGATAATAAGGTCATTATGAGTTAGCTCGACACTATGTGCCCACTAACTTATTTTTACCCAAGGTCACATTAAAGATGGAAAGATAGGATTTTCTCATTTCCCCAGGAGTGAAATTCAATGATATAGATCTAAATGTACTAGAGTGGAGGTGAAGCCAAACCCATAAGTTTCTATGTGGTCACATTTTGTTTCAATTTATAGTCTATATATGAAACTAGTGTTGAACTCATACAATAGTGTCAATGCAATAATCCAAGGGTGACACAACTATTTGGAGAGCCAAAGACACTAGATTTAGAATCTAACAATTATTCTAGAACTATCTCCCACTAGATTTTAGCCTATTTGAGATCCAAATAAAAATTATCATTAGATATAGATAAGTAATCTCTTTTATGTCATTGCTATATATAGCATAGTTGTACTTTTCATTAATATAATATCTCATTTTAATAATTCAAGCATATGAGACATATTAGTTTAGCACATTAATTGGTCTATTATAAATCTAATTTTCACCTTTGTGCCATATCATTTATATATCCTTAATTATTTCTACCTAAGTAGGATACACATCTAAATTATGGTTAAAAAAGAACTTAGAATGCCAAGAATTATAAACTTGGATGATTTTATGAGAGAAATACAAGCTGATTTAGAGGATATGTAGAAATCACAACATAAAGGATTGTTGACGTATGATAAAATGGAAAATTAGGTTGTATAAGAAGCACTTTAGACAAAATTATAATTTTTATTAGATAAAACAAATAATAGATTCTTGTAAATTGTCATGAGAATGACTAGTAACCTGAGGTGGGACACCCCTATCTACTTTGGTTGTTTATCTCCTGAATAACTCATTGATTGGATCATTGAGTTAGAGAAATAATTTTTTAATGAGTATATAAATATCACAAGAGGTTTATATTTTACCATATTAAGTTTAATGGGAACACATTTTTGTGGTGGAATCATGCACAAATAGAAAAATTTAGAATAGGCAAGGCTAGATTTAAAACATCAGATATGACTATTCACAAAACTCAACTGTAAGTTTTTTACTTTTTATTAATAGTTAAGTTTATTAAATAAAATAGAAAATTTGAGACAAAATAAGATGAGTGTAATATATTACACTAAAAATATTTATTAAATCACCATCAAAGTGAGTCATGTTGAAGAGGACACCAAGAAGATATAGGGGTATGTGAAAGAACTATGCATTTAATTTAAGGATGAGTTTTATATGTTTTGATTGCATCCAATTGAATAATATTATTAGTGTGAACTTAAGGCTAAGGTGAGTTTTTACCACATGAAAAATTCATATCATTATGGAAAGGAAATTTATCGCACGCATGAGGACATGAAAACATTGACAAAGTATAACAATGAAATAAGGGGAAGAAATCACTTCTAATAGTAATATTTTAATTTAAAATATGTAAGTGATATTATAACATAGGTAGAGGATCATATGGATGAGGTAAAGGAATATGATTCATGGGTAGATGTTCTAGATGGGGTGAAACTATGCATAGAATATTTAAGTTTCCACATGCTCACAACAAAAAGAGTAGGATTAATGATGAAAACTACATATTGTGTAATAGGATGATGATAGTATTATGTATGTGCATCACATAAAAGAGATAGTATTATGATGATATAATATATCATGATGAATATGGTGTTTTGGAAACCATCTAAAGAGGAAAATGTTACATCGAGAGAGGAGAATGTTTCAATACAAAGGAAGTATCCTTTGATGAACCATTTCAAGTCTAGAGATAAATGTTTTAAAGTGATTATTGATAGTGATATCATAGATACATTTTTTTATAATAAAATGGTAGAAAATATTGGTCTAAATATTATTATGAATTTAAATAATTTTAAGGTATCTTGGTTTCTAAAGTGACATCATATTATAGGTAATGAGAAGTGTCTGGTAAGTTTACAAATCAGCATATAAAAGGATGAATTCATGTGAAATATATTGTCCATGGACATAATACATAGTTAACTATAAGACCTTGTATGTTTTACAATAAGACACAACATGGTGGTCCTAAAAATACCTATACATTAGTGAATGATAGGTGCAAATATGTTATAAATATGTCATGAAAATACCTATATTGTTTTGAGAAGTGAAAAAGTGTCCAATTGAGTTAAAAGATATTGTTTTTAATGATATACTATATGTGTTTCCACCAATGAAAAATATTAGTAACCACATCGATCCAATTATAAAATATAATTTTCCAAAAAAAGTGGTATATAAGCTATAAACTAAAGATGATGAAAAATTTCAAAGTAAAGTACATGTGTTTTGGGATAAAGGGTTGATAAGAGAAAGTTAGAGCCTTTATGTAGTAATAGAAATGTTGGACCTAAATAAAATTTGGAGAGTAGAGGAAATGTATTAATTTAACTTCCATCAATAATATTACTATCTAGTATAGATTTCCATTCCCATGAATGGTTGACTTGATAGATTGTTTAATTGGAATGTAATACTTCAAAAAGATTGACTTGAAGTATGAATATCACTACATATACATCAAGGAAGGTTACAAGGAAAACACTTCATTATAAATGTATTATTGATCATATGAGTGGAAAGTAAATACATTTAGCTTGAATAACACACTAATCACATTAATGATACTCATGAATCAAGTAATTAGACCATTTTTGGTTATTTTTATCATTATATATTTGGATGATATTTTGATTTTCAGCCAAACAAAGAAAAAACACTTGATTGACCAGAGACAAGTGTTGTAGTGGTTGAAAGAGGAGAAAATAATAGTAATTTTGAACGAATGCATGTTCATGAAGTAATATTTCATGTTCTTGGGTTTTGTGCTTTTCCAATGCTGATTTCAAATGGATTTAGAAACATTTTAAGCTATTTTTAAGTGGTAGTCACTACGAAATATATTTGAAGTATGCAATATTCATGGATTACATATTTTTTATAAGAATTATATTTGGAACCTCAATGAAATATGTTCACCTATCATAGAATAAATGTGAGGTGATATAATGGATTTTATCTTGATAATAAAAGTAAAGCATAAATTATATAACTTGAAGAAGAAAGAAACTAAACACCCAATGTTGGATTTACCTAATTTTAGTAAAATATTTTAGGTTGATTGCAATGTGAGTGGTAGAAAAATTAGAATGGTGATGTGTCAAGATGGTAATTCCATTATATAGTTTAATAAAAACTAAATAATGCAAATATAAAGTATTTTATTTATGATCAGGTGTTCTATGTCATAGTAAAAGTGTTCAAGAAATAAAGGAATTAATTTTTTTCTTAGGATTTTATGTTGCACACATATTTTCAAACAATTTAGTTCATTAATATTCAAGTTAATTCAAAAAATGTACATTTCAAGTGGATTGTGTTTCTATAAAGTTACTCATTTGTGTTGAAGCACAAGAGTGAAAAGTCTAATAGAGTCATAGATATGTCAAGTAGAAGTTTTCTTTTGAGATTCAAGTGGAAGTAACATGATTTAATTCAATATAGTAATTTTACATGAAATATCAGAATTTAATTAATTTATTAAAATCATGTGTAAGACCTTTGAGTTTTGAATGGTTACATTATTTTGTACAAGAAGGACCATCCTTAAAATGAAATAATTTTTCTTTTATACCCATAGGGTATATGCACAAAAATATGACCAATGAGAGCCATTGTTAAGGATTAGCTTGTCATTTTGGTAATGAAAAAACATTTACGTAGCTAGATGAGAATGTGTGTAAGTATGTTTAGGAGTTTAAATTTTTCTAATTGGAAAAAGGAATAAGTCAAAGTATAGGGTCTTAGTAACCACTGCCTATCCCAAAGAGACCATGGGAACATATCATCATGGACTTTATCTTAAGATTACCTAGATTGAAAAAAGACATGAATCTCTCTATATATATATTTGTCTCTCTCTTTCTCTCTCTTATTGTAGACAAATTCTCAAAAATAACACATTTTATTTTTTGGAAGAAAACTAGTGATATTATGCATATAGCTAAAAAACACTTTCATGGAAATTATTAGATTGCATGGATTTTTGCACAACATAGTATTTGAAAATATATATAGAATTAACTAAGAATTTTTTAAAGACATTATGGAGGAAGATAAATACCAAGATAAAAGTTTGTTTACCACCTCATCTTCAAATAGATGGCTGAATGGAGGTAGTTAATGTATACACATAATATTTTCAAACTTTATCAATTATTGATGCTTTCTATCTTGCAAGAATCCATCAAGTCTCAATATCTCTGAGTGCATGCCCTAAGGGGTGCATTGAGAAATGGGTGGGTAGACCATTGGTTCTTCGTAATATTGTTGTCTCTTATTTCCACTTACTACCAATCTAACCAACTCCCAAAAAAATTCCCCTAAGCTCAGCATCCTCTTTTACACAATCCTCCAGTCATTTTCCACCTTCATTAGTCATTTTCCTAACCTAAAACCCCTTTTGGTAGTTTACATGACTATTTCTAATGTGTCAACATTTTACTCTTATTGAAAAAAATTATTTAGGATTTATGTCAGTTCTTGGATGACCTAGTTTGTGACCTAGTGATTTTTTTCAATAATGATATCAGGTCAACCATGTTGGCCAAAACTTTTGAAAGGGTTTACGGTTAAATCCACCAATATAGACACATATATTTTTCCATTATTTGAAATAATATAAGGGTTATTATTCATTTTCACTTATTTACAATATGTTATTCTAACATTCTACTTGAGGAGTCTTAGATTAGGGTATCTACTTGGATACGAATGTAGTCTTATGGATAAGTCTTGGATGCTTTGGCCTTTCTTAGTGATCTTCACAAACCAAAAAATCCTCTTGTGAATTAATTTTTCCCAAGGGAGAGATTGAGTCTCGATGGGTTTGTCTTCTAGGTAAGTATCTCTAACTTTGTTCCTCTCTTTAGTAGATAGAAGTAGCATAAGTAATGGATTTTGAATAATATTAATATTATTCTCCCTTAGATTAGGGTTTTACCTATACATAACTTAATTAGGATTATTTTATGCATGTTTTATTTTGTTTGTTTATTAATCCCCAATTTATGCCACAATCTTTGGTGAACACTAAATTATATTTGTTCACTTTACTTGTTATTAGTATAGTGAATATGAAAACATAGGACTTAGTTATGGTTATTACATATATTTTCTTGGTTGTAGGCTTTGGAACCCTCCATAGTGATATTATTGTGGTAAGATATCCCCTAATTGGGTCTAGCAGATCCATATTAGTCATGTTCTTGATTATATATTGTATCCCCAATCAGAAGTGTAAGTAGGATCTATCTTCTATGAGCTAGGATTGATTTGTGGATTTGATGTATTTATAATTACATACATTTTCATGAACCCAACATGAATCTAACCCTTTTAGGTTTTCTTTCACTCTTTTCATTTATATCACTTTATTATTTTTCTATATTTGTGATACTAGGTCAACTAGGTTGATATAGTTTCTAAATTTTTTGCATTGGTTTAACACACATTCAAATCAAAATGACTGTTATTTTTGTGTAGGTCTTCATCAAATATAGGTTACTAGATTAATTAGGTTAGCACAGTACTCTTATTCAATTCCAAATAGTGAACTATGTCAAATAAGTTGATTTAGTCTCTTATTCAACTCCAAAATAGAAAACTAAGTCTTTCAAGTTGACTTAGTATCATAGTTAGCCTCCAAATAAAAAACTAAGCTGATCAAGGTGACTCAGTCATCTTAATAGGATTCAACAAATAGGTAATTATAGAACTAGGGTCAACTCAATCAATATAGTTAACAAAACTTGAAATTAGCATTCAAGGAACTTCTATATAAATTTCATAGTCCTCAACATCTTCCAACCCACCAACATTCCTTTCTTTCTCTCTTTAAATTCTTCATTACAGTTCTAATTTTCAAATTTTTTAGTCTTCAAAACTTCAATCCTATAGCAAACTAGGTTGACATGTTTGACCTAGTTCAATAGTTTATCTTTTATTTGGAAGACTAGGTCGACATGGTTGACTTAGTTCTTAAGTTCTCCTACTTTCAAAGACATTAATGACTCTACCAAATCTATTATATAATGTTTTCATACACTATCATCTGAACTGAATCTATACCATGCTTAAATTAGGAATTAAAAACTATATGATGGTAATTAATCAACACTTTCATTTTCAATTATTTTCATGCTTATAGTAGGTCACATAGTATAATTAGGTGGTTTTTCAATATATTGTTTAGTTTCACTATTTTTTCATTTCTTTCACACAATACCAAAACACATAATTTCAAAATACATTTAAACATTTGTCTACCCAAACCCTATGTACATGGGTTTTATCACCAAGGGGGAAGCTAACTTGGTTTTCTAGCCAAGTATAAACATGTGGTTAATGGTATATATTCGCAAAGCACCCGACACCCTTATCACTATGGCATTATGAAGTGAGGGGGTAGGCCCCAATACCAATCTAGTACCATTGCAAAAACAGATCCCTTTTAGCCTAAACATCCTAAAACCATCCATAGATTGCTCTATAGGTACCTAATTTCAGTTAACTTCCCTATCAAACTTAAAATAACACTTTATAAATCGAACAACATTTCATATAACCACTTAGTTTACATAAAAAATTTAGTTGACTACTTTCTCTCTACTCATTATATGTTATATTGAAAAAACTTGCATTAGTTAGCATTGTGCAAGGTTTTATTTTGTGTGCCCTAATTGGATCATTCTCTTTGATCCAATTGTTTATGTGTTTACTTTCACTTCTTATTTTATGTACATTCCAAAATATTTCCCTATTTTTAGTACACTATCATTCTACTCAAAATAATATCATACAAACTATTTTTTATTCCTACCTATAGTACTAAGTCAACTTGGTCAACTTTGTATCCCCCTTACTAGTTAGGTTATAGTACTTGGTCAACTTGGTTGACCCTATATCTATAAAATTGTGTTTTTCCATGTTTATATTACTAAGTTGATCTAGTCAACTCTATACTCTTACTACTATCCTATCTATCTGACTTATTTATCTATTTTTTTCCTTAGAATTTTGTTAATTTCCTTAAATACTAATGAATTCCCCTATTAAAATCTTCTTGGATAACCTGAATCAATTTAGACACAATATGGGATATTCATTTCTCCCTCTCTTTTCCTCCCAATAGGACTCTCACTCTTAGATCACCTCTTCCCCTCCATATGTGGATTATAACATGGTTTAAATCACACCTCAAGATGAATTAGGTGGATATGATTATTTTCATACCTATCAAGACAATTCTCATCTTCAAGCTTTTCAACATAATACAGGATCTATCGACACAAGTCTATCTAAAAATCCCACTAGTAATCCAACTTCCAATAACCCTCCCCCTAATACCAATTAAGGGAGTCCTCCTATAAACACCAACCCACTAATTGATCTAACTCAACTTCTTGCATAAGTCATTTAATAAATGAACATAATGTAAATTTTTAACACCTTCAAATGATGCAATTACAATTTTATTTGATCAATATGGCTAATCAACCTCTGGCTCTCAATCCTCAAGCCAATCCAAATTTTATTCCTCCACCTCTTAGAGATGCCTCAAGAAATGTTATTCCCTAACTTATTATGATTAACAAAATGCTTCAAAATATCTAAAATGAGCCTTTATCTCCTTTCATCATGTCCATTGATATTGGAAATATCTCTCCAACTATCAAGTATGATGAGATTAAAGAACTTGCATCCTTTTTAAAAGCCTTTAGCAATCTTTACAAAGAGTAGATCCAAATTAATACTTTCATCACAAATAAACCTCTAGTTAAAACCTTCACTTGTGATGTATTGGAATGGTACAACCAACTTCCCCACCATTCCATTTGGCAACTTAAGGATTTAGTCAATCTATTAGTCAAATAGTTTCACCATAATGATCTTCCCAAAAATTGTCTTATCCATTTCATCAATGCTAAGAAATCTCCCATTGAATTAGTTCATTATTTTATCAAAATATGTAAATATCTAGCCCATAAGGTCAACCATAACATGACTGATGATAATTTTTTCAAATGCTTTATAACTTCTTTAACTCATCTTCTATATAGGGTTATAACTTTTGCTCCCCAAAGACTTAATCAAGATTTTGACCAAACTAAAGGTCAAAAGTTTCTCATGAAGTAATTTGAACCTAATACCAAATTAATTAAATGATATATTCAAACTTCTATCAATTTCATCACTATTAATACTCCTCAAACCAAATAAGGAGTTGACAAATTTGAC
This sequence comes from Torreya grandis, assembly GCA_037957365.1. Taxonomy (NCBI): domain Eukaryota; kingdom Viridiplantae; phylum Streptophyta; class Pinopsida; order Cupressales; family Taxaceae; genus Torreya; species Torreya grandis. The sequence goes on along the minus strand of JARHVA010006807.1, from coordinate 570,359 downwards.
ACTCCCCCATCTTCTCACATACTACTCATTGTGCATCAAATGAAACAATTCTTACCACCCTCTAAACCATTTACTTATCTTGATAATCCTCTTAAGTGGTATGACCCTAATCAATTTTGTTGGTTCCATGATGACATTGGTTTTTCCCATGAAACTTGTTGATGGCTTACTAAATTTAGTGTCTCCTACATGTTTGGTGATTCCTTCAATCATGAAGCTATGATCCAATCTTATTGTCAAGAGTACAAGACCGCTTCTCAAAAATGAAAAGATTCTAAAGCTTCTTCTTTTAATAACCAAAAAACATTTTCCATAGCTAATAATAAATAAACTACCAAGGTTATTTGTGATATTGATGTTGATTATAACCAATATTACAACAGTTCCCAATATGTTAATTTAAATAAGGTCACCTATTATCATAAACCAACTCACAAATATCTGATCACAAAACTTTAAAAACCATATTTAGAAGAAAAAATTCTCAAAGATACTACAACCACTAATTTAGCTTTGAAAGGCCATGAGGAACCACCTTATTTTGAACTACCAATAACTTATATTCCTCCATAATCCACCTTACTTTCCAAAAATTATATTGATTCTTATTCTAAATCCTATTAATTTTTTTTGGAAGCATTAAATCCATGCCTTACAAGATTCCACTTACGGAGTTAGTTCATACTTCCTCTTATCATCATAATTTCCTTATGTAACAACTACAATCAATCAAAGATCCATCTTCTATAGATTAAGAACCACCTTATGTTGACACTCAACCTATCAGTGTATATACCATTGAAACTATTTGTCCTTCTTCTAAACCTTCTATTAAATTTATTGAAGAAGACATGATTAATGATGAGATCCTTTTTCATGTTGATGACCCATCACTATTCATTAAAATAACCATTAATACTACCCTTAACTATAAATTTTTAGTTGATGAAGGGTCTAGTATTAATATGACATCTTTGTGGCTTATCTAATAAATTAGATATAATAAGGATCATCTCAAGAAAACCCACCTCACCTATCATGTATTTGATAAAACTAATCAAAATCCACTTGGTTATATTTGACTTCCCCTAACAATTGGACCTAAGACCATTCAAACTAAACTTATGGTCATTGATTTTCCCTTATCTAATAATATATTTCTCGATCACCCTTAGAATCATAAAATGAGGGCCATAGCTTCTTTTGATATCCAATGCATCAATTTTTTACATAATGGTAAATGGTATAAACATGAACCTAACCCTAACCCTTGGAGTATTCAACTTCCTAATCCAAAATCTCAATATCTCATCCCTACCATTCCTACCATCAATAGTTCTCCATTACTTGAGTTCATCAACATCACTTTACACTTGCAAGTCACTCTTGCTAATTTGGATGATGATGAAACTAATGACCTAAAACATACTTGAAACAATATTAAGCTACCTCATTATATATCAGATTGATTTCCTCTTTTTTTATTACCTCATGATTGCACTATTTCTCTCATTAATGAGATCACTAATTTTCCTCCTCCATACAATGATCAAGAACCTTCTTTACCAGAATATGCCTTCACATGTAATGACTATGGAGTGGAAAAATTATTCAAAGACCCTCTAATCATGTCTCCATGAAAGTTTAGTAACATTATAATTTCACCTTCTAAAACTCCCCTTGAATATCAATCATATACCATTTATGCAACCTATGATGATAACTACATCATAACCCAAGCTCAATCTTAAGACTTGGATGTTCAAAATTATCATAAAACTTTAGCTCAAATACATGCTTATAATAAATATTTTCACACCATTTCCATGGATTATAAATTAAATCCTGAAGTTCTTATACCTCTTATTAATTCTCCACTTCTTTGTACTCCTTGGGTGGTAGAACAACTCTTACCTTCTAAACCTCTATAAATTCTCACATCTTCTCTACCACCTATATATACCATCATTACATCTATTTATTCCCCCATAAAATAAACTAATGATACACCAATCCCTTCTAATCCATCTACTACTCCTACTCCTAAATTGCATTAGATGACAAGGACATAATTGTCTATCAGATACATTCTAAATATGATATCCATGGTAATCAAATTCATGATCTTGAAGTAGATGTTGAGTATTATTGTCCTCTACCTAATTTACCTAGAGATGAATCTATTCTTGAATTAATTCATGGCTGAGAACCTCAACTTACTTGATACCATCACAAACTTGGGAATTTCAAAAATAAAGCCCCTTATTTCAGCAACTTCATCTCTGTAATTGACCTTAGAGATAATATAATTTCTTCTTTACCAAATGCACCATATGACTTCCAAGATGTAAATTCTATGCTTATCAAAGAAGCTAATCACATTAAATATGGTAATCCATCATGCCCTCAACCAATTACAATTTCACGCTAAATTTTACCTACTAAACATAATAAATTTAGCTTATTTTTTTATAAATGTCATGATATATTCTCCTGGTCCTAGGAAGACATGATTGGTATTGACCTTAGAATTATGGTGAACAATATCATCACTTATCCTGATGCAAAACCTATGTATAAAAAGTAATGGAAATTTCCACCTGATTTTCCAACTTATGTCATAAATAAATTATCAAAATTCTTGATGCTAAGTTTATCAAACTATTGGAATACTCTAAATGGGTTTCTTACATAGTCCCTATTCAAAAAAAGGTCACCATGGTCATTCATATTTATATTGATTTATATAATCTCAATCTTGCTTACCTAAATGACAATTTCTCTCTACCTTAAATAGATGCCATTGTCAATTCCACCATTGGTTATGAAATGTTACCTCTTATGGATGGTTTCTCCGGCTATAATCAGATCCACATTACCCCCAAAGACCAACATAAGACAAATTTTACCATGGAATGGGGAACCTATTGCTATATTAAAATGCCAACTAGACTCAAAAATGTCAGAGCTAATTGTCAATGATTAATGACTCATATCCTTCATTATCTTATCCAAAAAATTGTAGAAATCTATGTAGATGACCTCATTTCTAAATCCAAATCACAAGAATCATCTTTCCATCATCTTTTACTATATTCTCAAATACAAATTTAGACTAGATCCTTACAAATGTGTCTTTAGTGTCATATCTGGAATACTATTAGGATTATTAGTCTCTCTCTATGGTATCAATGTTGACCCTACCAAGATTAATGTTATCTTCAACATGTCAATATCTCAATCCATTCTAGATATTCATACTTATCTTAGTAAATTGGGGTAATTAGATGATTCATCCCTAAAATGGTTACCATATTCACTCCAAATTTCTCTTATTAAGAAATGTAATGATTTATAATAGATGGATCCATGTCAAAAAGAATTTGACGATATTAAATAATCATTGACCTATGTTTCATCCACCTTTAAATGATTGAAATTTTATCCTCTACACTTATTTTGCACCCATATTAGTTTGGGAAATACTTTCCTAACAATATGATACAATAATAAAGTATGTTATATACTATATCATCTAAGGCATCATTGACTATGAGAAACATTACAAAAAATTTAAACATGATTGCCTTGCCATATATTTTGCAGCTAAAAAACTTCAACATTATATGCTTTATCAAACCACTTATGTTATCATTCATTCTGATCCCATTCATCACTTATTATCCAAAGATTTTCTTCCTTGAGATAAAATTGGAAAATATATGGTCCTTCTTATGGAATTTAACCTCAAAATTATTACTCAAAAAGCTATCAAAGGGTAAATCATTGCCGATTAACTTATCGTAGTTCCTATGCTCACTATCGACCACCTTCAAGATAGTCTTCTTAATGATAATATTCTCTATATTGAAGGTCTAAATAAAGCTATATCCATTAAATATTACTTCCATAACTTCATTTATGATCTCTAATAAATTAATCTTGATGACTCAACTATCCTCCCTAATACTACTAAACCAAAAGTAGTCATTAAAGAACTTCCTAAAATTAATGTTGATTTACACAAAGATACTTAGACCCTTCACTTTGATGGTGCTAAATTCCTTCAAGGAGCTGGGGTAGGTTGTATTATTAAAATACCACTTGGAAAAATCATCCCTTTAGCCTTTATCTTATCATTTTATGTCACTAACAACATGCTAGAGTATAAATATTTAATCTTAGGCATGAGAGATGCTCTTGATTTAGATATCCAATATCTACATACCTTAGGTTATTCCTAGTTAATTTTTAACCAAGTCAATGGTGATTACCAATTAAAAAGTGATTATATCATTTAGTATCATCAAATTTTTAATACTTTTTCCAAATATTTCATTTCTTTCATCATCGAGCCTATCCCTTGAGATCAAAATTATATTAATGATTCCCTTGCTTCTTTAGCATCTCTTTTTCATCCACACCAAGTTCTTATCAATCTCAATTTTTTTATTTAAATAAGAAAATTTCAATCCTCTATTTAACCACATGATTCACTAATTTGACACAATGAAGCTATCACCATTCAAATAATCCCATGGTACAAATACATCATTTAATTTATGGAACATCAAACTTATCCCCCCAACCTAGATTCTTACAAAAAGACTCACATTTGAAAATAAGATTTTAAGTATGTATTTTGATATAACATCAAATATTATCATAATGATGAAGGTACCTTGCTATACTATGTTATGCAAGATGAGGTTTGTCCTCTACTTGAACAAGCACATGGGGGAATTCGTACTGGCCATTGTAGCAGAAATGCTACAGCCTGTAAATGTTTACATATGGAATACTTTTGGCACACTCTTGAAAAGGATGCCATAAAATTTTAAAAAAATTATACTTATTGATAAATTCATGATGATTTAAATCATTCACCTCTAGTTGAGCTTCAAACTATAAAATCTCCCTAATCATTCTCTATGTGGGGATTAGATCTCATAGGCAAATTACCTTGATCTCAAGATAGACATGTCTTTATAAGCATAGCCACTGAATATTTTACCAAATGGTTTGAGTATATGATCATTGTTAATTTCACTGATAAAACAATATCCAATTTTATCCTTAATCAAATCATTTTACATTTTGGTGTCTCTCTTACTATCATTTTAGACAATGATGGTAATTTTAAAAATAAAGATGTCAAACAACTCTATGCTAAATTTAAAATCAATCATAAATTTTCCACAATGTATCATCCATAATGTAATGGCAAAAATAAGGCCACAAAAAATTCTTAATAAAATTCTCTAAAATATAATTCATGAAACCCACATGGAATGGCACCTTCTTCTCTATCCTGCTCTTTGGGCCTATCACACTAGCATTCATACTTCCATTAAGGCAATGTTGTTCTATCTAGTTTATGGTTCCAAGTCAGTCCTTATTTTATAATTTCATATTCCCTCTCTTCATATATATATATATATATAAATAAATATGTATATATATATATATATATTCATGGTATTGTACTTGATGAATAATTATGTTAATATCAACTTCATGATCTCGATCTCCTTAACAAACACCATGTTTCTGCTTTACAACAAAATCACTAATACAAGGCCTGTATTGCCAAATAACATAACAAATGAGTCAAAGTTCACATGTTTAATGTTTGTGATCTTTTCCTTAAATTAGAATACACTCATGACAAAGAAGGTAAATATGCCCAAAAATAGTGGGGCCCTTATTTAGTCAAATATATTCTTGGTCCAAGTATTTGTCACCTTAAAATAAATAAAGGTCATAATTTCAAAGAGCCCACTAATGCATAATTCCTCAAGAAGAATTTTTCCTAATCCTTCCCTTCTCATGATTTTTATATTCTATCTATCTAACATTTTTTTATAGGATACTTACATGGGTCTCACCCTTTACAACAGATCTCTATTTTCACAAACCTTAGTCCTTTATTTCAGTCTTTTGGTTTCCCTTTTTCTAAGAGTTGCATTGTAAAACAATGGATAAGACCTAGTCTTCCTCATGATGTAATAATATCCTCTTTGTTTTCATACTTTTTTACACAAATTTTGGCACTCCTTGGGTTTCAATTTTATGAGTTACAGTGTAAGACAATGGATAGGACCTAGCCTTCTTCACAAAAACCATCTTTTTCTTACCCCATTTATTTTTCCATTTCTTTTTGGTACCCTCATATATTTAATTTTTATAATTTTTAGTGCAAGACCATGGACAGGACCTAGACTTCCTTATCAAATCACCATTTTGTTTATTTTTTTTCTTTCCTTTTTCTAGAATTTGTTTTAGTAATGGCTATAAGTTCTTGACCTTTGTTCTAAATTTTAGATTTTGCTTCTTTTGATAGATGTAATTTACACAACAAACTATATTAGCATGCTTTCCTACATTTACCTCATTCTCATGATAAGGAATCACACTCTATTATCATTGTATCCCTTTTTCACCCTTTGTCACATTTTTTACAATTTGAAGTAATTCAAATTATTTCATGTTTCACTCCTCTTGAATTCCTTTTCTTTCATTCCACATTGGATAAAATAAGGTCAAAGTCAAGATAACACTTTTATTTTACCTAGATTTATAAGACTCTTAGACACCATGTTCTCTGAGTTCTCTCTCTTATCAACTAGGTCCCAAGTATTTAAATGAAAGTCATCTTTAACACCCATGTTTAGTTTTACAAATCCATATAGAGGAGGAATAGAAAAGTACATCAAGTAGGTTAAAATACAAATTATTTTAAATAAAAGGGAATGATATATAAATGGCAACATACAAATCTTAAAAGTTAAAATCAGACCAAAAGACATGATTACAAGCACGTCTCCTATCTCCAATCGAAGCTCAAACCCCACAGTTGGCCTCATAATAGAGCCAAGGTCCATTGGGGTGTGGTAGGTTAGTATATTTGAATAGAATAATTTTAAAAACTCTATGGTTCTACCTACTTTCTCATTCAAGTACCTAATCTTCATAGTAGATCGATGACTTTATAAGGGGTCTTGAGGAATGGGGAACATGTTGTGGGAAGGTACTTCCATTTTAATTTTCATGCATATAGCCTTCATGGGATGATTTACATACTTCATTTTTTGACCTAATACTTTTGTTTCTAAGAGAGTTTCTTTAGATTCCTTAAGGTTAAAAGTGCTCTTATTTTGACAAACCTAATTTGAGTGTCTTGACTTTGATAAAGATCTCCTCTACCTTGGTTTTTCCTTCATTCTCCCCTCCACCCATTTAATTTCCCCCCTTGATAGGCATGTGTGATTCTAAATTTATTTTTCCTTCTTCTATACTTACTTATTCTTCACATCTTAAAAACATGCTAGCACTACTTTGTTCTAGTTTTATATATCCTTAGAGAAAAACAATATGTTTGAGTAACTATGAATTACTTTCTTTACAACACAACTTTTCATTTCTATATATGCCTTGATTTCTTTTCACCTTTTATCATTGTTGTACTAATGTTTTTTTTCTTGGACACCTGAGTCCATTATTACTATCATGTACTTTTTCCATTATTGAATGAGGTTAGTTTGCTACTTCTCACCCATCAATGTTGTTTCTCCTTTTATGCACATTTATCCATTGATGATTGATTAAGTATTTTTAATGCTCAATCATCAATGTTATTTTACCATTTTTTCTTGCCCATCTCTATTTAAGTAATGATTGTTAATGATTTTTCATGAATGTTTGATTACCATCCTTCTTGACATGTATCCTTGGTTTGATTTGGTGAATCTACCTTTCTTACTTAAGGTTTACTTGTTTGAGTTTTTTTATCTTTATTAGCCTTGGCTCTTAGGTTACCCAATTTACTATATTTTTTTTTGAAATGGTCATTTGGTCTAACATAGCACATGTCATCCTAGCTTTCCAAATTTACATTTATGTCTCATCCATATAGCACTAGTTATCTTGGCTTTCCTGCATTTGTTTATTTTTTCTCTTTACTTTTGTATTATTGGGTTTGTTGAAAATAATATCTATTACCTACACAATCAAAAATACAAACACAATAGATAACCATTTATTGATAAAGGTAAGTCAAGGTAACACATACATTTACTTTTTTAGTTATTTCCCTTGTAGTCATTTATTTTTAGTTATTTTTTCTTTAAAATACTACAATTTTTTTAGCCTCAGTGTTGTGTGTTACTATCTTCTTTATCAAAGCACCGTCTCCTATTATACTCAAATGACACATGCTGAGCTTCAAGTGGGGCATATGTATACACATGATATTTTCAAACTTTATCAATTACTAATGCTTTTTATCTTGTAGGAACCAATCGAGTCTCAATCTATTTGAGTGCATGCCCTAAGGGATGCACTGGGAAAGGGGTGGCAAAAACATTGATGCTTTGTAGGATTGTTGCCCCTTATTTACACTTATTACCAACCCAATCAGCTCCAAAAAACATTCCCCTAATCTTGGCCTCCTCTTTTTCACACTCCTCTAGTCATTTTCCACCTTCATTAGCCCTTTTCCTAACTTAAAACCCCTTTTGATAGTTTACATGTATGTGTTTTTTGTGTCAACTTTATAATCTTAATAGAAAAACTTATTTAGGGTCTAGGTTAGATCTTAACCAACCTAGTCCATGACCTAGTGAGTTTTTTTTAATAATGATACAAGGTCGACCCTATTGGTAAAAATTTTTGGAAGGGTTTAGGGTTAAATCCACTTATATAATACATCCATTTTTCCATTATTTGAAATAAGACAAGATTTATTATTCATTTATGTCTCTTTACAATTTTCTCTTCCACCATTCTACTTGAGGAGTCTTAGCTTAGGGTTTCTACTTGGAGAATAATCTATTCTTGTGGAGAAGTCTTGGATGTTTTGGCCTTTCTTAATGATCCTTAAAAACCACAACAACCTCTTACAAAACGCCTTTGGCCAAGGGAGAGATTGAGTCTCGATGGGTTCATATTCTAGGCAAGTATCTCTAACTTTGCTCATCTCTTTAGTAGATATAAGTAACCTAAGTAATGGATTTTTAATAATATTACTCTTATTATCCATTGCATTAAGGTTTTAGCTATACATAGCTTAATTAAGATTCTCTTATGCATGTTTAATTTTGTTTGTTTACTAACACTAACTTTGTGCCACAAGATTTGATGAGCACTAGATTATAATTCTTTACCTTACTTGTTATTAGTATAGTGAATATGAAAACATAGGACTTAGTTAGGGTTATTACATAGTTTTTATTGACTGGAGGCTTTATAACCCTCCTTAGTGTTATTATTATGGTAAGAGATCCCCTAATTGGGTCTAAAAGATCTATATTGGTCATGTTTCTAATTATCTGATGTATCCCCAATCAAAAGTGTAAGTTGGATCTATCTTCTCTAAGCTAGGATTGATTTATATATCTGATGCATTTATGATTGCATACATTTAGTAGAATTATTGGTAATTTGTTATGATGTTTGACTAGAGGGAATCTAAGAACATGTGATTTTTTCTCAATGCAAATTGAATTTGATTATTAAATTCAATAGATATAAGAATTTCAAGGACCCCATTTCATATTTTTTATGGTAGTAGTCAAAGAGAAGTCACATAATTTCATGACATTGGAAAAGAAATAAGGAAGTGTGTTAAAGTAGAAGACATTGTTAAGTACATATGAGACATGCATCAACAAGCGACCATACCATTCAAAATAACTATTGTAAAATGTAAATAACATACAAATTTGAGAAAGATATATTTGTAATAAAAAATCAAAGGTATGGTTTTATCACATCTAAGGAAGGAGAAATTTTTGAAAGAAACATATGACAAGCTGAAGTAGAAGAAAATTGGTCCATGCAAAGTGTTGGATTTTTTTCATCTAACACATAAGAGATTGAGTTTCTTTAGGGAATAGATATTTTTCCCATTTTTAATGTGGAAAAATTATATACTTATGTAGAAGAAACATAGTAAAGGAAAACATAATTCAAAAATCTATATAATAGATTAGAGATAATATATGCCTAAGAAGGAGCATGAAGAAGGTGATAGATTCTGTAATCATTAAGAAAACACAAAATAAAAGGAGTATAAATAATATTTGTTGAAGTGGAAAGGAAAATAAGTTCAAGATGTGACATGGATGAGCACATCAAAGTTTTTAAACATGGAATATCTATAGCAGATATCATGAAATTCACATGAGTATGAACTCATAGTTCATTTCACTTACCTACGTAGTATGATGTAGGAGAATCCAAGTTCACAAGCAATCATACATCACTAAATATCAAGTAGTGTATAAATAAACATTTTAAAATTTTGCATGATAATTTTTTTTTTATGTAAGTATCTAAAGATTGTTTTATGAAGCCTTTGTGCATGTAGATAATAACTTTTGTGTGTCCCTTTCGGTGTGCACAAATTTAAATTCTAGTTAGAGAAGTAATTTACCTTTGTGCATCTTACAAAGTCTTACATAAATTTGGAATTGAATCCTTTATGAGTTATTATCAATAAATTATAATATCCCCATAAAGTTTTTAATGATTTTAGATTTTTACAAGATAATACCCAAGAAATTAATGTTGATTGAAAGGAATGACAATATTTGGATTTACACTAAAGTACATTCAATAATATAAATCTTCCTTATTTAACATGTGTAATAAATAAAAAAAGTATAAAGTAGGTAAGGGATGAAAGAGAGCATATATTGTTTGATGCTATTTTATAGAATAATATAATGATTAGGAGTCATCATAGGGTTGTAAGAAAGATATGTGTTCCATTTGTTATGCATTCTAACTATGTTTGACCATTGGACACTTGAATCCAAGTTGGACACTTGCATCAATGATAGTGTCCTTATATTGACTCTAATGTCTAGACCATAATATAGCTCCATTTTCAAATCCATTAGCTGATTTTTTTTTAGTTTTATTTTTCCTTCTACCTGATATCTTTAGATTTAATACAAAGGTTATCTCTCTTAGTTTATTGATCAAAATCCTAGGTATAATCTTGAATGATGCCCTTGGGGTAAAATGGTTTAGTGGGAACATGGTGTTGAGATGACCCGTAATAGCCCTAATGTCAAAGGACATTTCCTATATATCCAATACTTCATAAGAGTGCCTCAAGCTCACATAATTCTCCACTACATGTTATATTGTGTGTGAATCATATAATGTGTGTAAAATAAGTACAATAGTGACCTATCTTATAACATGGAAAATATGACCTTATGACTACTCCTTTAGTACTTCAAACCTATAGAGTGGTTGTTCATTTGATTGATATCAAAATAGGGTAGAATAGGAAAGATTTTGGATACTTGAGTGTTATTTTGGTCTAATTTCTAGTTGAGTAATTATTTAGGGTTGATATTATATTTATACTAATCCTATCAAGAGATAACTCACATTAAATAACTAAGGCTAAACATTTTGATACATTTAATTTGTAAATTGGTTGAATTTAGAGAAATGTAAACTTGCATCAGGATAGGATTATAATTTTGATGCTACTATCTATCTTATACATTAGTGTCTAGGGAGAAGGAGAAAAAGCACAAGCTCAAAACTTGTAGAGGTATAAGATAATTACATTTTAAGCATTTTGTGCAAGATAGTATGTTTGTGTTATCATTATAAATTTGGTTAGACTAAGAGATAGGATGAGGGTCAAATGATATAGCATATGTGATGCTTGTGGAAGTAAGGCATGTGTAGAACTAACAGGAACAACTAGGGTCTAAGTTTACCAAGTGTACAAAACTTAGGTGCTACATAATCATAAAATATTTTCTAAATTTCCCACCCTCTAATATAGTAATGAAATTTCTATTTTAAAGGAAATAAATAAGTACCTAGGTGTGTATGCACACCTTTTATTTATTCGAGTTGAATTTGAGTGCTTTACTAGAGTTGAATTTAGATACTTTGTTGGTTGATGACTGTTGACACAAAAGATTGCACCCTTGGCAGGAAGCCGAGCTCATACCTTCTTCACGCAATCATGGAAACTCCCCTCTCACTTGTGGGACCGACGAAGCTAGAGGGGAGTCTCTAGATAAGGGCTAGCTCCCTTTAATGCATCGTGTTATTTCCAGCAAGTGCAAAACACACATATATATAGATATAATAAAGGGGGAATGAAAAGGGAGAGAGATGCAAGAAAAAAAAACTACTCTAAAAGAGGTGATGCACCAAATTAAGTCAACCTTCACACATCCACTCTCAGAATTAGACAAATACATACATAATCTACACACTTGGCAGAAGGACCAGGCTACAAAAGACTGGCAGGGAGGCATTCACGAAAACATAAGAAACAAAAAATCACTAAGGCACTGTGAAATGCACACTGTAAGTAACTCCTTCTGTTCTAGTCTTCTCAAATGTCAGCTCTTCTCCTTTTAGCTACAGAAATGGCACCTTGTAGATAACAGGTTTGCTAGTGTTAAACTTGTGAGAGCATCAAGAAACAATGATTGGACATAGACAAACACTCAAGACATACTCTGAAATATATATCCAAATGGAGGTAAAAAAATTGTGTTTATTTGATTCAGGTGAAATTTTGCCAGGGCTATGCCTTATAAATGTGGAAGATTCGACCCTTCTCAAAACTGAGAAGTTACAATATATAGAAGAAAGGAGAAAGAAACTTGGCACTTTTTTTTTGACAAGTTGGCCTATCACATTCTATTAGAAAGAGGAAAACACTATTGTGTTGTCATCATTCTAGAAGAAGCCTACAAGAACCATGCTATATAATCACCAAATTTGACTTTGGCATTTGAGCTTTAATTTGGAAGCATGGATCATGCCTCTTTTCTACCAACAGACTAAAATTTGTTCCCTTTTAAATGTACGGGCCATGTTACTTGTTGTTTGCACCATTTGGGGACTATCAGGTAATAAATCACTTGCACTTTGCCACTTAGACTACCTTATCACTTCTGTGCCATATCATTTCTCCTTACTTGTCATCTATGATTTGTCTTTTCTCAATTTTGTTTTTCTCGCTCTTTCAGCCCTCAGAGGTGATCTCTTGGCTAGTCACTGCATTCCTTGGGCTTTTCCATGCTTGAAGTTCAAAAAGTTCAAAAAACAAATGGCTAGTTTATTGCATTAAAATTGATGGCCTCTGGGGCATCACCATCCTTGTCAAAAGTCATCAGGTCTTTTCCTTTAAAGTGTGGCCTCCTTAAACTAAACTTGTTGAACCAAAATGGTTCAATGGTTTAACCAATCGTATCGATGAGCCTTTAAACCGAAGCCGATCAACTTTTCACCTTTGAACCATTGAACCCAGCTATGAACTGAATTCATTGATCCTGCTAAACTTGAAATGAATTGGCCTTAAACAGTAGGGGAGAAGTTGGCCAAAATTTTGCCTATGGGCAAAATTGGTAAACAGATTGGTAACTCATAAGGGAAGCATGCTTGCTATGCTTTAGAACTTAGTTGCCTTAAAATCCATTAGGTACGGAGTCAGATGTAGCTATAAAATATTTAGCAATAGCCCCAAAGATTCGAGAATCAAACATGAAGCTTTTACCCCCAAGCAAATGGAAACATACAAGGCTAAAAATGCTACTTGTGCAACTACACTTAGGGAAAGCAAGAAAAGAAACTGAAAGCAAGCTACTATATATAGCTAACTAGGAATGTTTACCTCCCTCCTGGGTCAAAGGGAAAATTTCTTAAGTCCCCTTCCTGGCAAGAAGACTTATGGTGCCAGGTAAGTAGCTGAATGAAAAGGAGATTTGGTGACTTGCTCCTCTTGCTAGTCACCTGAGTTGGCTGGAATCTAAGTGGATTAGGTTCAAACATGCTTCTAACATATATATACTCTGCTTGTCCATGGAAGCCTGTTGAATGCTGGTCCTTCAAATTGGTGCTCTTCACCAAGAAATTTATGGCTACTGGCTTATCACCGTTAGCCCTTTGATATGTATAGCTCCTCTGTAGTGTGTCATGGTTTGACCCATTTCCTTCTACTTCATTACAGGCTCTGTTAGACTCATCCTCTACTCTTTCAAGGCCCTCTTTAAGGAAGATAGACCTCTCCTTTTCCTCCTCAAAGATTAGGATCTCTAGATGTTCAAAGATATTCTCTTGATCCTCCTCCAACTTAGGCTCCTCAGTGTAGTCATCCTCATCATCAAAATAGTGAGGAAGTTCATCAAATAGAGGGGAAGAGAGCTCACCATGCATTTTTTCCTCCTCATATTGCTGGAAAATATGCATATGTGTAAGACCTGGATCTTCTCCACTGCTGATAGTGTCTTCACAAGAGGAATTAATGATGATTTCTTCTTCATTGTCACTCATGATAGCATCTTGAAGGACTGCAGAATGGATCTTCTACTCCTCACTTGCCTCTTGCAGAATAGGTTCTTCCTTGAGAAGGGATGAAGTGGAAAAAACATGTGGAAGAGGAGGTAGTCCTTGAGCTAGAATCAAATGATTCTCCTCCTTCCACTTGGTTAGCACTTCATCAATATCAGGTGTGGTCTGATAGCTCTCTTGGAGGTGTGTGGATGGGCTGGGTTTAGACAGATCCACCACACGTTGGCTAAGGAATCTCATTTGGGACTCCAACTCTACAATTTTCTTGGCTATATTTTCTTGAAGGAGCCTTTTTTGGAGATCACTAGAATTATCCTCTTCGAAGCTCTGCGCTGGTTCCTGGCATTCCTTCCTCTAACTTGGAATCTGCACATCATGCTGAAAGATTTTTAGAGGTTGAGGAATGCAAGGAAGAGACTGTTGATGCACTAGAAGAGTCTCTAGAAGAGGGACATGCTAGCTGGTGGTATTCCCCCCAATGGAAGATGCACAATGTAAAGAATTGGGAAGATTGATCTCCATGGAGGGTTGCTCAGATGCCCTCTGTGTTGGAAAGCTAGGCACATGAGATTGGGAGCAGATGCATTTGGTGAGTTGGAGTGAGCAAGCGCTATTTGATAGAAAGGATTTGGTGCAAAAGAAGGTGCTTTCTTTAAATGAGGAAGGGGTGTGTAAGGTTCATTTCCTTAGAAAAATGGATTTCTCCATTTTGTTTCCTCTTCCATGGATTGTAAACCCTGTGCTTGCCTAAACAAACACTCCTCTTTATACATCAGCTCCTACTAATATCTATACTACTCCTCCTATTTGTTGATCTCCATTATCTGCTTGTCAAACTCCAGCGCCACCTCCCTTATCATAATAGGGTAACTAGGAGAGCTGCTTGAGGGCATGCCATAAAGACGCTGAGTCTGATCATGGTAATATGAAGGAATATAAGGCCCATGATTTTGTGCAAAGGGATTATACATAAAGAAAGTAGATTTCTGATGACACCAGGCTGCTTAACCAGTAGATTCAACTCAGAGTCACCATTAGTGTTGATGCAAAAGCCTCCAAAGGCTGGTCAGTTGAAGAACACACCAAAAATTCTTTAACTCTTTGGATAAAACCTGTCCTAGTTGGTCCCACTGGGTGTGCCAAAAAATATTGATGTAGAAGATTCCACCCTTGGTAGGAGGCCAAGCTCTTGCCTTCTTCACACAACAATGGAAACTCCCCTCTTGCCTATAAGACCAGTGAAGTTGGAGGGGAGAGTCTCCAGATAAGGGCTAGCTCCCTTTGATGCATCGTGTTGTTTCCAGCAAGTGCAAAACACACACACACACACACACACACACACACACACACACACAAAATAAAGTGGGGGATGAAAAGGGAGAGAGATGAAGGAATAAAAACTTACTCTAAAAGAGGTGATGCACCAAAATAAGTTAACCTTCACACATCCACTCTCGGAATCAGACAAATACATATATACACTACACACTTGGCAGAAGGACTAGGCTGCAAAAGACTGGCAGGGAGGCTTTTTTGAAAACACAAGAAATAGAAAATCACTGAGGCACTATGAAATCCACACTGTAAGTAACTCCTATTTTGGTCTTCTCAAATGTCAGCTCTTCTCCTTTTAGATGTAGAAATGGCACCTTGTAGATAACAGGTCTGTGGGTGTTGCACGTGTGAGAGCATCAAGAAACAATGACTAGACACAGACAAACACTCAAGACATACTCTGAAATATCTATCCAAATAGAGGTAAAAGACTGCGTTTATTTGATTCAGGTGAAATTTTGCTAGGGCTATGCCTTATAAATGTGGAAGATCTGACCCTTCTAAAAAATGATAAGTTACAAATATAGAAGAAAGGAGAAAGAAAATTGGCACTTTTTTTTGACAAGTTAGCCTGTCGTGTTCCATTGGAAAGAGGAAAACACTATTGTGTTGTCATCATTCTAGAAGAAGCCTACTAGAACCATGTTGTATAATTGCCAAATTTGACTTTGGCATTTGAGCTTTAATGTGGAAGCATGGATCATGCCTCTTTTTTGCCAATAGACTAAAATTTGTCCCCTTTTAAATGCACAGGGTGTGTTACTTGTTATTTGTGCCATTTGGGGACTATCAGGTAATAAATTGCCTGCACTTTGCCACTTGGACCACCTTGTCACTTTTGTGCCATATCATTTCTCCTTATTTGTCATCTATGATTTGTCTTTTCTTAGTTTTGTCTTTCTCGCTCTTTCAGCCCTCAGGGGTGATCTCTTGGCTGGTCACTACATTCCTTGGGCTTTTCCATGCTTGACGCTTAAAAAGTTCAAAAAACAAATGGCTAGTTTATTGCATTAAAATTGATGGCCTCTAGGGCGTCGCCATCCTTGTCAAAAGTCATTGGGTCTTTTCCTTTAAAGTGCGGCCTCCTTGAATTGAACCCATTGAACTAAAATGGTTCAACCAAGCACGCTATGAGCCTTTGAACTGAAGCTGATGAACTTTCCGCCTTTGAACCATTGAACCTGGCTATGAACTAAATTCATTGATCCTGTTGAACCTGAAATGAATTGGCCTTAAACAGTAGGGGAGAAGTTGACCGAAATTTTGCCTATGGGAAAAATTGGTCAACAATGACCTAAAACCAAGAGCATGTTATAGTGTATAATTAGTGAATATAATCTAGTTTAAAAGTACCTAAAATATATTGAAATTAAAAGATCAAGGTTTAAGATTACATCTGTGTGTCGATGTAACCACCTTGACTATTATCAAGTTGTTTTTGAAAAATATGTATCATTGTAAGGCTTAAAAACTAAGATTAGGCTAAATATAGATAAATATTTTAAGTGAATATATCCAATGAGATAGAGAGAGAGAGGTTGGAAGGCACATGCCCCCAACTTTGGAGCAAAAGTGATTTGCCACCTAGTAGTTGAGATTAGCTCAACCATGTAACCCAATGATATTTATAACCTAGTAAATTTGGATGATCAAGTTCATAATGAAAAATTGGAAAGATTTAGTTATATAATCACCCAAACTATACCAAAATGTGAACTAACTACTGTATTAAATTGGTTTTCTAAATTCCATAAAAGTTTGTAGGGTATCAATACATGTAATAGTTTTGGAATCTGAGATTGATTTTGATTTTGCAATATTATACATTTGTTGTAAAACATATTTACCTTATATATGTATCATGATGAAACTATGTGTAACAATGGTACCATGTATATAATAGTTCCACAAATGTGTATCAAAATCATATAACTATGTTCTTTGGTCAATTCATAAAATGTTGTAAATGTGGAGGACATGATTCTAAAGCATGCCCCCACTATATATGGATAAATCTAAAACTAATATACGTATCAATGTGGAGGACATGTTTCCAAAACATGCTTCCACTATAAAATGGAGATGTTTAATACTAAGTAGGTATAGATAACATGATTCCAAAGCATGCCCATAGGGTAAATTTAGTGGCAAATATTTGTTAATTCATGAATATTCCAATTTTTGTATTTTGGTTTTGGTAATTTTTTAGGGTCGGTAGATGGGATCAGATCACCAAAATTTTAGGGATATAAATTATTTTGGGGCTCAACTCACCAACCCTTTACAACGTTATCTTAGAAAGAATTTTAATCTACCACACACACACACACACACACACACAATATAACCTACAATATAAATTATTTTTGGAGTCTAACAGAGTCATTTGATGTAACTATTTGGTAGATCCGTTTGGCCCAACCATTCAGTAGATCCATTTATCCTAGCCATTCAACCCTACCATTTGGCCCCATCATTTAACCCTATAATTTAACCCGACTATTTGTTAGAGCCATTTGTCCTAGTTATTCAAGAGAGTCATTTGACCTAACCATTCAACCCTACCATTCAACTAATCCATTTTACCTTGTCATTTAGGCGAGTCATTTGTTTGAGTCATTTAGATATGAGAGGACATAAATCATGGTGTAAAAAACTAAAACTTATGTCATAAAAAACACCATTGGGTAGAAAACCTAGAAAGTGAAAAATAAATTTAGACTTATCAATTCACCAAGGCTATGAATCATATTTACCTAAATGAATCTAAGGGGGTTTATAGTATGGGATCTTAAAATTTACCTTATCGATGCCCCAATTTAATCTATGAATTATAAGTACCATACTAAATGAATATGGAAAACATGCTTCCCAATCATGCCCCCACTAAATCTGAAACTATGAATGTGTGGAAGCCGTGTAAATATGATATGCAACCACTGAATCTATAAACTAATTTAATTATAAAAAACTAAATAAAAGTGGAGAACATGATTCCAAATCATGTCCCCACTATAATATGGAAACTATGAATGTGTGTAATTTATGTCCATATGACATGCCCCCACTTATATCTAAGAACTACACAAAGTGTGGAGAACATGCTTCCCAAGCATGCCCCAATTAATATGCCCCACTTTTGAGGTGAGGGAGAAATAGTACCTAGAAGTTACATCACCTCAAAAGGGAAAGACAAATGTAAAATCTATGAATGTAACCATGTATCATATAGAAGGAAACATGTCTAGATAAGTCTATCATTGAAACACATAGGACCAATGTGGTCACATACATGCCTAAGATACATGATAAATATCATGGAAACATCTAGATAGTAATAATATAAGATCAACACGAAAATAATAACACAAACAAGAGCATGCAAAAACAAGTCAACAAGTAATAGTCCAAATAACTATAAATAAGGGGCATGTGCAAATGCATCAAAATCAAATGGAAATGACTTAGTCAAATATCCCCAAAATCAAGGAATTAAATTAAAATTTCCATATAATAAGCAATGACATATTCAAATCTCTAAGAAAGCAAACATATTACATATTCAAATGTCCAAGAAAGCAAACATCAGCACAGGGGCCATTTATAATGTAACATAATCAAATTCATGAAAAATCAATACAATAACAAGGTAAAACACTCAAGGAAGTGTGTAAAGGAAAAACATAAGAAACCATCATAAACATGTCATTATGACCCTATTGGGTTTCTATATTTTCACCCTAGCTAAGGAGGGGATTGTTCACATCTTCTTACTCAAATCTAGTCTAACATGGGACTGATCCTAAGTTATGGGTATCCTAAAAGTGGATCAGACTTCTAGAGAACGCTGACTTTATTCTAGATCTATCACTTAAACTAAAAATAATTGGGAAAATGAATAGATAAATGGGTAATAAAGCATGAAAACATGTAAAGGAGGTGATGCACTAGTAATGTGATTATTCATCTACTCTATTTGAACTTCTAACAAACACTAATGAGATCAGATCTACAACTCTAAATGGTTGTTTATGCATTATTATTTCATGCAAAGGTTCACCAAATGATCAAAAGTTAAGGTAAATAATGGAGATACTTGATTTAAGGCACTAACCAGCAATGTATCCACTTGCTTGCTTTAATCAAATGACATTTAACATCAAACATGACCTACAAAATAATATAACCTAGTAACTAGGTGATATTCAAGATTTGACAAGGGAGAGATTTATACCACATATGAAAATCAATCTGACATTAACACACTATACCAGAATCATGAAATATAAAACTAAATTATTGATTTATCTTAAGAGATTACAAAGATCAAATCTAGGTAGAGTCTAGTCATGCCCAAGAGAGGGATTATCAAGCTATTTTCAAGGTTTAGAAGCCTACATTTATAGAAATAAATGAGAGAGAGGGAAATATGCATTAGAAAATGACCAACTTCTTCTGATGGATTATCACTAATTCATGGATGTTGTTGAGTCAGGATCTTATCAATAAGGTATAATTTCAAAGGGTTTTGTAAAATAATTTAATGTTTCATTGATCCTTATCTAGCTACCACATCATCATTTCATGACTCCATGCTACTTATACTTGATATGTTGATGAGGAATAATCCCTTATGGCTTAGAACTAATAGAGCCTTGGTTTTTTTTGAGTGGTTGGATGTACCTACTTTTTGAGTTTGTAACTAAGCATAGATCTCTTTTTAGATTAAAAACCAATCATATTATTAGTTTTCCTATTAATCAATGCCTAGTCTCATTTTGAAAACCAAATGTCAACCTTAGATTGAAATAGGTCTACAATATAGACCCATGTTTAAGAAGATCTATTGATGATGTTTGGTCCTGAAATATTCATCCATGTTACTTATACTTGATATGTTGATGAGGAATAATCCCTTATGGCTTAGAACTGATAGAGTCTTTCTTGGTTTTTTTGAGTGGTTGGATGTACCTACTTTTTGAGTTTGTAACTAAACACAGATCTCTTTTTAGATTAAAAACCAATCATATTATTATTTTTCCTATAGATCAATGCATAGTCTCATTTTGAAAACCAAATGTCAACCTTAGATTGAAATAGGTCTAAAATACCAACCCATCTTTAAGGATATCTATTGATGATGTTTGGTCCTGAAATATTCATCCATGCTACTTATACTTGATATGTTGATGAGGAATAATCCCTTATGGCTTAGAACTAATAGAGTCTTTCTTGGTTTTTTTTGAGTGGTTGGATGTACCTACTTTTTGAGTTTGTAACTAAGCACAGATCTCTTTTTAGATTAAAAACCAATCATATTATTAGTTTTCCTATAGATCAATGCCTAGTCTCATTTTGAAAACCAAATGTCAACCTTAGATTGAAATAGGTCTAAAATACCAACCCATATTTAAGGAGATATATTGATTATGTTTGGTCCTAAAATATTCACCCTGACTCGACCCAAATCATGCTCGATCTCTATTTCCTTTGTATTAGCTTACCCCAGTCAAAAAAATTGTCTCTTCAAACTCTATCAAAAGTCCTCTAAGCTCAATCCTACTTATTAGTTTTCAATTACTGACTAGGGCTATTGACTCTTTGACCTTCTTCACTTCATTGATCTACTTATGCATGGATTCTTATGAGCCATTGATCTTTTTCCAACTAAATGTGTTTATGGTACTTATCCTTGACTCATTGGCTCTTTGGATTCACTAACCAGTTCCACTCATGTGCATCATCCAATTAAGATGTACAAGTTCACATGTACCATATATCTCCCCATTCCTACTTTCTTGTCAATTATTACACTTCATTAGATCGTTGGTATGATTGAGCATGAGCCCTTGATCTAGCTTTAACCCATCCTTTTGCAAGTGATTTTACTCCGTTTGATCTTGATTTGATTATCCCATACTAATAGATTATGTTCAACTTGTAGATATTTAAAGGATTTAACCTAATAACCTTTTAACTTAGTTTAATCTAATGCAAATTGTAAGATCTTATGTGTCATTATGAGGGCTCCCATGGACCATTAGATCTCAACCAACTTCAAACTTTTTAAGGACCTTTTGATCCCAAACGGTTACTTGCATTGATTAAAATTGGCATTCATGCTAACATCATTTAATGTCTAGATAAACACATTTGACATTTTTAACACCATAAAATTTAAGCTCATATGGATTTTTATAGTGTCTTTATTTTGACTCTCATGTGAGTGTCATTCATTATTTGATCAACTTTGACAATTTATATCTTAAAGCGTAGGAATCATGGAGGGGCAAAATTTGAAAGAGATATTTTTGAGGTAAAAATGAACAAACCCAATTTCCATGTTGGTCTCAAAATACTTCTGAGTGAAGATATAAAATGTTTAAGTTGACTGGTCCATATTTGGTTCACATGATGTCCTGGCGACATTCTAGCTTATTTGGCTAAGTATGGAAAACCTTGAAAAAATACTTGGGAGCCCAGATTTTCATGTGCATAACTTCGTTCATGATTCAATTTATAATATATAACATGGAAAGTAGAAACTTGGGACTAAGATGAGTGAACCCATGTGATCATTTTCTCATGCAACTACCCCACATGCAAGATATAACATTGGCAAACTACCTACATGAACTTTCTACCACTGGACTCAAATGTTAAGATAGACTCAATGAAGAACTGAATGAACTCCATGTGCTTCCATATCTATTCCAAGCACTATTAACACCTCATGGGGGCTCTACAACTTGTGGACCTATCCTTAGTAGATGACAAATTACACTTTAAGTGGACTTAAAGTGTTTCAAAATGTTTGTAATAAAAATGATCTTCCTCTTTTATCATTGGGTCCTCTCAATCAAATACATTGCTCAGTGTTTGAAATATTTATATGTAGGCCAAAAATGGCTAACATCTTTGGTGACTTGGTTGGGTAGCATGTCTGTTATGCTTGAATTTAGACCATGTACATGACCTTTGACTTATAACAAATAACACATGTGTTCCATGACTGTAGAAAATGTCTTGATTGGAAAAGACAATGGACTCCACCAAAATAGGGAAGAAAAAAAAATGGAAACTATCCTAAAAAATTAAATGTGAAAATAAATCACTTATATAGGAAAAAATATAAACAAACTAATTAAATTAACCATGACAAAACATGATCCACCAAGATCAAAATGGAAATTCATGAATTTGCTCATTACAAAAGATGGTACAAGTTGCAAAGTAGGGGGTTTATTGAACATGACCTTTGAAGAGGCACTCTTTTTTCCAATTATTTCTCTTAACATCTCCTCAAATGAGCCATAGATATTAAACTAGTCACCAACAAATACAAATTCATCTTACACTTTTGGATCTTCTTTATGTTGCTTGTCAACTACAACTTTGTCAAGTGACATATCATTTATACATGATTTTTGGATGACCTTATCAACATGTCAAGGGAGATGGTGGGAGGGTGATGAAATTAATTTGCTTGAGAGTAAGTATGAATTATGGGAGGTTGATCAAGATCATATTTTAGGATCTTTGGGGAAATGAAATCATATAGGGGATCTTACAAAGGAGGGAAAGAGAATCTTTTGAGAACTTCTATATTTTTTTCCTTTCACTTGGCCATTACTTCATCAAGGTTTGAAATATTTTTTTCCTCGTGAAGAACTTGAGCTTAAGGGGTAAGTGATGAATAAAGGGAATTATAATAAGGTTTAGTCTCTTGAATAGGATCCTAAATATGCATATGAATAGCTTCTTAAATAGGTTCTTAACTCCAACTAGGAATCCCCATTGGCTCACATTGAACATGGTTAAGAACTTTATGAGAATAAGGAACATAAGAAGGTTGGTACAGAATAAAAGAGGGTTCTTGAGACAATTGATCTAACTAAATTTGTTACCTCTCACAAGCCTCTGCTTTCTCTAATACAAATCTATAAAACTTAAGCCTCTTCTAGATTATTAGACACATTCTAAAAAAAATGCTTATTTACTTCCTCATACTGGGAATTTGAACATGCTTTTCTTGCATATGCTATAAATTTAAGCTCTATTTCATCCATTCTCTCTTGGAGACAAGGCTTCTCATGTATCACATCATATCCATATGGGAAAGTTTAAGTTTGGTCTTAAAACTAATATGGTTCATAAGGAAGGTAAGGGTCATGCTCTTGGTAATAAGGATTATGGGAAACTTGATAAGGCTCATTGTAGCTTTGATAAAACTCCTGGTAAGGCTGATTTGGCTCATAAAAAGGCTCATATTGATCATGACAAGGCTGATATGATCCATCATAGGGATGATATGGAGGTATAGCATATGGATTTCTTTCATACATAGCCATGAAAATAACATTAAGATAGTGCAATGAAAATGAACTTACTTGGAAACTACTTAGACTTTAAATGTAATTACTTGAGATTGGAATCACTAAATTATCTATGAAGAACTCTATTGTAAATATAATTTCACCAAGACAAGCTCTAATGAGTCCCACCGGGCATTACAAAATTGTTGGGGTCCTAGATTTTCACACTAGTTTAGGAGGGGATTGTTAAAATCTTCCTACTCAAAATTAGTTCAAATTGGGACTAATCTTAGGTTGTGAGTATCATAAAAGTGGATCAAAACTCTAGAGAAGGTCAACTTCCTTCTGGATCTATCACCTAAACTAAAACTAACTAGGAAAAGGGAAAGAGAAATGGGTAACTAAGCATGAAAACATGTAAACAAGGTGATGCACCAGTATTATGATTGTTCATCCTATTGGATCAAATGATATTTAACACTAAACATGACCTACAAAATAATATAATCTAGTAACTAGGTGATATTTGGGATTTTACAAGGGAGAGATTTATACCACATATGCAAATCAATCTGACATTAACACACTATACCAAAATTATTAAATCTGAAAAAGAGTCCTTTATTTATCTCAAGAGGTTACAAAGATCAAATATAGGTAGAGTCTAGTCATGCCTAAGAAAGGGATTATCATGTTGTTTTCAATTCTTAGAAGACTACATTTATATAAAAGAATTAAAGAGAGGAAACTATGCATTGGAAAAGGACCAACTGCTTCTAATGGATTAGCACCAATTCAAGGATGTTGATGAGTCAAGATCTTATTAAGAAGACACGATTTAAAGGGTTTTAAAAAATAATTTAATGTTCCATTGATCCTTAAATGGCCACTAGGTCATCATTTTGAGACTTCATTCTACTTCTACTTGATCTATTGATGAGGATCAATCCCTTATGACTTAGAACTAATAGAGTCTCACTTGATCTATTTTGAGTGGCTAGATGTGCATGTTAATCAAGGTTAATTGAGCATATATCTCTTTATAGATTGAAAACCAATCATATTATTAGTTTTCCTATAGCTCAATGCCTGGCCTCATTTTGAAAACCAAATTTTGACCTTTGATTGAAATAGGTCTAAAAGACCAATCTTATCTTCAATGAGATTTGAGTTTTGTTTCCTTTGTATTAACTTATCCAGGTTGAAAAATTATCTCTTCAACCTCTATCAAAAGACCCTTGGGCTTGATCCTACTTATTGGTTATCAAATGCTAACTTAGGCTATTAACTCTTTCACCCTATTTGATCCAATATTCTACCTATGCACAAATGACTATGAGCCATTTATCTTATCCTAACTGAATGTGCTTATGTTACTTATCCTTGACTCATTAGCTCTTTGGATTCACTGACCAATTTAACTCACACATGCTATTTGATCAAGATGTATGAGTTCATGTGTACCATATATATCCTTGATCCCACTTTATTATTAGTTCTTTCACTCTATCAAATCATTGGTATGATTGATCATGATCCCTTGATCTATCTTAGACCCATCCTTTTTTTAGTTATTTCACTCCATCAGATATTGGCTTGATTATCCTACACCATTGGATTATGTCCAACTTGTAGATCTTTAAAGGCTTTAACCTAGGGAGATTTTGACTTGGTTAAATCTAGTGTATATCAATATATATTATGTTAGTATGAATACTCTCTTAGACCATTAGATCTCAACCAAGTTTAAACCTTTTAAGGACCTTTTGAACCTAATGGGTTACTTGCCTTGATTAAAATTGATTTTCACACTAACATCATTTAACATCTATGCAGATGTATTTGATATTTTGAAGACCATCAAATTTGAGCTCATATGGATTTCCATAGTGTCTTTATTTTGACTCTCATGTGATTATCATTCAATATTTGATCATCTTTGACAATTTATATTTTGAAATGTAGGAGTCATGGAGAGGCCAAATTTGTTGGAAATGTTCTTGAGGACAAAAAGAATAAACACAATTGACCCACTAGTCTCAAAATCCTTCTGAGTGAAGATATAAAATTTTCAAGTTTATTGGTCCATATTTGGTTCACATGACATCCTAGTGACATTCTAGCTTATTTGGCTAAGTATGGAAAACCTAGTGAAAATGCTTGAGATCTCAACTTTTCATGTGCATAACTTCCTTCACACTTTAGTGGATGATCTAGAAATTAGCACATAGAAACTTGGGACTAAGATGAGTGAAACCATTTGAACATTTTCTCATGCAACTACCCCACATGTGATAAATAACATTGACAAGCTACCTACTTAGACTTTCTAACACTGGACTCAAATGTCAAAATGCACTCAATGAAGAATCAGAAGAATTACATATACTTCAATATCTATTATAAGAACTATTAACACCTCATGGGGGCACTAAAACTTTTGGACCTATTGGTAGAATATGACAAATTACACTTTAAGTTGAATTAAAGTGTTTCAAAAGGTTTTCAAGCAAAATGATCTTCCTCTTTTATCATTGGGTCCTTCTCTCAATCAGAAACATTGCTCAGTCTTTGAAAGCTTTGTATGTAGCCAAAAAATGGAAATAGGCCCATAAATTACTCATCACATGCAATGGAACCCTATATGAAAGAAGAATACTTTACTGTATTAATCATGTGGTAAATTAAATATAGGTTTTGCTTCTACATGCAACTTTATTGTAATTGTAGGTATAATTTGTGAATCTATAAGTACCTTATTAGCAACCCAAATATTTTTTGTGGGTACACCCCTTCCATGTGTTCTTATATCCAAGACTTAATTAACCAATGGTTTCATGGTAGGATTAGTGTGGGAGTGATCAATCCTAGTAGAGAGCACACTAGTAGGATTTTTGTTAATGGGCATGTTCTATGAATGTAGATGGAGCATGTTTTACTTATAAGGACCATCATGGGATGGCTTGAAGACGTTATATAGGCCTCTAGGATAAGTAAGTAAATGATTTTTAGATGCCTATTTTTTAAATACAATTATTCTTTGATCTTATAATTATGTAAGATTTTGCTCAAAGGCAAAACACTTATTATCTTGATGATCATTAATACCATGATAAGTGCAAAAGTGGTTTCCTTTTACATTATCAAATATATGAGGTGGGTAATGTGAATTAGGAGGGATTTTGATCAATCTCTTATCCAAAAAGGTTAATAATATGTCATGTAGTCTATCTCAGTACCAATCAAATTAGAGAGGCTAGCATCTTGTGATGCTACTTGGTCTAATTACGAGAGGTACATGAAAAACATGTTCTTTTATTTTGTTCAATACTTTAACTAACATTGATTTGGTAGGTGTTAGTGGTTTTGTAAAATATTTTTGAAGTTATTCATTATCCTTCATAATATTTTTGTGTGCCCTTAGAACATGAGTATTGGCATGTGTGGTTTTTTATGGGAAAATAGGTAACTAAATTTGTTTATTTGTTAGAGCACATGCATATTCTAATATAAGGTATCAAATGAAGTAAAGGGTTTGTGTAATGATCTC
This sequence comes from Torreya grandis, assembly GCA_037957365.1. Taxonomy (NCBI): domain Eukaryota; kingdom Viridiplantae; phylum Streptophyta; class Pinopsida; order Cupressales; family Taxaceae; genus Torreya; species Torreya grandis. Next base: position 542,816 of record JARHVA010006807.1, on the reverse strand, counting down.
TCTCTAAGTGGAGAGATAATATCCCTACTAAATATATATTGTACTTCCAAATCTAAAGGTGAATAGTTTAAGCAATACAAAGCATATTTAAATTGAATAACAAAGTTTTGTAGAGCTTCATTCTCAATTTGGGTCAATTATTTAAAATGATCCAATGGTAATTTAGGTAAGGTAAACTGGTGAAAATGTGAATGGAATACATCCTCAAGATTTATGAAAGTTGATAAGGAACCATTTGGAAGGCTGTAAAACCAATCAAGAGACCCTTTTATTAAACTTGATGGATAATTATTAATAACAAGCTTCCATTTTGGGCCCAATGTTTGGAGTGTGTATATTATTTCAAATGAATAGTAGTATCCCTTAACCATTAAATAAGGAGAAATTAGGCATTAAAATTCTATGGATAAAGATATTAAAATACATGTCGAGTAATAGGCTGTTCTAGTAATGGATTCTCCTTAAAAATAGCATCATGAGAAAAAAATTGTAACTTAGGAGTGTTGACTTGTTGTAAATCTCCCATGGTGGTCATAATAGATAACATGTCATAGGAAGAATTTGAGGATTTTGATAATGGTTTCAAACTACCATTTGTATAGAACATAGAGATGACATACTCTTCATAAATCTTGGAAATAGGCTCATCACATGATTTATCAATATTTGATAAAGGAGCACCCATGTGTAAAGATGTAGGTTTTGTCTTATGGATGAGCAAAAAGTTTAATATTATTATCATTACAAAATACTACATTTATTATAACTTTGTAACATATTATAGGAGTAGGAGGTGTAATTTCATTTTGAGGCACACTCTCCTTTTGAGAATAAAATGCAAATGAGGAAAGGGGAGAAACATTTTATATGTTATGTACCACATTAAAAGATGCAAATATGCCATTTTAACTTTGAATTAGAGTGTCATATCTTATAGAAGGAGGAGTAAGTAATGCAATATCATATTATACTTTAGGTTCATCATTATTATGTTAGAAATTAATATTGACACAACTATCATTTTCATCATTGATATTTATGTTAATAAATTATTTCATTAGTAAACCTTTAAGAAACACGTTTTTATGTTTCTTGAATTTTGGTGGTGTGACCTTTACACAAGATACATAAAATAGATTTGGGATTTTTTGTGTGTCCCCAAACAATGCATGTTTTATGATTATTTATTTAGGATTTTCATTTACACTCTTATTATTTTATTCAATGATCATACTAAGAGACACAAGACATGTATTTTTCTCATCACATACTAGATTTTAAGAACAAATTAGACTAATTTCACTTGAATCATCCAAAGAAAACATGGGATTTTCAACACTAGTATCATTTAGAGGTGAAGGTATATATTTGATTTTGTCAACATTTTCATTATGAGATACATTGGAGGAACATTGGACCTCCTTAACTTTTTCAACATTAGAAGGGATAATCTCACATTAGGTTGTTAAAATAACCAAAGAAGGTGGAGATAAAATATTTAGTTTTTCAACATTAGGAATAGTATCATTTTACATGCTTGTTGGTTCTTGAGACTCATCATCATTGGAAAGAAAAGGAATAAGAAATTGAGGTTCAACATATCTAAGAGGAATATCATTACATTCATATCCATAAGAATAAATGTCATTATCACTAGCTCGGTCATTTAGATTTACATTTGCATCATTTGTTCTTTCATTATGAATGTTATAAGCAAAGGTAGAGGTTTGAGACTATTATTGATGTTCCATAAGATCCTCATATGATATACATTGATCATCAAGTGAATTAAACCAAATATTGAAAGGATGAGGCTTTTTTGGTTGAGGTTCCTTTGGATGGCCATAAAGTAGGCAATCCATAAAGAGTTGAGCCTTTAAGAAGATTTTGTAAAGAACAACCATGAGGGATAAAGCAATAGGAATATTTAGCATTCTTAAACTAATCCTACATAAGCACAAATCAGATCTGAAAATAAAATATAGAAATCTTAAATGAAATTTGAAAGAAGATGAAAACCCTAATATACAAACTATGGTTTTGTTCAATAAACATAGGATAGGTTCACCAAATGTTTTAATGCTTTTGAAATTTTACAAGATAATACGTAAGAATTTTTTTTTTTGAAAAGAATGGAAATATTTAGATATACACTAAAGTAAAGTCAATAATATAGATATTCACTATTTAGCATGTGAAGTAAATACAACACGTATAAAGTAGATAAGGGATGAAAGAGAGCATATCTTATTTTATGTTCTATTTTGAAATAATACAATGATTAGGAGTCATCACAGGACTATAATAGTGATTTGGTTTCTATTAATTCTAAATTTTGTTTGTGTTTGACTAATAGACATTATTGTTAATGATAGTGTATTTATGTTGACATTAGTGTCTAGACCACAATATAGCTCTATTTTCAAATCCATCAATTGGATTTTTTGGGTTTTTTGTCCAATTCTATCTGATGTCCTTAGATTTCATGCATATGTTGTCTATCTTAGTTTATTGATCAAAACCCTAGGTAAACTCTTGAATTATGGCCTTGAGGGAAAATGGATTAGTGAGCACACAATGTTGAGTTGACCCATAATGGCTCTATTGTCAAAGGGTGTTGCCTACATAACTAATACTCCAAAAGAGAGCCTTAGACTCATGTAGTTCTCCCATATGTTTTGGCCTATGTGTGAATCATATAATGTGTGTAAAGCAAGTACAATATTTATCTAGATTTTAACTTATAAAATATGACCTTATGACTATTGCTTTAGTAATTCATACATGTATTTGGGTTTTTATTGTTATTGATATTAGAATAGGGTAGAATAAGAAATCTTTTGGTAAATTGAGTACTTCTTGAGAGCTCTTTTGGTTTTATTTCTAGGTGAGTAATGAATGAGGGCTGTTATTTTATTTATAACAATCCTATTAGGAGATAACTAACATTAAAACACTTAGGCCAACCATTATGATATGTTTCAATTGAAAATTAGATGACTTTAGGGCACTAAACACTTGAATCAAGATAGAATCATAATTTTGATATTATTGTCTATCTCAAATGTTAGTGTCCAAGGATAAGGAGAGTATACATAAGCTAAGAACTTACATAGGTATAACATAAGTATATTTTAAGCATTCTAGGAAATATGAGATGTCTCTTTCATCAATATAAAGCTGGTCAAACTAAGAGATAGGGAAAGGGGCATAAGATAGAGAAGATGTGAGTCTTATAGAAGAAATGCATATGTATAACTAAGAGGAATAACTAGGGTCTGATTTTTCCAAGTGTAAAAGACTAAGGTGATACATAATCACAAAATATCATATACATAAAGAAGTAAATTTGAAATATTATAAAGAGGAGCACTCATGAGTATCTTTATTTCTATAAATATATTGAACAAATTTTCATATTTAGTTTTATTCACAAACTTCACTTATGAGTATTATGAATGTTGTGACTTGATCTTGTCACATGTGATTAATACACATTATCATTGATGAAAAATGTTTTATTGAAATGTTACAAATTTTATGTGTTCTTATGATGATATGACTATCCTATTTGAATATTATTTTAATACCAAGTTTCACATGATGGAGAATAAAGGTCTTGATAGTTTATGTATACAATAGATAGAGAATCTAATCTACAAATCAATCCTAGATTGGAGAAGATAAATTGAACTTACCCTTCCATTTATTGGTACATTTAGATAATCAGGGTCATGACCAAGATGGATCTACTAGACCTAACCAAGGGGTCCCTTACCACAATAATATCACTAGAGAGGTTTCCAAAGCCTCTACTCAAGCAACACCATGCAATAACCATAGCTAGATTCTATGTTTTCTTATTCCCAAGTAAATGAAAAAGTAAAGTAAAATATAACCTAGTGCTCACCAAATGATGTGGCATAAAATGGGGGTAATAAACATAAAAATTAAACATACATAGAATATCTCTACTCAATTAAATGTAGAGGAAATCCTAATACATTGAGAGAGAAGCATATAGGCTAAAAAATGTAAAACTATCTACTTGAACAAGGAGTAATAAGAATTAAGAATACTTATGTTTAAAGACAAACATTATAAGCCTCAATTTCTCCCTTGGACAAGGTGTTTCGTAATATGTTATTATGGCATGTAATGATAACAAAGATAGGTTAGCTCTAGGTTACATAGCTTCTCATATGCATCCAAAAGACTTTTCCATAAGATAAGATTCATATCTCCAAATGTAGTATTGAAATCCTAAGAAATGATACTCAAGTAGAATGGTTGATAATAATATGCACAAATAATGATTTAATCCTTGTCTCTCTCAATAAAATGGTAGAAATTGATGTGTATATATAGTTGGATCTAACACAAAATCCTTCCAAAATCTTATATGATAGAGTCCACCCAATCAACCCTATATCACTAATTAATAAAATCAGTTAGGTCCTATAATGGGTCAACCAAGGTCAACATAGTTCCATAACATGATCATATATTTTAAGTATAGGGTTATCCTAGGCCAAATTTATTCATTAAATGTCAAAAAGATTATTTGTCTTAGTTAGGGGTTATTTCAGGCAGTGAATTACTTGGAGTGTGTAAGGGAGATGTCAAAGCTTAGGGAAGTGTATGGGAGAGGTTTGTGTTGGTTTCAAGTGGTGGTATATGGGACAATAATCTTATGGAACACCAATGGTGTACTCACCCATTTCCTGATGCACCCTTTAATACATGCACTTAGAGAGATTGAGACTCGATAGGTTATTGCAAGGGAGAAAATATTAGTAATTAATAAAGTTTGAAAATATGTGTATACATATTTCCCACTCAAATCTCATCATGTGTCACACAGTTGTAATAGGGGATGGTGCTTCAATAAAAAACATAGAAACACACAACACTAAAGGTATTTAAATTATAGTAAGAATCGAATAATATAAATGAAAATACATACCTGTACTCACCTTAGTTACAAGTTGAGCACAAAGTCTTAATAAGTGTCTCAATTTCAGTAGAGTGTTGTATAAGAGGAAGGAATTGAGAGAAATGTGGATGTGTACAATGTAGGGAACATTAGGCAAACCTACAAAAATAAGAAAAATTTTGAATTTTTTGTAAAATATACGTGTAATATGTTGAAATATTCTCTATGATGTCAAGATTCTAGAACATCTTAGGATTCAAAAAAAGAGTTAGTATAAATAAAGTTATGGTAAAAAAATTGAATCTAATTGTAAATAATTGACAGATAAACAATTTTGATTAGTAAATAGAAATAGGGTGAAAATTATTTCATTTGATATTTTACTATTCTAAAAAAATATTGCTCTGTGAGACCCAGTTTGAGCCTATAGATCGATCATGGTGAGGAGATGACAACTATGATGTGGAAGATGACTAGTGGTTGGGGTCGGTACAACTCAGGTAAGTGAATCATTAATTTTAATTTTTTGAGTAATTTTAATTTAAATTAAGCTAAATATAGAAAAATAGATGTTAGGAAAATTTTAGATATCAAAAATGACCCTAGGAAATTTTTAGGTAGAATATGGGTAAAATGAGGTACTTGGTAGGAAAAGATCAAACCAATAAATTGTTAAGGATAACTAGGTTAGTGCTCACATTTATGGTGAGAAATAGTGTTTATGTTAGTAATAAAATAATGTAAGTGATTATTACATGAAGTAATAATCACATAGGTTAGTGCTCATAATATATTATATTGCAATCAAATAAAATAATAATGTAATTGAGTTGATAATACAACTCACATACAATGTTTAGGGATATGGTTGAGTAATATAGGGATATATTATAGAGATTAGGATGAGAATTATATCCTTACTTGTAGGATATATTCCCCTTATAAATTTAACTCTTTAAAATTGAATAAAAATATGTAAATTTGATCGACTAAAAGTTTTTTGTGCCTGTGCACAATTTTAAGCCTTCAACTATACCAAATAATGGATTAATCTCATTATCTGGTGTTAGAGTAGGTTCTACCCTAGATCTCATTACAATTAGGGTGTTCATATTCCCATTGAATATCCCACTAGCAAAACCATTGAAAATTCCAAAGAGGCATGGAGTGGGTTATGACGAATCAACGAAACTCACCAAAACTTCCCATGTACCAATTATTGAAGATACAGTTTCCCCTTCTCCACCTTCTTCTCCACCATCACCTACTGAATCAAAGGTATCTATACCTCCTAATTTTTTTTCAATAAATTTCATCCATTTGGGGCATCTCACCTATCACTAGGGTAAGGAAACAAGTTAACTTCTTCTCGTTCATCCTAAAATAATTGATGAAGACTCTCCCACTATTAACACTATCCAATGTCAATATGATAATGTTATTCTCATATAAATGGGTATAGATGATTTTTATATCTAATGATCACTCCCATTTAAAACTCAAGTTATGTTAAATGAATCAACCATTGACATCAATTTTCCCTCTCATGATAACCCCCATGTCTTCAAGATTGGCCAATCTTTGGATTCCTCTAAGCAAGCTAATTATGCCACATTTCTTAATAACCATAGCAAATCCTTAGCTTGGTCTTATAATGACATGTTTGGTATTAACCCCTCTATCATCACCCATAACATTTTCATAAATTGAGATGTTTGAACCTATCAATCAAAAGCTTCAAAAAATGCATCCTCGTATTGCTCTCCTTGTCAAAGAAGAGATCTAATGCCTCATTTCTACTTTATTTAACCCATCGACTACCTGTAATGGATTTTCAATATTTTTCCTATCACAAAAGTGACCAGAGGAATCTACATTTGCATTGACTACCATGAATTAAACCTCACTTGTCTAAAAGATGACTTCTTATTACCATGTATCAACCAACTTGTTGATCTAACAGCTAACCATGAGATGTTATTGCTTATGGATGGGTTGTCTACATATAATCAAATCTTGGTTACTCCTAAGGATAATCACAAGAAAACCTTTATTACCCCATGGGGGAATTTATATTATTGAGTCATTCCTTTTGGTCTAAAGAATGCTGGTGCCACCTACCAATGTGCTATGATTTACATATTTCATGATCTCCTACACAAAATTATGGAAGATTATGTGAATGACTTTCTCAGCAAGTATAAACTTTTCCAAGATCACTTGAAAATTCTCAAATCATATTTAATCATCTCTTCCAATATAAAATTTGAAAAAACCCAAAGAAATGTGTCTTTAGTGTCCTTTTTAGTAAGTTTATAGGCTTTATCATTTCTCTATGTGGTATTGAAGTCAACCCTGCTAAGGTTAGATCAATACTATAGATGCCTCCACATACTAATATCAAACAAATTTGTAGCCTATAAAGCAAACTTTAGTCAATCTGCCACTTCATCTCCCATTTGTTAGATCATTTCCAACCCTTTCACCATCTCCTCAAAAAAGATGTCACCTTCCATTGAAATACAGATTACCAAGAAGCTTTGATGCACTCAAATAATGTCACCTTTCCCCACCAATTCTTATTTTACCTAAGGAAAATTAGCCATTTTACCTTTACATCTCTATAATAGACCATTCTCTAGGTGCTATTATTTCACATCGATATGATCACCATCAAGAATAGGTAGTTTACTACATAATCCACACTTATTGATTATGAGACTTGATATACCCATACCAAAAAGCTTTACCTTGCATTGGTATTTTCAGCCTCCAAGCTCCACTATTATCTCCTAAATCACAAAACCTACATGGTCACCCATACTGATCCCCTCAAATACATGCATTCCAAGCCATATCACAACTAACGTGTATCTTGGTGGCTCATGTTCCTCGCTAAATTTGATTTAGAGTTTATTCAATAAAAGTCTATCAAGGGGTAAATGATCACTGACTAGTTAGCTACCAACCATTTACCTGAAAACCAAGCTTCAAACCTTAAATTACCTAATAAATCCATTGCAACACTTTCCACTGATGACATCACCTATCAAATGATGATGTTTTTTGATGGGTCTAAATGTCAATACATTGGGGGTGTGGGGGTCATTCTTATTTCTCTAGATGGAAAGCCTATGCCTTTGTCATTTAAACTAGATTTTGAGTGTACAAACAATATGGCCAAATATGAGGCTTTGATCTTAGGGCTTCAAATGACTATCTTCTTGGGTATCAAATCCATAACCATTTTTTTTATGATTCTTAGCTACTGGCAAATCATGTTAATGGTTCCTACCTATGCAAAAGTGAAATTTTTTAGTGGTATAAACATCATGTAGATATGTTATTGGGATCATCTAACTCTTATCTCTTACAAACTATTCCTCAATCTACAAATAAGTTTGATGACATAATGGCTTCACTTGATTCACACACACCCTCTTCACCCTCTTTCTCAAAAATATATGTCACCATGCATCACTTAACATTACCCTCCTATGTATCAACTAACATCATTTTTATCTAAAATTTAACATCCAACCCACATGAATTATTGTATAGGTAACTCATAGATTGTCTTTCCTTTTCTATTACCCCTTCTGATCTCTCCAATAATGAGAGATGTGCCTTCGTGAAATGTGTTGCTTGTTACACTATGCTAAGGGGACTTCTCTATAAGCAAGGTTTTGATGGTCTACTCCTTAGATGCCTCACTATTATTGAGACTCCCTTCACTATTAAGGAAGTCCATGATGGGATTTATGGTGTATATTTCGATGGTCACATAGTTTCCATGCGTATCCTTTAACTTGATTATTATTAGCCAACACTCCAACAAGACTATGATGATTACATTTGGCATTGCATCAAATGTCAACAACACTCTAACCTCCTTCATGTTCTAAGTCATTCATTATAAGTTTCCAAAGACTTTTGACCCTTCTCACAATGGGACTTGGATCTAATCGATGAGATTAACACTCATTCATCCTTATATCACCATTCTATCATTATTACCACTAAATACTTCACCAAGTGGGTCAAGCCCATTCCTCTAATCTCCACTAAGGCTGACAAAATTGTTAACTTTATCAACCATCACATCATCTATCATTTTGGTGTCCCACATAAAATTATAATAGATAATGGAAAATATTTCAAAACCAACACTATCCAAAGTCTTTGTGATATATTTGGAATCAAATTAAACTTCTCATAACCATACTATCCATAAGCAAATGGACAGGTAGAAGTTTCTAACAAAACATTGACCAAGATTCTCATGAAGGTAGTCAATGATACAGGTAAAGATTGGCATGAACACATTCCATTTGCTTTATGGGTTTACCACACTATCATTTGAACCCCTATGGGTGCTACACCTTTTTTGTTGGTGTATGGGATGGAATCTATTTTGCCTCTTGAGGTTTAGATTCCTTCTCTTTGAATTTCTCTAAAACACATACTTAATAATGATGAATTTCATCAAGAACATTTGTCTCAACTTGAGTTGCTTGATGAGCATCATCTCATAGCCCTCAACCACCTTTAAATCTATCAAGAGCATATCAAATGCAATTACAATAAAAACCTCAAAGAGCAAGATTTCAATATTGGAGATCTCATCTTAAAATAAAATCAACATGTAATGAACATGGAGAAAAAAATGGGGTAAATTTGCTCCTAATTGGCTTGGACCCTACATCATAACTCACAAGTATGGCTCAAGAAAATATCACTTGTCTTCTCTCAAAATAAATCCAAGTAATACTTCACCTCATGTTTAACTTGAGCTCGTCCCTTGAGCACCCCTATTACATTCATCTCCCTTCCTCTTAATCCTTACTCCTACACACTTAGTTAAATTATGAAGTGTTATGGTTTTTACCTCAAAGTGGAAAACTCTTAAGTCTCTATAGTCTTGTCTATGACTAAAAGCAAAAAAAAGGGGATATGTAGACAAGTTATAACTGTTTAGGTCATGATTTTCAATGTAGATTGCTCCCTTGAAGGACAACTATGTAACTTCTCTTTAATACTATCAATAGACTATTATATTGAAAGACATCTATTTAAACTAAAAAAAAATGTTTAGACCACTCCCTTGAAGGATGGTTAGGCTAAGCTTTGTTATCAAAGAGAAATATAAATAAAAAGCTTCTTATATTGACTAGCTTCATATGACCTCCACACAAACACAATCCCATTGTAGGCTTCTCGCATTGATAAACTTATATATATATATATATATATATATATTAAAAAAAAATTGAGTCATAGACTTGTCTATAATATCTCTCAGTTTACCCATAGTAGGGGCATATCGTACCCACTTCAAAGGCTATGCTACCCAAACACTTTCACTCATTTTACCCTTTTCCCCTCATGCTCTTTCAAGGGACTTTGAACTCACTTAACGCAAGGTGAAAATGAAACTTATCTAAGGAAAAAAATGGTCTAATGATGTAAAGCATGAAAGAGGATCATATTCTTGAGTTTATTTATGTTGTGATTATGGTCTTTGCCAGCACACAAGCATTCTAGCTCTTTATTTCCCATCCAAATCACATGTCGATCTATCTGCTAAGATGAAAACTTCATAAAAACAATAACATAAATATCTTATCCATTTTAATCATACACCATCACAAATATGGAAAAATGCTGAGATGAAGCTAACAAATCAACTATGCATATACCATCACACATATGGGAAATGTTAGTCTAACTCAACAAACATGCTCAACATTAACATAAAATTAACATAACATTAAAACAACTATCTACATTAACATCACCATCACTATCATAATAAATGCATCTCAAAATCATAATAACACATCTCATATATATATATATATATATATATATATATATATATATATATATATATATATATATATATATATATATATATATATATGCTTAACATAAATGTACATAAAGAGATCATCATAATATCATCTCTCCCTCAAAATATACATCTCTCATCTTCGGCTCACAGGTTGGTGTGCATACAAAATTTATAACAAAAACAAATCTAGTGCTTAGAATCTTCAAGGCCATACACATGGTCATGAAGAAGTAGCATCATCGCCACTCTCTACTTGTCTATGTTTCTGTGAGCTAGAAGTTGTGGCACATGTCATTGATCTCTCCTAATATCTAAACTCTAAATACCTCTAAATCTATGGGAACCCCCTAATGGACCTCTCATAATTATTAGTCTCATCAAGGGAAATGTTATACCTCACTAGAGATATAATCTATAGTGGTATCATTATACTTCTTAAAGGTCCAGCCTATACTAGTCCTTATGGTGGAGGAGGAGTAGCCTGACCTACTACTCTCAAACTATCCCTTTCTACTATCAATGCAGTAACCTGACCCTATAATATCTCAACCTAGCCCTATAATGCCCTGACTTGGCCTTGCAATATCACCACCTATCCCTATAAAACTAATATTTGTGTTTGAGTTGCATCTCAAGCTTATACTACCACATTTTAGGCATGTACTACTATATCTTATGCCTATATCACATCTTGAGCCTATATAGCTACATCTCTCTCTCTTCAACCCCTATAAATCTAGTGGTGACCTCTTCACCTAAATTATGGAATGAAAACATATCCACCAAGTAAGATACATCATTGTGCATCTAGGATCTACTACACTTGGCCCTGCTAATAGCTCCTCAAAATCTAGCCCATCTATCTCCTAGGGCAAGGGTAGGGGTGCCTCTATATCATCCCTCTTATATCAAGGGAAGATAGGAGGTACATCCTATATCAAGCTAAATTCTCTCCTAACCTATTCCATGGTTACCATCTCTATCTCACCAATTCATCTCCCTTTAACCCATAATGTGCTCTATAATCTAACAAGTTGTTCTGCCTATCCTCTAAATGTAGGGTATGTCAAGTATTGTTTCCACACAATATCTATAGGGATCAATCCCTCTGTCACGCACCTATAATGATCAATATCTCTCACTATGATTTCTACTCAAGTCTATGTCATATCATATCTCCACCATATGAAACCAACTATGAAACTAACTACAATCATGGTAGGTAACCCTAATGGTCATTTCACCATGTTATTCTTATATGCCCAATAATGGAGTAAATGCCAAATACACAAACTATATAATCATAAAAGTCTCAACCCCCATAGCTCTCTATATAATTGTGCCTTAAACTCTACTCCACATATGAATATAGTTCACTACTCAACCATCTATTCCAAAATACCTAACAACAAAATAAGAAATCTTCCACCATCTGCATCTAGTAGTGTATACACTGTAATCGCTATCATCATCAAGATGCTCAACCGATGCAACTCCTCATTATTAATTTACAATGGCTCATAGGAGAGGCTCATTGAGTGATAGGTTACCTCGCTAACATGTTCTCCAAATAATGCTATCATGTGAATATCATACTCTTCTCTCAAACATGAGAATAGCTCCTCACCCTAGAGTAATAATCATAAAATCATGTACACATCTTCTTAGGTCACTGTCAACTCTCTACTCAATAAATAGAAGATGTTGGTGGTGTGATACCACCTCTCAATCAATGTTATCATTAAACTCACATCTCATATGACTTTATAGTATTATTTCACTCCCCCTAAACCTATGGCTACCATGTGCTCCCACTCATTTAGGGTGACATCCCTTCTCATCTATGTTAGTAACACAGGTAGGTGATCTTGTAGCATCAACTCCTACCTAGCTTGCATCCATATATACACACCTTACATCACATACTTTATAATATAACCTACCACCACCTTTTTCCCTTCTATTTTGGAAAACTACATTGGTATGAGTCCCTTAACTAGGCTATGTAGGCAGCACTCAGTTGATAAGGGGTATTTTGAGGCTAGTTCAGCCATATACACACCTATCTAACATGCTCTCCCATCTTCACCCTAGGCTTCATTTCCTCTCTATCCACCCTAGGCGCAATTGCCTATCAAAACTCTAGGCCTCATGACTTATGTCCCTAACCCTCAACCCTATGAGCTATATTTTAAGACCTAGGTCCCTTAACCTATTTCAACCTACCTTATTTTCTCCATTTTCCCTAACACACTTTTAACCATACCTTAAATCTTTTTTTCCTATGCACTAGGAGAACTACATTGGATTGAGGTCCTCAACTAGGCTATATAGGTAGCACTCAGTTGACATAAGGTCTTCTGAGGCTAGCTCAGTCATTAGGCTTTTTGACTACTCTAATTAGGGATCCAAAATTGACCTTTTCTCCTATTTTGGGTTTTTAAGGTCACTGATGTTAGTTTTTAATGCTGACATAAGTGATTTGTGTCTATCAATGTCAGTAGAACCCTACTAACATCAACACCATGTTGGTCGACATTGGTGAACCCTATATATGTCAGCGATTGGTTCAGTCCTAGGGCTGAATGAGCCATCTCCTAACATTAATGTTTAGCCTAAAAAACTACACCCAAATCCCTCCCAAATTAACCTAAGCCTACCCTACCCCATTTCCTACCACCCCTCGGCTCATTTTTTATACCCAAACTTTAAATTTAGCCTAAAAAGGAAAACTAATAAACTTAAATTCAAAATTAGCTCGAAGGGGATCTTACCTCATCTCTCCATCTCCTCCAAACTAGAATAGCTAATCTTTGTGGTGGCATGCCTCTAGCTAGGTCCCCTCCTAGGTCTACCATCTCACTCACACTCAAATCTCTTTTTCTCTATAATCAAATGTTACAAATGAGTTTTGGTGGGTTTCCAAACCCCTTTTTTATTAGGTTTGGTCACCCACTGATGTTGGCATCTTTGACCTAGTCTATTGACATTGGCACTATCACCCAATAATGTCAACAACCTTGACCTAAGCCATTGATGTGGGCACTATTTCCTACCAATATCAGTGACATAACTGACATTAGCACCCTTATATTAGATTTTCCACCAAAAACCACAATCCTTTTGACTCTACCCCTAATCTGGGGTAACTTAGAGATCACGTATATTTCCATAACCATGACAACCACCCTTGGAGATCACTTAAATCTACACCCATGATGACTTTGACTAGATATCATGAATATCTCCTTGATCATTGACCTTTGTACACCAATTTTTCATTATTTGTCTTGACTGCTTATGCTATTTTGTTATAATTGGATATTGTACACATGGATGTATATTAGGTATTTTAGATGGAGACCAAGCTCATCCTGTCACCTATAAATTTTTGTGTTTCCTAGGGGCACTTCCTACCTTAGATACCTAATACACATGGACCATTAGAGCTATAACTTTGATTATTTTGACATTCTCAGCTATCACTTACAAGCTATGCTTTGGTTATTTATATTTGAGTCCTCCTCCACCTTACCCATTCTAGATTTTATTGACTATAGCTCATAGTAGCATATGTGCATGTAGCAATACCATGTTCTCATCCACTCACCCAATTCACTTCTTATCAAACCAATACCTAATTCTAATTTATCCTCCATCGATTCCTATTTTGAGGGGGGATACCTCATCCAATACCTAGAGCATCTAACTCCTATTTTTGTCTTACAACTTGTTAGTGCAAATTACAAGACAAACTGGGACAAATGTAGACACCAAAATTATGTCACACAAGTGTGTAACTCCCTATGTCAAAACTCCACTTGAGCCCCATTTTCAATAATAATAATTAGCCTCCCTAACCCATGATTTTACCCCTCACACATTAATTAATTTTAAATATTTAATTAAGTTAATTAAAAAACCACTCATGCCACCTTACCTAGCCACCTCATACTAAGACTAATTCTCACCCTCTGAGTCACCTCAAGACTTAGTCCCCTTATCCTAACTACCCATGACTTGTTCTCAACCCAAGAAATAAATTCTTAACCAACTACGTCATTTTAAGTTTGAGTCATTTTATTAATTAGCATTTAATAGTTTTTTGAGTTCTATTTTTTTCAACAAGACTTGTGTCGTTATTTTTTCTTTTATGTTTTATACTCATATTTTATTATTTCTTTGTCATTTAAGTATTGTTAGTGTCTTCTCAATTTTTATCATTATTTTTAAATATAGTCTTTAAAGGTAGATGAACCTCAATAAAACATGTATGATCCTCTACAATTTAATAATCTCCTATTCAATGTAATGGACACATTTTTAGGTAAACCTGACATCTATAAGATAAAAATTAAGAGGGATAAATATATTCATGTGATTCTTCTCCCCATATAAGCACTAAGGGGGGAATGTTACAGATAACTAGATTAGTGCTCACATTTTTAGTGATAAATAGTGTTTAGATTATTACATAATGTAAGTGATTATTACATGAAGTAATAATCACATAGGTTAGTGCTCATAATATATTATATTACGAGCAAATAAAACAATAATGTAATTGAGTTGATAATATAAATCACGTAAAATGTTTTAGGGATAAGGTTGATTAATATAGGGAGATATTTTAGAGATTATGTTAAAAATTGTCTCCTTAGTTGTATGAAATATTCCCCCTATAAACCTAACTCTATAAAATTGAATAAAAATATGTGAATTTGGCCAACTGAAAGTTTTCTATGCTTCTGCACAATTTTGAGCCTTCGATTATACCAACTAATGGATTAATATCATTATAAATGCCTAAGGAATTTATGGTAAATGGTTAAAAAACTAATACATACTAATAATAAATTCATCCCTATCAACTTAGTTTTCAAGGAAAGAGAAATCCAGGGGGACGACTGCATAGCAATGGGCCAATGTAGTATTGTTGGAGGTGACTAACTACGTAGTAGAGGGAAATATTATTTATGAACTAAGAAATGGATGACATATTGTATTTAGGTTGATGTTGTACATAATATATACCTGATATAATTTGTTGAATAATGTTGATTGCATGGTAAAGGGCCGATGTAGTATGCCAAACATAGGGAAGGGTTGATTTAGTATCAAATAGGTCAATTATATTTGTAGGAATGGGTTGACTATGTAAGATAAGGTCGATGTAGTATGGTAAATAAGTGATAGGGTTGATTTAGTATCAAATAGGCTAATTGTGTAGGAAAAAGATGACAAATAGAATAAAAAATGTCAAACAAGACAATGAAGTAGTTAATTTATAGTTTTTTTGAGAATATTTAGGAATCTATTTTATTATTATGACATTGAGATCCAATACATTCATTATTTTTTGATATTTTTCAAAGGTGATGGAGATTTTGGCACATAGTGGATGTGTATTAGCTACCAAATTTTTTGGAACATTTATAAGATATGGATCAAGCTCAACTGGTTACCTTGGGTTCTGGAGTTATCATGGAGATGAGGTGGATCCTATTTAGTGTTGATCTTGTTGTCATGTTCATAGGAGATTGAGGATGGTTGACCAACAATTTTTGATGGGTGATGGAGGGGGGCACTATAGAGGTGGATATCACCTTGGATGATGTCCATTCCTTATTTGGAATTCCTATCATTGTGATGCAAATGATATGTGATACACCAGATATGGAGGATGAGACATGAGCCCTAACCTAATGGGTGATAGTATCAAATAAGATATATCCTAGTTTAAATGTTAGTTAGTTTAATGTTTGTATAATAACCATTTGAGATGTTTGGAATACCTTGATATGGCTTGTGATAGCATGAGTGATGTGTCATAATTCAGATGGGAAGGTATCATTGTATACGATAGCTTTGTGTTAGTACATCTTAGAGTGGGGTTTATTATATGATCTTGGTTTTATATTTTGGGTATAAATCATGCATGATATGTATGGTATGATAACCTAGGGTTATAAGATGATGCGACCTATCATTCTATTGAGTGCATAGATCTATAAGAGATTTATTATGTATTGGCCAACTAGGTTTCCCCATGTGGTCGATGATAGGTTACCTTGGGTTGTATGGTAGAGGTAAGACCATGTAGCATGTGTTGTGCTCCATGTTCCAAATTTATAGACTATTACATGAAGGTAGATAGTATGGCAGATTTACA
The DNA here is from genome assembly GCA_037957365.1 of Torreya grandis. NCBI lineage: Eukaryota > Viridiplantae > Streptophyta > Pinopsida > Cupressales > Taxaceae > Torreya > Torreya grandis. Next base: position 525,854 of record JARHVA010006807.1, on the reverse strand, counting down.
CTCACATTGTTGTTATATGGACAAGTTTGGTAACTATTACTATCACTTTGGCACATGTTTAGATCATGATCCACTATACTTCATGGTTGGAGCCACATATAGTGGCTCATGTACCTAGATAGTTAGGGCTACCCAATCAATGAGTCCCTTTATTAGTTATTTATTATTGGACATGTAATTCTAGATAACCTAAAGGGATACAAGGTGTAGGGGTGCCAATCAAGATACTTATTATTAGGATTTAGAAAGTGAGATCATGAGTAGGTTAGGAATAACAATAGGATCTAGAAATACCTATAGGAGGTGATAATATGGATGTGTATGTATGATATGTAGGATTGGGATTGGGACCATGATAGGGGTGATAATAATCTTCATGAGCTTATTAAATATGGATACACCATCAATGAGAGGAGAGATAGGCACTGGTAGTCACACAGGGTGATCCTATAGTGACTACAAGACATAGTTAATCAATAGAGAGGCCACTAAGGAGTGGATCATAATGGGATTAGGTGGTGACTCCCAATTTTTCACTTATGTGGAGGTAGTTGGCAAAGGAGGTGTTTGGAAGTCGACCAAATAGAGATACCATGGTTGGTAATACTGACACTAGTGAGAAATGTTTTTATTTGTTTTAAGTTTTTGACATAGATCATTAGTTTCATCATTTTTTATGATAGATAGATGGTTTGAGATATTTGGTTTATATTTTTATAGATACTATTGTAAAGGAGATCAAATGGGAAGCCTTGATTATGGTTGTGCACCATGATATTTTGGATGTGCTACTATCAAATTATGAGCCTTCTACTTTGGTTGATCCTATAGTACCATCTCTCCCAAATCATGCTAGCTAGTTTAGACTAGTGGAAGTGGTTATTTGATAGTTTCTTACATGAGGAGATGGGTCATATCCACCTACAGGGGTAGGATATAGAGAAGATCAAGTTTAGTAGGCTTTATCCACCTACAGGGGTAGGATTTAGAATATCCAAGTGTCTTAATGAAGTCAAGGGAGGCAACATAAGTGCCTGAACCTTCATCAATTATGGCACACATAAATTGGATATCTCTAATTTGGATTCTAATTAATAAAGGAGGATCGTCCACATGAATCAATATTTCATCTAGAATCATAGAAGCGATAAGGAACTTAAACGAGAGATAAGTGTCCAATATTTCATCAACATGGATGGACATCTCTTCACATAGTTAAAGTATACTATCTTTAGGTCTAGATAAGGTAACTTTACATCCTATACGAGGATGATGAGGGATGTTCATTTCTAATAATAATTACATTAGGTAGTTTTAATGATGGTAAAAAGTTATCATTGGTTCTAAGAAAGGTATTTGAGATGGGAGATGCTAAAGTTCCACCATGGGATCCCATTAATCATAACCCATGGGAGGGTTTTTATATATAAGTGTATAGTGTTGAAAAAGATCCTGGGAAGGAGGATTGGAGGTATAATCAAATTTATGTTGATAGGGTATTGGTGGTTTAGGTTGATTATAAATGGGTGGATTTAATTTAGGTGGTGTGGTGATTAGTTGAAGTATTTCTTGTGGTTAGGTAGAATAAATACTATTCAAAGTTTGGGGTATGTTATTTTGTTGTGTGGATGTTGGGGGAAGAGTATAAATGGTATGAGATATATAATCAAGTAATGTGGTTGGAAGTGATGCTTATATGTGTATAGGTTCCTCTTTCCCAAATTCCATTATATGAGATGGGGAAGTGTCCCAAATGATGTAGAATGGTTGAGAGTTGTGATGCTTAGGTGTTATATTTGAGTCAATAAAAGAAACTAATATTCTCATGTTAGTCATATTAACCACATTTTCATAATTGATAGTGTAGACACCTAAATCTATCCATTAATAACCTCCAACTAAGCTTTTGACCAATTTCTATCAAAGTGCACAATTTGGCCTTAAAACACTAAAATGCATTAAATGAGTTGAAATTGATATATTCAAGTGCCAATTTTATCCAGAGTATCATTAAATGCTGAAATGCAATTTATGGGCCAACTAACTTTAATCAGATCATTTTGAGTCAAAAGCTAATTTTGTACCTAGGTACTTTGGATTTCTCTTTGCTATCAAATCTCTTACACAAGACATGTGCCTTTGTTATTTGGTGTTGGTAACATCCTAAATGGGATAACGGATCTAATTCATCTGACATTGACTTCTAATTCCAATCCAATCAAATTTTGGACCAATTATAAGACATTTTGACTAATTTAATTAATTTGTGCACCAAGAGCCAAAATTTGCACCAAAGTTGGCTAATCATGTTTTAGGCTAATTAAACCAAATTAGGGCCTTAAGTTAATTTTCCATGAAACTTGTTGAATAAATCTTTATTGGAAATTGATTTCTATTAACGACAACATCAGGTGACATCATCATATGGGGTGGCATCCATAAGCCATAAATACATAAAATATCAATATTATGGGTCTTCCATGTCTTATTAAGACCCTCCATGCCTATTTAATGCCACTTTATACCAAATATTAATGGATATATCTATAGAATGAATTTCATATTTGGATTTATTCATGGCCACACATCTCAATCTTGAGATGGATGGTCATGGTTGATCCTTAAACCATTCAAAAACTCTATAAATAGGAGGCCTTGCCTATTGAATTTTAATCTATCATATGAAAAATTTATAATTCTAAATTGATTTCAAAGCTTCATTCAAATTAGTTTTATAATGTCCAAATATTGAGCCAAGCAAAGCCAAACCAATCCAAAGACACAAGGTGCCAAGGAGAGATGGAGGTAGACAAGCTTCCATTGATGTAGAATTTATGAGAAAATTTTGAGAAATCCACTACAATAAGTATTTTGGAGCATCCAAATAAGGTTTATTTCACTTTTTCGTTATATTTTTCATTCATGTTTTGTTAACTAAGCTCCCCCTAGTAACTAGGCCTAGAGTTGTTATGTTGATGTGTTTATTTCAATTTTGATTTGATTTTTGGAACTAAAACCAAAATAACCATCCTATCTTGCTTCAAATTGTTATTCTACATAATGGAATTCTTAGTGGGACTATCTTCATGAGAGTGCAACCCACAAATGTTTTTATATTTCATAGTTTTAATTCTTTTTTTATTGTTTTTGCTTTGATTAAAAATGGCTAATAAATAATTAATAAATTTTTATTTAATTTATATTTTTATCTAATTTTTTAATTAATAATATAAATATTTCATTTATATTCTTTAAAAATTTCACAAAACAATTCTTTATATTTTAGAAGTTATGGCTATTTTAGTGACTATCACTTTCTATTTTTTATTTTTCTGGTAAAAATGGTTAGAACAGATTAAATAACTTATTTTGTATTAAATTTTTGGATCTAAATTTTTTTAAAGACATGATCTAGAGTTATTTACAGCCTCTCAAAAAAATTTAGCAAATGGATATATATTTTAAAAGTTATATTAAACATACTGACTGCATTTTTTTATATTTTATGAGTAGGCTTTTATGTGTGTTGTGCATTTTATGTTTTAGCCTTATAATTTATTGTTTTCAAGTGTTCATATATTTAATATTATTTTTTTAAATATTTTTTTGAGATTTTTTCTAACAAGTATAATCTAATGCATTTTCTTTCTTGATATTTTTCTTTCGGGTTGATAGATTTTGCCCTTCAAGGTTACTTACGTCATTGATAAATGTGTTTCAAGGCTAAACAAAGTGCTAACATTTTTCTTGAAGGATATAAATGGAAAGTCATCTAAAAAAACTAAATTAGTGCATTTCACACTTCATTTGAGTGTTTTAAAATTAATTAGGAACTTTATTTTTGGGCTTAATAAAAAGTTTAGATGCCCAAGTGAATGCTTTGATAATTGTGCTTTCAAAGTTACAACTTAAGACCAAGGGGTCAAAATAACAACACCTAATATTTATTTTGGTGATTAAAATTGAACACACTTGTCAATTTTTGTTTTCAATATTTTTTTTATTAGAATTTTTTTGGCAAAAATAAGGTTTGTGTGTGTATGCTCTTCCATTTTTCCCCTTCAGGGAACCCTTACAAACAAAAGTGCCATCTTTATTGCAAAAAGCCTAGTCCAAGGCTTAGAAAGAATGTAATCTAAATCACTCCCCAAAAACTCATCATATTTTGGGTGACCTTGAAAATAACCCTAAATTCTTATTTTTTTATGTCTTTCATTTCATTGCATCTTGGCTTGCGAGGGGGACATCATTATCTCCCATGAGTTATTTAGGGAAACTTTGACCTAGGGTTTCATATCTCGACATTGAATTCACCCACTCTCACTAGGATTTGAAGGTTTGAGTGTTTAATCCACCTTCTAGTGATGAAGTTGCACATGAGACGCATTTTCATTTTGGACATCACACTACACTAAGTGAATGATGGATGTAGTGGCTAGAAAAAGGATTAGATCTTTTTGCAACAAGCCAAGTGATGCAAACCCAAAATCTACTATTTTCTTTTGCATAATTTTATGTGAAAGTCATTGTTCAATTGATTCCCCTAGAGATTTTATAAAAGTCATATATCTTAGACAAATCCCCACTTGCCATAGAAGTATTTTTTGTGCAAGAAATGCCTCAAGGTCCATGTCACAATACTATCATTTGAGAGAAGGGGGGTGTAAAAAAATTACTTATAATATGCATTTACTTTTGTATGAACACTTAAAATCCTCTCAAATGATGTATATTGATGGATTTGAACAATACCAAGCAACCTTGTCAGTTTAAGATCTAAGAGTGATTATTTAGTTAGTATTGTCCTAGATTAAAGTTTTGTTTAGAGTTAAAACTTGGTGCGAACAAATGATACAAACCAAAACACATAGTCCTCATTTTCCTCTAAACAAAGATGTGGTATGATACCCACATGAATCATCAATTTGCATTGTTAAAAGTTCATCAAAACTTAGAGTCATATCATCCACTTTGATGTAGTTATGCTACCCAATTGAGTCTAGACATTTGCCAAAGTTTGTTTAAGTCCTTCATTTATAATATAAATTTGAAATTGCACCTTCATAAGTGTATAGGGTTGATGTGTTAAATGGATTCATCATTTTCAATAAACTTGAGGGAACTTAGGTTCAATTTCCAATTTGGGTTGAAGGTCATTTAAGACTCATGATCATTATCATCACTTGATATACTTAAGTCATTTTGTGTTAAACACTTGCACTTTGAGTCTATGCACTATAATATTTTGAGTCAAGAAAGTTAGTGTTATGTTGTCAAATTTGTGTGAAACTATCTTTGCCTTAGAGAGTTTTTGAAACAAGCATTTTATCACATCTTTTGAGTAGTCTAGCATTGTTATGCTACCCAAAACATTTTAGATATTATTTCATAGGTCCTCTTGCATAGAGTTTAAATTTGTTCCTACATTTTAAAACCAATCTAAGTGTACCTTTGTGAACCTTTATCTAGCATAGTTACGCCATTCACTTTTGTCTAGCTTATTTATCAAAATAACCAAGTCTTATACCATTATTTGTGAGAAAATACACTATCTCTAAAGTGTATTTTATTTCATACCTTATACCTATTTGATCAAGTCCATGTCCAAGAATCAAATTCATAGTGTTTGTTAGAAGTGTTTTAAATCTATTAGATTAAAATTTTCATTTATTTCAAAGTCTATTTTTTGATGTCATTTGACTAAGAGTCCTAGCGCATGCCTTGTTTGAGCTTAATTTTTGATGCCACATTTTGGCCAAAAGACCTAGAAACTTTTAATTTCCTAGATTAGACCAATTTGAAACACTTTGACCTTAGTGTTTATCATTTTGATTTTAGTTCATTTACTTAATATTTTTGTGTAAAATGTGTAACGTTAGACACTTAATGTTAGCTTATGTTATCACAAATATTTTCATAAACCTTTTGATCCTTTTGATGAATCTAGACCAAGTTTGAACATCATATTTTTAGATAGTGTCTTTTTAGAGTTTCAAGACCTCCCTTTGTCATAAATAATTGACTATGGATCCCAACATGTACTCTTACACTCGTAGTGGACTCATGTACAATCTGAGGATTAGTAATGTGGTTACACAAGAAGAAATGGTGCAAAACCCCTATTTAGATAATATTTATTGTGATATGGATCCTTATCCCTCTTATAATACTAAATTAGGGGAATAAAGCCAAGATCCATTGGCTAAGTATTTGGTTAACACACCACCTTATTCATAACAAGACCAAGAATAAACCACACAATACCTAGCTACAATACCCACAACTGATGAACCGGTTCCTCAATAGTCATTTTTTACTAATACACCTTTAACATATGATCCATTTTTATTTGAGAATCATTTGTTGGAGAAAAAAGACAAGATTTTGGTTCAATCCATAGAGGTAGGGGCCAAGTTTTTGATAGACTTCCCCCATGAGAATTTATCAAGCATAGTAAGAATACTGCACAACATAATTTATGATCAACAAGCTTCTTCTATAAATTCTTTGGCTCTATTCCAAACAACATATCAAGACCCTAATATTCCTAATAGAGGAAAAAACCTCATAGAATATCACTTTAACCAAATGTAGATGGCATATCAAACCTACCTGAATCTAGAACAAAATTTCAATAAGATGACCATGGTGAGAAAACCTCTTATTGACTTTGTTCAATAATATTTTTGATAGAGTTAACTGATCTAGATAATCAAAGTTCAGACCCATTCATGTAGAACACTTTAATTGACAACTTATTTCATACCCCAATAATCAAAGAAGTCTCTTCTACTTCTATGTAGTAAAGTGGCCAAAATATAGCGGATAATACACAAGCAACATCCAATCCACACCAAAGTAGTGTTCATACGCTAATAGGTATCCAAAAAAATGTGCCTTTAGTTAAAATTGCAAGTGGTTCTAAAAATTAGGGAGTAGGATTTTCTACATCCAAAACTCAACCATCTGCTTTATCAGACATGCAACCAATAGGATTAGATAGTCAATCAACAACCAATGTCATGCCTCAATAACAAAATGTGATGAATCATACTCCTCCTCAACAAGTGATGAGTAGTATTCTACAACAACAAGCACAATATATGTACCAATGCAATAGAGGATAAATATATTACCACCTCAATAGGGGCGACTACTGTTCCACCTCGTTAAGTAGTGGAAAACATACCTCTTCAATCACAGACTATTGTACCAATCCAAAACCAAATAATGACTAGCCAACAATGTGTAAATATTGGTCAGCGATAGGTGTTGGATCTTCAAAATGAATTCAATTCCCAATAAGGACTCATGAAACAAGAAGGCTTCCATGTTTCTCAAGTACCTACTAGGCAATAATTAGTTCAAAATGTGCCATAAGTTTAGAGACATGGTCTTATTTCATAAGTTCCCACTCAATAGTAAGGTTTGATTAGTCGATAACATGTCTATTTTCAACCACAATAGGCATAGTATAGTTATATCCCTCCATCCCAACCACAAAATCCTCTAAATCAAACCTTTATGGCCAACTCAAACTAGAATATTAGATAACCAAATGTACAATTTCAAGTACATCCTAATCTGCATATGTGTATTCCTGGTCCATTTCCCAACCAAACCAACATACTCCAATAGATATATCCATCATACCCCAGTCAAAGAGTCCCACTTATGACCTCTCAACCATCTACCTAGGCCAATGTTCTCCCTCAAACCAATGTTCCCTCCAGTTTCCTAGCCCAATAATTGTAACAGATGAAGGATGCAATTGCTACCATTCAAGCTAAAAAATAGACTAAAAAGTTTAAGTTGGATGACATGTGTTATTATCCATTCAACATGGAGTACTTATAGATACCATTTTATTTAAGATACAAACCACCAAAATATGACAAATATAAAGGAAAAGGTATCACTTCCCTGATTTATCTCTTCATCTATGATCAAAATATGCCCTGTTTTGACAGGTGACCCTAAGACCCATTTAACCATGTTCTTTGTTGCATGTCAACCAGTGGCATATAGTGATATATACCTTTTGTTGTTGTTTTCAAGGAACTTAGTTGGACAAGCCTTGGAATGGTTCTTAAGGTTGCCCAAGAATTTGGTAACATATTTTGATGATCATTTTGATAAGTTTGTGTAGCACTTTTTCTATAATCTTGAACATGAGATTTCATTGGTTGACTTGACACAAGCCAAAAAAAAAAGATGGCAAGAGTTTTTTAAGTTATTTATAGTGATGGAGAGCCCTTTTAAGTTGATTCACCCATAGTTTACCATATAAACAATTATCCACTATTTTTATTAAAAATTTGCATAGTGAAATAACTTATCATTTGAAACTACAATGTGCACATACTTTCAAGGATATCATCGATAAAGGCTTGTTGATTAAGTGAGCCTTTATTAATAAAGGGATCATCAAGCTTAGTTAAAATAATCAAAATCAAGGTACCAATTAGGGAAGTGGCCAAAACCAACATCCAATCCAAGTGAAAGCATCACAACCATCACAGGTTAATAACCAAGATAGACTAAAGCAATTCAACTGTAATAGGAATGTTGTGGGTAATGGAGTAACTGAGTCACATCATGTCCAAAAAGTGAAAACATTATTTGAATCACTTTTTTAGCTTAATCTACTTGGAAACCTCTCTAACCAATACTACAAGCATAATAACCAAGACCTGTGTAATAAATACAACAACCTTTACCATTGCAAACCCTTCCTCCAAGAATAATTGCACCTACGCATCATGTATTTAGTGACTTGGGAGAGCCTATGAAGTCTTTATTTCAAAAACTTTCCATTTCTAATCTTATTAGCTACAAGGCATTCCTTATCTTGATTGATACCATGAAAATGAATTTTGTGAATATCATCAGGTCAATCAAAATAAATTTTGAATATGTGTGCAAATCAAGCATTTGATTGAGAATATGTTGGATAATGGGGATATAACATTAGATAATGGTGATTCCACCTCAAATCAAACTCTTAAGATTTATCAAAACCCCTTTCCCCAACATAAAACCCAACAACAACATAACAATCAATAACAATAACACCAGTTGGCGCAACAACAAAATCAATAGTATCAAAATCAAAGGCTAAACTAGTAGAATCAATAGAATCAACAACAAAACCCACAACATCATAACAACAGAAAAAACCAAATTCATAATGGTAATAACCAACAAACCTATGATGTATTTGCACATGACCATAATAGGGTTTTAGGTCATATTGTAGGGGTAGCTTCATACCATCTCCATTAATCCTAGACTAAGCACTAATCAATCTAGATAATTGCTAAACAATACCACTCAACAAAATTACATGGATAATTCTTCTTTGACATAAGATAACACATAGGTAAATCAAAAAATTGGGACTTCCACTTTTGGAAGTTATACCAATAACTTGCCATTGCCATGTGACCACATACAAGTGCATTGACAATCAAGACTTGTCCTATATGGTCCAACACCATTCCCAACATTTGTTAGCAATCATGGTCCAATATCTAATCTTGATTGTTCAATTACAACTCAAAGGTCAAAGATTACTATCTCAAGACCTCAACCATCTACTACTTTACCTGTTATCTAACCAACCATTCAACCTCATAACAAACCATTCACCATTGACCAAAATAAAAAGTTTGGTATTGTGGAATAATTATAGAAGACACTAACACAGATCTATATTCTAGATTTGTTGTGAACATCAATATCCAAAATAATATTTTTATTGAGTTCTTAACCCTATCCACTATTTTTAGTGACATATCCCTTAATAAATTTCAATCTTTGGTTGGACACCTAGCTTTAGCCCAACAAGTCACATTCAACCAAAGCAATATGTCTTCCCTTGGCCCACTCCATAATAATCCCTTATACATAGAAGTTTACATAAAGTGTCATAATGTGAAATGTGTCCTTATAGTCAATGGATTAGGCCTTAACATAGTGTCTCTAAAGCTCATCAAGCTTCTTGGGTACACAATGGTAGATCTCCAGCCAAAAATGATAACTATCAAAGCCTGTGAAAATTAGGAGAGAGAATCATAAGGCACCATTAAATTACAAATTATTATTGGGCCTTTAACCCATGATACACTTTTCCATGTGATTGATCTTGAGTTATCATATAATATGGTTATAGGAAGGCCTTGGTTACATGAGATTCATTTAGACTTGTCAACACTACACCAATGTATCAAGTTATCTCACTTAGGGATGGAATTAAGTATTCCAAGAGATTTGTACCTATATGAACACTATAATCACCTTGAAGCTAAGTTTAAAATCTATAATTACCAATATGACATGAATCCAAATTCTAATTAGGATAAAGGCAAGGCCATACTTATTGATCCTTCATAGGATAATTGTATAGATCCTAATACCTTAGATTCCCTTTCCCATATGCCACCTCCTGAATCTTCCAATCATTTCACCATTTTAGATAATGGCCCAAGGGAATATGTGACCCATGATACCGTCCATATTTCTAATTTTACTCAAAATCCAAAGACCTTTTGATGACATAAAGTTACCCCATGCATTGGAAACAAATGAACAAAGATAAGGGACCTACCATGTTTGTACCAGCATCTAACCTAGAATGAGACCCTCTTGAAGGGGATGAATCATGGTTGTATAAAGACAACCAAGATGATTGTTACAAGAGCACCAAGTATCCTATTCCCAATAGGATCATGGAACATCAAGATTATGAATGAAGAGGCCTTAGACCAAATCAACAAGGAACCATTGAGCCAATTTCCATGACTAAGTACAAAAGACCTTATGGACTTAGATTTAAACTTCTTGGGGTTGACCCCACATATCTTATTTGAGTTTCATCATCAATGGCTAGTGATGATGATGTTGATAGTAGAGTAGAGTCTGATTATAGCCTCTAGTCATTCATCACAACCCATTGCCATTATACTATCCCCAACTGATAGATTGGGACCAACAAGAATTCAATTTGTTGATTGATGAGTTTTAGAATGATGAGGCATTCTATGAATTTTTAGGCCTTAGAGACAATGTTCCATTGGGAGATCATAAATCAGGATTCTCAATTACATTTGATCCTAAAGCCTATTTTTGAGAGTAGGTGAACACCCTTAGCCAAAAACAAATAATTAAAATAGTGAGGTCCCTAAGTGAAAACCTCTTTGAGGTGATTTATGACTAGGGAAAAAGTAAAGATAAAATCTAGTCTAGTGGTGAAAACCTATTTCAGGCACCATTAGAAGGGGGTGTTCATTCTTCTTCAAATTTAGACTAGGAGACCACCAATAATGAACTTGCCTATAGATCTGAGTTTAGTTTTAAACAAAAATAAGTGTTTGATCTAATTCTTCAAGAAATTTTTATTGTTTTTGTCACATGGCTAGATCTCCCTTAGGGGACTTAGATTCATTATGCCTAGGAGAAGTTAAAGAGCAAGTCTTAATAGAAGACCTTGATATAGTCCAACAGTTCAAGTCTTTGCCTACTATTTTAAAAGGTGGCTTGACCCTTCTAGTCTAAAGAAACAATAGAGGTAAACATCAAAAATCCATCAGACCTAAAATGGATAAAATTAGGTACATCCCTCATTGAGGAGGAACATGAAGTCTTTATAGCTCTATTAAGATAATTTATAGATATATTTACATGGACATATTCTAACACGCTAAGTTTGGACCCCTCCTTGGTTTTACATCACCTTGTGGTAAATCCTCATGCCAAACAAGTTTGGTAAAAATAATGCAAGATGCATCCTTGCATTGTTGTATTAGTAAATAAAGATTTATAAAAACTCTTACAAGTAAGATGTATTTGATCCATTGACTACTCAAAATATATATCTAATGTTGTACCTATTAGCAAAAAACCTAAAGGAATAAAAACTCATACTAATTTCTAAGACACAAACAAAACTTGCCCAAAGGATGAATTTTCATTACCTAATATTGACATGATCATCGACTCCATGATGGGTTATGAAATACTTTCACTCGTGGATGGCTTTTCAGGATATAACTAGATTAGAATAGCACCAAAAGATCAACACAAGATACTGTTCACCACTCCATGGGTAACCTTCTATTATTATTTAATGTTATTTGGTATTAAGAATGCTAGAGATACATATCAAAGAGCCATGATTGTCATATTCCATGATATGATGCATGATATTGTTGATTACTACATTGATGATATACTAGGCAAATCAAAAACTAGGGTTGATCATCCAACAGTGTTACATTGAATATTTGAAAGACTACATGAGTACAAAGTTCAATTTAATCCAAATAAATGTGTGTTTGGAGTAACCTCAAGAAATTTACTTGTCTTCATTGTGTCTCGTAGGGGCATTGAAGTTGATCCATCAAAGGTCAAAGATATAACAAATATGCCACTACCAACCAATTTGAAGTAGCTCTGTAGTTTGCAAGGTAAGATCCAGTCAATCTGATGCTTCATATCTTAGTTAGTAGACAAGTTTCATCCATTTACACATCTTCTAAAGAAAGGAGTTGCATTCCACTAGGATAATAACTACCAAGTAGCTTTCTAGAAACTAAAAGATTACCCAAAAAATTGAGTCTATATTTCAAAAACGTTCCACTGCTAATCTAATTAGTTGGCCTATACCAAAGAATTATATGCAAGGAATTCCATATCTTGATTGGTACCATGGAAATGAATTCTGTGAATATCATCGGGTCAATGAGCATAATTTATGAAGATGCATGCAAATCAAGAATTTAATTGATAATATGTTAGAGAATGAGAAGATAACATTGGATAATGGTGATTCCACCTCTAATCAAAATATTGGGATTTATCAAAACCCTTTTCCCTAATATAACACCCAGTAACAACATAAAAATTAGCAACAATAACAACATTGGCCAATGCAACAACAAAATCAACAGTATCAAAATCAAAGGCTAAACCAATAGAATTAGTAGAATCAATACCATAACCCACAACATCAAAATAATATACAAAATCAAGGTTAGAATGGTACCAACCAACAAACCTACCATGTAATTGTACATGACTATAATAAGGTTGTAGGTCATATTATATGGGGTAGTGTTAATACCATCTCCATTAATCCTAGACCAAACACTAATCAATCTAGACCATTTCTAAACAATACCACTCAACCAAATTATATGAATAATATTTTTTTGACCTAGGACTGCACATAGGTAAACTATCAAATTGAGACCTTCACTTTTGGACCCTATACCGATAACTCACCCTTACCACATGACAACATACAAGTGCATCAACCACTGAGACTTGTCCTATTTGGTTCCACACCATTCCAAACATTTGTTAGCAATTATGTCCAACATCTAATCCTAATTGTGAAATCACAACTCAAAGGTCAAAAATTACCATCCCAAGCCCACAACCATCTACCACTTTGCCTATTATCTAACCAACCATTTAGTCTCAGAATAAACTATTCACCATTAACCAAGATAAGAAGTTTGATATTGTGGAACAATTGTAAAAGACACTAATACATATCTTTATTTTAGATTTGTTGCAAATGTCAACAATCCACAAGAACATTTTGAATGAGTTTTTAACCCAATCCACTATTGTCAGTTACATATCCCTTGATAAATTTCAAGCTTTGGTTGGACACCTATCTCCAACCCAACAAGTCACATTCAACCAAAGTGATATGTCTAACTTTGGCCAATTCCATAATAATCCAATGTACATAGAAGTTTATATAAAGCATCATAAAGTTAAGCATGTCCTTATAGACAATGGATCAGGCCTCAACATAGTGTCTCTAAAGCTCATCAATATTCTTGGGTACACAATGGTAGATCTCTAGTCAGAAATGATAACTATCAAAACCTATGATAATCAGGAGAGAGAATCACAAGGCACCATTAGCTTACCAATTATCATTGGGCCTTTAACCCATGATACACTTTTCCATGTGATTGATCTTGAGTTATCATATAATATGGTTCTAGGAAGGCCTTGGTTACATGAGATTCATGCAGTCTCATCAATATTATACCAATGTATCAAGTTCTCTCACTCAAGGATGAAAGTAAATATTTTAGGAGATTTGCATCCATATGAGCAGTACAAGCACCTTGAGGCCAATTTTCAAAATTACAATTACCATTACAGCATGAATCCAAGTTCCAAGTAGGATAAATTCAAGGCCATACTTATTGATCCTCCATAGGATAATTACATAAATCATAATACCTTGGATTCCCTTTCCCACATGCCACCTATTGAAGCTTCCAATCATTTCACCATTTTAGATAATGGCCTAGGGAAATATGTGGCCCATGATACCTTCCATATTACCAATATTCCTCAAAATCCAAAGACTTTTGGATGACCTAAATTTACCCCATACATGCATTGGAAATAAAAGAACAAATATAAGGGATCTATCATGTTTGTACTAGCATCTAGCCTAGAACAAGACCCTTTTAAAGGGGATGAATCATAGTTGTATAATTACAACCAAGTTGATTATTACATGATCACCAAGTATCCTATTCCTAATAAGATTATGAAACATCAAGATTATGAAGGAAGAGGCCTCAGACTAAATCAACAAGGAACTATTGATCCAATTTCCATGACTAAGTACAAAAGACTTTATGGACTTGGATTTAAATTGCCTGGGGGTGACCCTGCATATCTTATTCAAGTTTCATCATCAGTGGCTAGTGATGATGATGTCTAACATTGAGACTAGCCTATTCAATAACAATGCCATTTTTACCCTTACTCTAGTCATTCATCACAACCTATTTCCATTATACTATCCTCAACGAATGTATTGGAACCAACAAGAATCTAATTTTCTGATTGATGAGTTTTAGAATGATGAGGCATTCTATGTATTTTTAGGCCTTATAGACAACATTCCATTGGGAAATCATAAATTAGGACTCTTAATTGCATTAGATCTTGAAGCCTATTTTGGAGAGCAAGTGAACACCCTTAGCCAAAAATAAATAAATAAAACATTGAAGTCCCCAAGTGAAAACTTCTTTGAGGCACTTTTTTGACCATGGAAAAAGTAAAGATAATTGGAAATCTAGTGGTGAAAATGTACTTCAATCATTATTAGATGGGGGTGTCCATTCCTCTTTGAATTTAGACCAAGAGACCACCAACGATGAACTTGCCTATAGATCTGAGTTTAGTTTTAAAAAATAACAAGTGTTTGATCAAATTCCTTAAGAATTTTTGACTATTTTTATCACATGGCTAGATCTCCCATTAGGTGACTCAATTCATCATGCCTTAGAGATGGTGAATATCAAGTCCTAATAAAGGACCTTGATATAGTCCAATAGTTCAAGTCTTCACCTACTATCCTAGAATATGGCTCAACCCTTCTAGTTGAAGATATAATAGAGATAAATATCAGGACTCCATTAGACCCAAAATGGATAAAATTAGGCACATCCCTCATTGAGGAGGAACATGAATTCTTTATATCTCTATTGACATAATTTATAGATATATTTGCATGGACATATTCTGACATGCCAGGTTTAGACCCAACCTTAGTTCTACATAACCTTGTGGTAAATCTTGATGCCAAACTAGCTAAGCAAAAGTTACACAAGATGCATCCTCATATTACTATATTAATAAATAAAGAGTTGTAAAAAATCTTAGAAGCAGGATGTATTTGATTCATTGACTACTCATAATGGATATCTAATGTTGTACCTATTAATAAAAAGCTTGAAGGAATCAGAATCTGTACTAATTTCAAAGACATAAACAAAGCTTGCCTAAAGGATGAATTTCCATTTCTTAATATTGACGTGATCATCGAATCCATGGTGGTTTATGAAATGATTTCACTCATGGATGGAATTTCAAGATATAGCCATATTAGAATAGCACCAAAAGATCAATAGAAGATAACATTCACCACTCCATAGAGAACCTTATGTTATCAGGTAATGTCATTTGGTCTTAAGAATTTGGAGCTACATATCAAATATCCATTATTGTCATATTCCATGATATGATGCATGATATTGTTGAAGACTATGTTGATGACATACTAAGCAAATAAAAAACTAGGGCCAACCATCCAATAGTGTTATGTAGAATATTTAAAAGACTACGTGAATACAAAGTTTGATTAAATCCAAAGAAATGTGTGTTTGGAGTAGCCTGAATAAATTTAATTAGCTTCATTGTGTCTCATAATCTCATTGAAGTCAATCCAAAAAAGGTCCAATCTATAACAAAGATGCCACTGCCAACCAATTTTAAGTAGCTCCACAGTTTGCAGGGCAAGATCCAATCAATCTAACACTTCATATCTTAGTTATCAGATAAGTTTCATTTATTTACACATATTTTAAATAAAGGATTTACATTCCATTGGGATAATCACTACCAAGTAGCTTTCCAGCAACTAAAATATTACCTAGCAAATCTGCCTATTTATTACCCCGTATGCCAGGAAAATCAATTTTGTTATACCTATCAACTATAGATAGTGCCTTGGGGGTACTTCTATCTCAACATGTTGACAAACGAAAAGATCATGTAGTGTAATAATTAAGTCATACATTGGTCATGTATGAACATAATTGTATGCCTATTAAAAAAAGCCTATCTAGCCATGGTCTTTGTAACTCAAAAATAATGAGACATGTTAAATAATAAGACCATGGTCATTTCAAAAGTATATATGGTCAAGTATCTAATATTTAAAATAGATTTACAAGGTATAATGGCCAAGTGGATCATGATTCTTAATGAGTTTGACATATAGTATGTCAATCAGAGGGAAATCAAGGGACAGGTCCTTATAGATCAACTTGTTAAAGCACCCTTTGTAGACATAGAACCACTCACATTCCAATTTCTTGATGAATCCATAATGACCATCATTGACACATCTCTTGAGGAGTATTACTGAAGGTTTTATTTCGATGTATCATTCATAGCACATGGATTGAGGGAAATCCTCTTATTTATTACACCATAGGGGGATCTAATCCCTAAGTCATTTAGGATTAGCTTTCCTTGTACCAATAACATGGATAAATATGAATCACTTGTTTTAGGGCTTCACCAAAGTGATATAATGGAATATATCTCATCTAAAGGTCTATGGTGATTTTTATTTAATCATCAATTAGATTATAGACCATTTTTAGACTAAAGATGACAAGTTAGTTCCATATAAAGCCATTATCGACACTCTCAAACAAAAAAATGTTGAAATTTAGTTTGAGCATATACCAATGGTTCATAATATAAATACAAGTTCCATGTCTACTATTGGCTCTCTGATTTGATAAATAGATAAAGCTAGAGAGTATCAATCCTCACAGAGAATTTGGTTGCACCAGCTCATGAACCTTCAATTATAGTAATGATTTTTGATATTGTTGGTCCTAATTCTATCTAGTATTTAGACCTTTATAACCATATTCATAACCAATTTATACCACCTAAGATAACCCAAAAATAAACCAAAGACTTTATCCATCAATCTATTCATTATAATCTACTTGTATCAACCCTTTACTACCATAGTTTTGATGGAACTTTGCTTCGTTGATTAACTTCAGTAGAATCTACACTAGCGTTATGGGAAGTTCATGAAGGGTATGTGGAACCCACTCTAGCAAGTCTATTCTTTCCAAAAATCTCTTGCGTACTAGTTATTATTGACCCACAATGGATACAAATGTAGCTACATATGTAAATAAGTGCGACAAATGTCAATGGCATGTCAATCTAATTCATGCCCCAGCTAAGACTCTGAAACCAATGTTGACACCATGGCCATTTTCCATATGGGGCCTTAAACTCATTGGGAAGATCAATCTCACTTCATCTAATATCAATAAACATATCCTTACCACCACCAAATATTTCACTAAGTGGGCTGAAGCTATACCCGTCACTTACATGACTGGAAAGCAAATTTCCAAGTTCATCTTCAACCATCTCATTTTCCACTATGATATCCCCTCTAACATTATATCTGATAATAGAGGATCATTCAAGAATAAGGATTTCAAAAATTTATGTGCCAAATATAACATCATACAACATTTTTATACAACCTATTACCCTCAAAATAATGGTTAGGACAAAGCATCAAACAAAACCATTGTCAATATTCTCAAAAATATTATCAATGATACCAATCATGATTGACACCTTCAGATATTTTTTACCCTTTGGGTATACTATACCAATCACCGTACCCCCATAGGAGCCACTCCATATTCACTTGTTTATGGTATAAAATCTGTTGGGTGAATATTTTGTCGGCCAGCTAACTAGTGACCAAAATAGTTCCTATCACCACAACATAGGGATATGGGTCATCTTGGTGTGTAGGTTTACTACATCAATAGGGGATAAATCTCTCCTCTCATCAAGGTGAGGTTCCCTATTAAATATGTGGAGGCTATATACTATATAAATAATCAAAAAGTAAGACACAAGGGTGGGATAAACCATCCATCTCTCTTTTTTTAGAGATGATGCTAACAAACAAAGGACAAATCCTAGGTGATTGGTGAAGGTACTTCTCTTCTTTCAAAAGTAACTTTCAGACAAGAGCCAGATCCCTTCCTGGAGAGTAGAAATCCTAGTGAAGCAACAGAAGGCACTCCTCTTCTTTTAGAAGTGCTTGTTCTTGTAAACAATAGGACTCTTTCTGGTAACAAATGACCGGTAACAGGGTACAAAGTAACTAGCAATCTAATATGTAGCACAAAGTCTCCACCTTGACTACCCAAGAGTGAGATACAAAGAACAATGGGGGCACAAAGTCGTCCCAAGGTCCTTTACACAGAAATAGAAAATAAAAACACACTAAAGACAATTACAGACAACACAAAGTCTTCCACAACTGACTTCAGGACACCTTCCTGATTACTTCCATTAGTTATGCTTGTTAGATTAAATAAACAAGAATGCTCCTAGCAAATAGACATAAGAACAATTTTCTAAAATAGCACAAGCTATAACAGCACAAAGTCTGCAAGTAACTTGCTTTCTCATTCAGATAAAATAATATGAAATTACAATCTGAGCTCAAAGTCTCAGTAATGACTTTCAATTTGGGCAAAGTTTCACTTCTGGTAAGGGGAATATCTCCCTTCAAATGATACAAGAGATTACATTATATAGAGGCTTGAGGGAGGTTTGGCACTTTTTCCCATAGAGTGACCCATTTGGCGAATTCAATGCCTTAGATGCATTCTTGGTCTTGTCAGGAAGGGCCATGCTGGAGCAAGGTAGCTACCTTGACTGTGGCATGTTGATTCATCTCTAGTGCCTCCTCTCGAGCCTGAATCTCTCATTCCATCACCTGCTTAGCCGCACAACTATCTATTCTACCTTTATCTCATAAGGGATAA
The DNA here is from genome assembly GCA_037957365.1 of Torreya grandis. Lineage (NCBI taxonomy): Eukaryota > Viridiplantae > Streptophyta > Pinopsida > Cupressales > Taxaceae > Torreya > Torreya grandis. The sequence goes on along the minus strand of JARHVA010006807.1, from coordinate 506,412 downwards.
ACAGATGACACTTTTAATGTTTATAGGCCCCTAATATCTACCTGACGAACTACTTCACCTACTGGAATTAACTCCTGCTGAGTTTCCCTCTTTGTCTCTTCCTTCTCTTGGTCCTAGCCTTAGAGTCTTTTAAATGCATTAGGGTCCACACTTTAATTCTGCTAAAATCAACAGACACTTCAATGTGACAAATTTGATGTTTGCGAGCCCGTCATTCTTCCCAGCAACTCTCTCATGTCTTTCTCACTTTCCATGGTCACTTTCCACTATGACACAGGTGAGGACATGTGGTGGCATCTGCAACTTTGAAATAGGCTTATCAGAATAAGCTTTAAAACTTGTTAGTGACTGGAGGCGCGGATGCAGACACATGACAGCTTCTGCTACACTAGGATGGGACATGTGGTGAGTTCCGCATTTTGAAGCTTCATCTGAAATTGCATCTCAACATGTGACATTTGCTAGCATCCACTACACTTTGAGGCTCAAACCTTTCTCTAAGGGGACTTGCCCTTTAGGGTCTTGAAAAAGGTCCACTTTCAAATGTTGAGTGTCCCTCCGCAAAGGTGTCTGCCCTTCGGGTCTTTGATTTCTCTGACGAGCTGTTGGTCCTTTATTTCCTTCAGACAAATGTCTAAAGGAATTCCTTCAGATAATTTGTCCAATGGAAATCCTTTCCTTGGCTTCATGCGTGCCTCTGCATTATGAGTGCCCCCTTTTATGACACGTGGCACCTTCTGCCACTCTTAACTAGAGACACGTGGCATCTTCTACTATTGACACTTGGCAGCATCCACCTTCTCAGGCCTTTGTAAAACCATAAAAATGCTTGGGGCTTAGTCAGGCTTTCATAGATGATGACACTTGTTGGCCTCCATTGATCTCTACCAGGGGCACATGGCATGATCTGTTGCTCTTAGAAAAACATAGTAAAGCCTTCCACAGTTGCCACTTTTCATCGTCTATAGAACTCTAAGAGAAGCTTTTATCAAAAGAAGCCTACAACTTATAAGGAACTTTGAGAAGCGAATGCTGACATGTGTCGTGTTCTGCTTGACTCTTCTTTGTGCATGTTTCTTTCCTTAACTAAGCCAACCTTTGAACCTAGCGTGTTGAACCGATTCAACATTGAACCCATTGAACCAATGAACCAAAATGGTTCAAGGTTTAACGGTTTAAGATTTTGAGACTCGTTAAGTGCTTGGGGCCACGAAACCTTTGAAATGGTTAAACTTTAAACTTTGTCAGGTGCGCTCAACTCCTGCCGACGACGTTGAACCTTGAACCCATTGAACCCTTGAACCTTTTTTGCGTAAAGGTTCAACGGTTCAATGGTTCAATGATTCTTAGGAGCTTGCTGATTGAATTCTTTTGATTGAAACAAGGCACTAACCCAATCCTGAAGATGACCAAGTGTTGGAAACTGGTTCTTTTGATTGAACTCACCTACAAAAGCCTTTGAACCTATTGAACCTGCTATTCCCCTTACTAAAAAAGCTTGAAAAATGAGGAATTTGAAAGCTCAGAACAAATTTCAAGAAGGGAAGAGATTATTTTTGGTTGTGAAAGAACAAAATAGCTCATATGTTGTTCCAAAAATGAGTGACATTTTTGGGGAACAATATAATCCATCCTTCCCATTGATGTTGAGTTGCCTTCACCACACATATCTTTCAAGCATGTCAATTAGCTCACCCACAAGATTTAGACCTACTTGATGAAAAATGCATAACTACACTCAACAATCTCCAAGCATATCAGAATCAACTCAAAAGCCACTACAATCACCATGTCAAGCATAGAACATTTGAACTTGGTGATCTTATTCTTAATGAAAACTAAAAGAATACCATGGCTGAGAAGAAGCATAAAGGTAAATTCAAACAAAACTAGATAGTGCCTTTCATCATTATTATAGATTATAGATTAGGAGCATATAGGCTCACCACACCAAATGGAGATGAAATTCTTGAGCTGATGAATATTACTCACCTCAAGGGGTACTATGCTTGAGCACTATGGCGTATTGTCTATAAATACCATTTCAATTGTGTCATTTTATCACTATTCTTATTTATACAAATATCATTCTTATCCATCCTCTTAGCCTCATCCATTTTACCATTCCATTCTATTGACCAAACATATTTTGAATCCTATCTACCTAACATGTTTGACCTTGAAATAAAATAAAAAATAAAGAATATTTAAATTATAATTACAAAACAAAAAATCATAAAAAATTAAATTAATATAAATTAATTTGGTTTCACCTTTTTAGCACTAATGAGTCTAATCAGTTTCAACAATTTTTTCAAGCATTATAGACAAAGATAATATTTGGGAGTAGTATGATAGAAGTTTTGGTAGTTGCATCCTTTGTTTGTTATTTTTTTTTCTTATCACCGGTCTTGATACTAATTATAACTACCTATGGGTAGCTTAGTACCATTGATCTAGGCCATTGTGTCTTAGTTATAACCAACTATGGGAAAACTAGGGGAAACATTTGTTTATGAAGCCTTGACATACCAACTTGCCATTTCCTATGTTACATTATGCCTTTATACGAACTGTGCCTATTTTGTTTGAATTGACAGCTACACTAGTTGAATTCCTCCACTATAGGGTGGAACTATACTGACTTGAGGTCTTACTTTGGGACTATATAGGTAGTGCTAAATAATTATTGAGGTCAGATTAGTCACCCTTTCCACCATGCTCTCACCATTATGTGAGCAATCTAAGCCATGATCTCATCATTTTTCAAGCAACCTAAGCCACATTCTTACCATTTTGCTAGCAACTTAAGCCATGATCTCACCATTTTATGAGCAACCTAAGCCATGCTATCATCATTTTATAAGCAATCTAAGTAAAGCTCTCACCATCTTGTGAGCTTACACCATTTAGTATCTTGTCATTCTCAATCGAGTTGAGATACTCTAAAAATTCCAAAAAAACATTTGTAAAACTGTTAGAAAAAACCAAAAATGTTGACCACTTCTTTGCCTTAAAGATTCTAGGAACCCTTACTAAGTTACAAGTAAAACACTTATCACTTAGTTTCTCCATCCTTCTTGGCATTTTCTCCCATGCACTTGTCATTTTACAAGACCATTCCTTTTCATATATCACATCCATTTTGTTTGTCTTTGTTAATTCTCATTTTCTTCCCATTTCCTGAGAGAACTACATTTGGCGTAAAGTTTTGTTGGATATTACATCCATGGAACTATGTAGGTAGAGACCACTTGCCTAGTGTATTTGTAGATAGCTCAGCCACCCCCTTTCTTTTTTTATTCCCTCATTTTGTTCATTTGTTAAGTTGTCACCTATTTTCTAAGAGCAATGTTCATATGGTTTCTATTGCATCGTTTGTTTATTTGTTTGTGCTTATTTTGTTTCTTTGTCTACCTATTTATTTGATTTCAGCACTATTGCCTTGATTCAGTCTATGTGCATTCATTGGGTGATTCCTTATGTGAAATTATACTTGAATCCATCCATATTCAACTGCCAATATTGACATCATGGTTTTTTATCATTGGTTATTATTTTCTATTGAGTATTGGATTTTGGGAGTTATTCCTTATGCATATTTTGGCCAAGTCCTCATGATGTTATACCATGATGCTTACCAACATGTGCTACAACAAAAATTAGCTTTCAGAAGTCTATTTATCAAATGGTGGCATCGACATCTCTTCAGCACTAGCATCACAATTCAATCCCAAACATATCCCAAATAAAGTAATTAACTGTGAAACAATTTCAAACTTTATTATTTCAGATGAGTATCTCTCTACTAGTAGGTTGTTCTAATTCATTTTTACCCTCTATGTTAAGTTACCATCATCAATCAGCTAATCAATCATGTTTGCCATAATCGGGGTCCAATGATTATAACTACCTATGGAAAAATCATTGTACACCATCCCACCTACATTTCTCAATGATTATAACTATCTTTAGGAAAATCATTATGTTTTCACCACTTTAATTTTTATGCCCATATAGGGGCATGTTATTATCTTGTTTATCTATCTTAACTGGGATAGCTCCATCTTCTCAATGATTATAACTACTTTTAGGCAAATCATTATGTTATCATACTATGTTTCCACTATTAGGGTACAATGCTTATATCCACCTTTAGGAAAACCATTATACACCATCTCACTTGTATTCTCAATGATTTTGACTACTTTTTCAATATCATTATGTTCTCCTCCCATAATTTTCCTTTTCTTTGGTCCCCTCATCTCCATTCTTTCTTTCGAGGGACTGCTTTTCAACCTTTCTTTGTGCCAACCATTCCCTCCAGGGGGCATCATGTAATTAGTTCATAATCATTGAATTTGTAGGCATACATGACCTTTTCATTATTTGAGAAATGTTACTATGATTATAGATTGCAATGCCTTCCTAAATGGGGACAAAATATAGACACCTAAATCTGACCATCGATAACCTCCAACTAGACTTTTGATCAATTTCTACCAAAGTGCATAATTTGGTCTAAAAACACTAAAATGTATTAAATGAGTTGAAATTGATATATTCAAGTGCCGATTTTAGCTATAGTAGCATTAAATGGGGCAATAAAATTTATGGGGTAGCTAACTTTGATCAGATTATTTTGAGTGAAAAGCCAATTTTGCACTTGGGTGCTCTGGATTGCTCTTTTCTATAAAATATCTTACACAAGACACGTGCCTTTGTTATTTGGTGTTGGTAACATCTTAAATGGGATAACAGATCCAACACATCTAACATTGACATTTAATTCCAATCCAATCAAATTTGATTAATTTGTGGACCAAGAGCCAAAATTTGCACCAAAGTTGACTAATCATGTTTTAGGCTGATTAAATCAAATTAGGGCCTTAAGTTAATTTTCCATGGAACTTGTTGAATAAATCTTTATCTAAAATTTATTTCTATTAACTACATCATTAGGTGACATCATCATATGGGGTGGCATCTATAAGCCATAAATACATAAAATATCAAGATTATGGGTCTTCCATGCCTCATTAAGACCCTCCATGCCTATTCAATGCCCCTCTATCCCAAATATTAATGAGGATATTTGTAAAATGAATTTCATATTTAGATTTATTCATGGCCACACATCTCAATCTTGAGATGGATGGTCATGGTTGATCCTTAAGCCATAACAAAAATTTAAAAATAGGAGGCCTTGCCTATTGAATTTTAAGCTCTCACATGCCAAATTTATAATGCTAAACTGATTCCAATGATTATTTCAAATTAGTGTTATAATATCCAAATATTGATCTAAGCTAAGCCAAGCCAAGCTAAAGACACAAGGTGCCAAGGAGATATGGAGGTAGCCAAGCTTCCATTGATGCAGACTTCATGAGCACAAACTGAGTAAGCCACTACAATAAGCATTTTGGAGCATCTAAGGAAGATGAAAGGAAGTTTGTTGGATTAAAATATATAAAGTTTTAATATTTTATTAAATACATTATTACTCAATTGTCTAGATCAAAATAATTGAGTTTACAAATCTGTATCAAAATCTACTTTATAACCCATATATTAAAAATAATCTAAATGTGTACTTACAAGTTAAACAAATAAATATGGAATAATAAATACATGCAAAAAATAGAGAGATAAGATATTCTAAAAAACAACATACAAAAATACTGACACAATATTTAATGTGGTTCACCCAAATGTTGGGCTACATCTATTAAGAAAATCAGCAATTCTTCTATTCAAACTTCCAAAAGAATTTATACAAGTGCCTAGAACTTCCTACCCTTTAGTCTTTGTATTAGAGCACTCTAGAAACACCTTTTTTTGAAGATAAATTTTCTCTTTATTTTATAGATATAAAAAACAAACTACTTTAAATAGGCATATGGCTATGATAGTGATGTACGAGTTGTTAACAAATAATCATCTGACCATCCTCAAGTTTCTCCTACATTCAATCAATGCCTATAAAAACATCATTAATAATAGACCTTCATGGCCCTACCAACACAGATTCATGACCAATGTAACCATGACCACACAATGCTTATATAAATCTACAACATTAGAACTAAAATTTGACATTAACCTATTTCTATCAATTTATAGCAACACTTATATAGAATTCCATAATATCGATCAAGTTGTAGGCTTTCTATTTTTAGGTTTCCCATAATAGTTGGAATCTTCATCTATAGGCTACCTATAGTAACTACAAGTTTTCACCTACATGTTGCCTATAGCCACTACAATATTAACCTATAGGTTACCCATAGAAATTTTAGGTTTCTTCTATAGGCTACCTGTAGCCACTATATGTTTCATTTTTAGGCTTCCTGTAGCAACTATAGGTTTCATCTACAAGCTGCCCATATCCACTATAGGTTTTATCTACAGGCTGTCTATAACAACTACATGTTTTTTGTATAGGCTACTCATAGAAACTATAATTTTTAGTGTTTTCTATTAGAATAAAATGAGGCATTATGTTTCCACATCTCCAATAATCTCCCACTTGGAGACATAAGGCCACAACACCAACTGATGCAACCTCCCACTTAAACTTAAAACTACTAATTTCTTCTTCTTCAAGATCATGCTTGAAGTCCTACAAAAGTTGAATGTGCCCTCAAATTCACTACTGAAATTACCTTAGTAAGGATATCTGTAGGATTCTCCTCTGAGTGAATCTTCTCAAGCTTGAACTTCCCACTTTTCAAAACTATACATATGAAGTGGTAATGAAGCTCTATATGCTTTTTCCTGCTATGAAAAGTGAAGTTTTTAGCCAAGTGAATAACACTTTAGCTATCAAAATATAGAGTGTACCCATCTTTCTTCACTCCCAACTCCTCCAAAAATCTGCTTAACCATAACAACTCTTTATTTACTTTAGTGCAAGTAATGTATTCAGCTTTAGTGATATAAAGTGCAACAACTTTTGTAGCTTAGAAACCCATGAGACTGCAGTTCCTCCAACTATGAAAATATATCTAGTGGTAGACCTTATACCATCCAAATCACCTACCATGTCACTATCCACAAAACCTTGCAACTCACTATTATAACTTTTAAAACATAAACACATACTAGAGGTTCCACGTAAATATTTTAAAATCCACTGAACTACTAACTAGTGTTGCTTACCAAGGTTACTCATGAACCTACTCACTACTCTCACTACTTGGGATATGTCTAGACAAGTGAAAATCATAGCATACATTAAACTACCCACAACATAAGCATATGGCATCTTTTCCATATAATCTTTCTCCTCTTGTGATTTAGGAGATTGTGTCTTACTTAACTTGAAGTGGCTAGCTAAAGGTGTAGAACTAGATTTATAGTTTTGCATACCAAATCTTAACAACACATTTTCAATATATTTAGATTGAGTTAAATTTAGTTTCTTACCCAATTTATCTCTGTCAATTCTCATTTTGAGAATTTTCTTGGCTGGTCCAAGATCCTTCATGGTAAAATCTGAAGAAAGCAATTTCTTCAATTCACTTATTCTCTGTAGGTTAGCTCCACACAATAACATGTCATCAACATAAAGTAGAAGAATAATGAATTCACTATTTTTAAATTTCTTATTGTAAACACAATGATCACTATGAGTACGAGCATATCCATGCTCCAACATGAAAGTATCAAACCTAAGATACCATTGCTTAGGTGCCTATTTCAAACCATATAAACTTTTTAGCAATTTAAAAACCTTTCTTTCTTTCCCCTTTACCTCAAAACCTTCTTGTTGCTTCATGTAGATTTTATCTTCTAAATCTCTGTGTAAGAATGTTGTCTTCACATTCATTTATTTTAAGTGAAGATCATTAGAATCAACAATACTTAATACAGTTCTTATTGAGGTATTTTTGACAACAAGAAAAAATACCTCTAAGTAATCAGTTCCAGCCTTCTATTCAAAGCTTTTAACAACAAGCCTTGCTTTGTATGTTTTCTGCCCACTCTCATCTGTTTTTAAATGGAAAAACCATTTATTTTATAGTACTTTATTATCAGGTGGCAAATCCACCAATTCCCATGTTTTATTATGTTTCAAGGCAACTTATTCTACTTTCAAGCCCTTTTCCCATTACACACAATCTTTGTCCTACTTAGCTTCTACAAATGATTCAAGTTCCCCACTGTCAGTTAGTAACAAAGAAAATAAATATGGAGAATATCTATTAGGAGGTTTACTTACTATTGTTGACCTCCTTGCCATAGGTGTGACTAGTTCACTTTGAGCTTCTCTTGGCCCAATATTCTCAAAAGACTCCATTGGGTCACTAATGACCCTATTCCCATTCTCTAATTCTCTAGAGGTAAATGGATTATTTTTTAATTTCTCTTTTATTTATCTAAATAGACTTGGAGGAATGACAATATTTTCTTTACCAAGTGGACTTTCCACTTTCTCTTCTATAAGTTGGTCCCTATACATCACACTTTCATTAAAATCACATCACGTGATCTCACAATCTTTCTATCATCTAAACACCAAAAACAATAACCAAATGAGCTATCACCAATCCAATGAAAGTGTATCCCATCAATTTAGCATCCAACTTATTTTTATTTTCTTTATCAATGTGCATAAATACTTCACAGCCAAAAACTTTTAAATGAGAGTAGGAAACACTTTTACCTATCCAAGCTTCATCAATAATCTCACCATCTAAAGCACTAGATGGTCCTCTATTAATCAAGTAAATAATAGTATGAATTGCATATGCCAAAAAAAGAGGGGGAAAACTAGCATCGAGTCTCATGCTTCTAGCTCTCTCCGTAATTGTTCAGTTCATTATCTCACTTACCCCATTCTAATGAGTTTGAGGCACTATTACTTCTTTTCGGATTCCTTCTTGTGCACAATAGTTACAATTTTTTTTTTGAGGTGTATTCACCTCCATTATTAGATCTTAAGCATTTTAGCTTCATGCCTAACTCATTTTATCCAAGGGTTCTCCAAATTTTAAAGGTTTTAAATAAATCAGACTAATTTCAGATATAATAAACCCATAACTTACGAGTTTCATCATCCACAAATGTAACATAATACTTTGATCTTCCCAATGATTGCATAGGGGTTGGTCCCTAAACATCAAAATGTACTAATTCTAATTTATTTTATTTTCTTTCGGGCCCAACCTTCAAAAAAGAAACTTTCTTTTGTTTACCAAATATGCAATGTTCACATTAATTTAAATTAATAGACTTTAAGTCTGATAGCTTCCCTTTCTTATGTAAAATACTCATACCTTTCTGACTCATATGACCCAATCTTGAATGCCATAAATTAGTTTCTAGATCAAAAGTAGAAACTAATACAATATTAGAATTAATAATGCAATTACTCAAATATAGTGTGCCTTCCTTTTTCCATCTGGCTACAAAAAGATTACCTTGTGTTACCTTCTAGGATTCTGCATTGAAAGTCAGAGTACATCCATCTTCTACTAATTAACCTACATAAATAATATTTTTGGTAAGACATGGCTCATGTCTTACTTCTTCGAGTATCCATTCATTTCCATTCTGTAGCTTGATCTTTATTGACCCTTTGCCAACAATATCACAGGGTTCATTGTCTCACAAGACTTGGCCAAACTTTCCACTTACATAGTTTTTAAACGACTTGGGATTGAAATTAGCATGAAAATATGCCCCTGAGTCAACCACCCATGACTCAACTTTTATATCACATGACAAAACTAAAGCATCTTGATACACACTAGTAGTATCACTTGAGGCAATATTTGCCTCCTAGTTATTATCATTATTTTGTTGTTCTTTGTGATTATTTGTAGGATATCAACACTAATATATCATATGGCTAGACTTTCCATAGTTCCAGCATACAATACTTCTTCCTTTTGACTTGGATCTATGTTTGGAAGATAAATATCTTCCCTTTGATCCACGGCTCTTTCTCCTCTATCTATTCTTTTGTCTCCCTATGGATTCAATATTTAGTACATTTCTTGTTTAAGTCTCACCAAATGTCTTCCATCTCATTTCTTCATAGATTATGATGCTAACAACATCCTCCATTTTAAGATTATTACTCCCAGACACGATGTTACTTAGCCATCACAAGATTATTCAAGGATTCAGGTAGGGATCATAACAACAAGACCTTGACTTATTCATCTAGTTTCACTTTCAAAGAATTCAACTGATTTATAATAGTATTGTAATCATTTAGATGTTCATCTACACTTGTATTCTCATTCATTTTTAGATTGAATAACCTCTTCATCAGATACACCTTGTTTACCATTGAAGGCATCTCATACAACTTGCATAAGGTGGTCATAAGTTATTATGTAATATTTTATTCAGATATATTAGAGGCAACACTTCCTCCCAAGCATAGCCTTATGGCTCCCAAATATTTTCTATCCAAGACATTCCATTCCTCATCTATTCTCTTTGCTTGTCCTTTTGCCTTTCCATCAAGTGGTAGATAGAGATCCTTCTGATATAGATAATCATCTAAATATTCCACAGAATATTTTTTTTTCCAATAAACTTATCAACCACTCTAATTTCATCATCTTCCATTGTTTAAGATCTCTCACATGAGAAGATATTACTATAAGTCTAAGATCTTGTAGAGATTTACAACTTGCAAAACAATACACAAAACCACACAAAGATGGCTCTGATACCACTTGTTGGGTTAAAATATAGAAAGTTTCAATATTTTATTACATACAGTATTACTCAATTGCCCAAATTAGAATAATTGATTTTATAAATTTGTATCAAAATCTAATTTGTAGCCCATAGATTAAAAATAATCTAAATATGTACTTTCAAGTTAAACAAATAAATATGGAATAATAAACACATGCAAAAAATAGAGAAATAAGAGATGCTGAAAAATAACATACAAAAATACTGACATAATATTTAATGTGGTTCACTCAAATTTTGGGCTACATCAACCAAAAAACTCAACAATTATTCTATTCAAACTTCCAAAGGAATTTATACAAGTGCCTAGCACTTCCAGCCCCTCAGTCTCTATATTAGAGCACTCTAGCAACAACTTTTTCTAAAGATAACTTTTCTCTTTCTGTCAATTACTACATAGCTGCATTCTCACCTTTTTTATCTACAATTCACAACTACATCATTATTCTACCTCTTTTCCTAATTTTAAAGGGATGATCGCTAAAAATAAGGAAGTACAAAATATATTCTAAGTTCTTGTAATTACAATCTGATACAACTTCCTTGCAGAATAAGGAAGTACAAATTTGTTACAACTTTCTTCTATTACAATTTTTTACAACTTTATTACATAATAAAGAAGTACAAATCTATTACAACTTCATGTGGTTATAATCTTTTACAAAGATTAAAAACAAACTACTTTAAATAGTCATACGGCTATGATAGCGATGCATGGGTTGTTGAAAAATTATCATTTAACCATCCTCAAATTTATCTTGTATTCAATCGATGCCTACAAGAGCATCATTAACAATAGACCTTCACAACCCTGCCAACATATATATATGGCCAATGTAACTATGACCACACAGTGCTTATATTAATCCACAACATTAGAACTAAAATTTGACATTAACCTATTCCTGTCAATTTATAATAACACTTATACATAGAAGCTCATAACATTAGTCAAGTTACAGGCTTTATATTTTTAGGTTGCCCATAATAGTTGGAGGCATCATCTATAGGATGCCCATAGAAACTACAAGTTTTCACCTAAAGGTTGCCCACAACCACAATAGAATTTACCTATAGGTTGCTTTTAATAACTATAGGTTTCTTCTATAGGTTACCCATAGCCACTGCAAGTTTCATCTACAAGTTTCCTGTAGCAACTACAAGTTTCATCTACAAGCTACCCATAGCCACTACAAGTTTCATCTACAGGCTACCCAAAGGAACTATAGGTTTCTTCTACAAGTTACTCATAGTAACTATAAAATTTAGTCTTTTCTATTAAAATAAAATGAAGCATTATGTTTCTACATCTCCAGCAAAGGTTTCTTTTACTTTTTAGTTGTGTTTTCCACTCATGTTTTGTTAAATAAGCTCCCCCTAGTAACTAGGCCTTGGAATGTTATGCTAGTGTGTTTATTTCAATTTTGATTTCATTTTAGAAATAAAACCAAACTAACCATGCTCTCTTGAGTCAAATTCTTGGTGTATAGGTAGTAAGGTCCATAATACTTTCAACATTGTTAGTATTAGGAGTAGGTTTTTCAATGTTATTTTGGTACTTAGGAAGAGGATCTTTGTAGATAACAAGATGAACATTAGCTTAGTTTTTATTTTACATTTCATGATCTTTAAAATCTATGTCATAATATTTTTGACACTTTAGAATAAGGGTTTCATGATCAAATTTATAACCAGTAAGAAAATCCATAGCAAGATTACATATTTGTCTACAAGTCTCATGAGAATGGCCCCAGCTTGTATGAAACCAACAAAATTTGTTTGGATCATATCGTGATTTCATATAACAAGTGGGGTCAAAATATCATGGTAAAGGTCTTGGAAGATTTTTCTAAGGTTCTGATAGGGATATTGGTTTATGCACATTAGTGTGGTTCGGTTTTAAAAATATGGGAGTAAGAGTGTTGTTAGTTAGGACCATAGACCATGGCATTGTTTGGAGTAATTACTTGGATGGTATATATAGTGTCGTAAGTATTTGTAACACCATCATTGGTTGTATTATAGTTTTTATTTATGATGAGCATACATGTGCCCATTTAGGTCGAGGTGGTTTGAATTAATACATGAGGAACCCTTATTGTTTGGCTTGGTCAAGAGCTTCTTTCAAGGTTTATGGAGAGAGGGTTGTAACCCAATATTGTAATTCGGGTTATAGATCAAGTGAATAGGTGGAAGAGGTTGTCATCTTCCATATTATGCTCACATTTTCTAGACACATTTTTCCATCATTTGATGAAGACTTGTGCCATTTCAGTTTTCATTTGTTTGTAATTTATAAAGTGGGCTAAGCTATTTTGAGAAGATCGCTAGTTTGAAATTCATTGACTAGTGAGTTGACCAAATATTTTGGGCTAGTGATAGAGTGGGTTTTAGTTAATTGTACCAATATAAAGCATCTCTTGAGAGTGTTTTAGCTAATAGTTTGGTAGAGGCAAAGGTGTCAAGCTTAACATAATCTTTATAAAGGTTACCAAATGTTTTTAAATGAAAACTGGGATTGGTGGATCCATTATAGGTGATGGTGGGTGTGACACCTATGTCAATGTTAGCAATTGCAGGTACTAGAGGTTTGCTTTGTATATGTTTGATGGTTCTATTGGTGAGTGGTGGTTGTGGTATAAGGTTGCCAAGGAAATCCCTAAGGGGGGTGGGGGTAGCAGTAGGATTTTGTGCTCCCCATGAAACTTGGTGAGGTTAGTTTTGGAGATGAATGAGATGACTTTGCATCTGCATCATCTAATTTTCATTATTAGTTTGATAGGTATGCATTTGATTAATTCTTTTTAATAGGAGTTGGTTAGTTTGAGTAGTATTTTAACTAGTGGACACAACATGTTATGCATTAGTGTTAGTATTAATAGATTGATTTTCACTATGAGTGTGGGATGAAGTAGTATTATGTGCCACACTAGTGATGAAAGAAGTAGTAGTGACATGAGATGCACTAGTATCAATAAAAGTTGTAGTGGCATGAAATGCACTAGTAGCATGGTTATGGGTTTTTAGAAGAGGCCCAATAGAAGTTGAATCTACCATGTTGGTAGAAATACTTGTCATGGAGGTTGAAAAAGGCATACAATGTGATGTCATAGTATGGGAAGGAGACATTATAGAGGGAAAATATTAGGATGCAAATAAAGGGGTTTCCCCAAATATATGAGAAAACGTAGGGGAGGGTGAATTAGGTTCTCCTATATGAGGCCCCATCATGAGATTATAAATGGTTGTAGGATTTGTTCCTCTATGTTGAGGGTATTCATTGATGAAAAAGAGCATTTTAGTTGTGTATTCTAAATCATGCTCATAGTCTAGTGAGAACAAAGGGCTAAGTGCCAAGGATGAATGGGGAGGAGTCCCATAGTTGGTAGTGCAAGTGGAAACATGAACATTACTTTGATCCATGGTGGGTGCCACAAAATGTGCCTTAGAAGCCTTATTGGGATTGGTGAAAATCATCATTTTTATTTGATTAAATTATGTATTTTCATCAAACATGAAATTTATGATGAAGGGAGACTAAAAAGTTTTGTAGAAATAAGGATCAACTAGTAAGATATAGATTTGAACCAATCGACATTGTCTTGTAAGATAATAATCAGAATAGGCAATGAAGGACACAATCAGACTAGGTGACTATGTGTTGTAGATGGAGAAACTGAAGGAGTTTAAAAGACACACAGTTAGATAGGTCTAATTTGTACTGAATATAAATAGAACAAGCAACCTATTAGAGACTAAGTTGATAGGGTCGACTATGTTCTGAAGACAGAAATCTTTTGTAATATAATAACTAATAAAAATCAATTGAACACACAAGTAATTGGATCAATGTGTTTGATCTAATTATAGCACACAACACCAATCTTGTACCAACATTGGCTAGTACAAGTTTTAAAATACAACATACAATGATCAGAGAACAATTAAAAAAAATAAAAATACTATTCTAAGTGGTCATTCCTAAATATTTTTAAGTTCTAATATTTTTTGAAATAAATGTGATAGGGAGTTGGTTATAAGAAGGAACTAATAATTTATAGATAGTTCTAGGGAGTTGAAATTAAAAGAAATCTGTATTGGTGATGGTACTGGCTTAGTATTGGGACTTACCCCCTCACTTCACAATCCCATAACGATAAGGATTTTGGGTGCTTTGCCAATATATACCATCAACCACGTATTTATACGGCCAGAAAACTATGTTGGAGTACCCCTTGGTGATTAAATCTAAGTAGATAGATCTTAGATATAAATTATTTAATATTTTTTGGTATTATGTGATTTGAAAGTGTGTGAAAAATAAAAATAGTGTGACTAAATTGGTAAATTAAAAACTTCCTATTTAATTTATATTTTTTACTCTTAGACAATAAGCAACAAAAATGAAAAGTGAATTAATTACTAACAAGATAATTAATTTTTTTTAATTTTTGAAGAGTACAAAGTCGATAGGGTCGATGTTGTCTATTGAAGCAAGATCTAAAATAAAATAGTCAAACATGTCAACTGAGTCTTAAAGATTGAAAATCAAGCTACAAAACTTGTCAACTTAGTTGACCTAGTTCGTTATAGAGTTATAATTGTATAGACTACAAACTATGAAAAGTAGGACTGTAAATAAAGAACAAAATAACTAAGGTAAGAATGAACCTGATAATTTTTAAAGATGCTGAATTTTCTATAATTATGTTGCTCAGATGATAATTTTTTATTCTGCTAACAGAGTCGACTAGGTCAACAAAGTTTGTAAACTTGTATGTTAAAAATTGACCTACCAATAAAGTCGACTAGATTGACTAAATCTACAAACGTATGGTTGAAAAAGAGAATTGAGTTGAGATGATTGATCCAATTACCTATTGTTGGAGAAGACATGCATAGAGAAATACAAATTCAATCAGAGTGACTATGTGTTAGACTTGCACAAATAATGTTAGACTATATAGACAGGTTCGATCTAGTACTATAGAAATAAAAATATATTGTAGATGATAATAAATGAATGCTTGAAAAAAAAGTACAAGGGTTACAATCATGTCAGGTTCACTAAAATGTATAGAAGGGAAAGTGAAGATGATCTACAAATTAATCCTAGCTCAGAGAATATAAATCACACTTACCCTTCCACTTTTTGGTACATTTAGACAAACATGGTCAAGACCAAGATGGATCTGTTAGACCTAACCAAGGAGTCCCTTACCATAATAATATCACTAGAGAGGGTTCCACAGCGTCTAGTCAAGCAACACCATGTAATAATCCTAGCTAAGTCCTATGTTTTCTTATTCACAAGTAAATAAAAAAGTAAAGCAAAATCTAACCTAGTGGTCACCAAAGCATCTAACACAAAATAGGGGTAATAAACAAAAAAATTAAACATGCATAGAAGATCTATACTCAAGTCAATATAGAGGAAATCATAATGCATGGAGAGAGAAGCATATAAGTCAACAAATGCAAATCTATATACTTTAACAAGGAGAAGCAAGAGTTAGGAATACTTACATTTGAAGATGAACCTATTGAGCCTCAATCTCTCCCTTAATCAAGGTGTTTCACAAGAGGTTGTTGTGGTATGTAAGGATAACAAAGATAGGTTAGCTCAAAGATACACGACTTCTCTTATACATCTAAAAGACTTCTCCACAAGACAAGATTTGTATCTCCAAATGTAGTATTGAAACCCTAAGCAACATTCCTCGAGTAGAATGGTGGATAAACAAATGTGAAAATAATGATATACTCCTTATCTCTCTCAATGAAATGGAAGAAATGGATGTATATATATAGTTGGATCTAACCCTAAACCCTTTCAAAAGTTTAGCCATAATAGTCGGCCCAATCAACCATGTATCAGTAATTAATAAAAGTAGTTAGGTCCTGGACTGGGTTGACCAAGGCCAACATAGTCTTATAACGTGCTTATATATATTTTAAATACAGGGTCAGCCCAAGCCGACTTTGTTCAACAAATATCAAAAGGAGT
Source organism: Torreya grandis (assembly GCA_037957365.1). NCBI lineage: Eukaryota > Viridiplantae > Streptophyta > Pinopsida > Cupressales > Taxaceae > Torreya > Torreya grandis. The sequence continues at coordinate 489,683 of JARHVA010006807.1, read as the reverse complement.
TTTTGACTCAAGTAGGGGTTGTTTAAGCCATTGAGTTGCTTGGAGGAGTGTGTAAGGGAGATGACTAAGCTTAGGGAAGTATATAGGAGAGATTTATGTTGGTTTCAAGTGGTGGTATAGAGGACAACAATCTTGCAAAGCACCAATGGTCTGTCCACCCCTTTTCTGATGCACTTTTAAGGCATGCACTCAAAAAGATTGAGATTTGATGGGTTCCTGCAAGAGAGAAAATATTAGTAATTAATAAAATTTGAAAATATTATGTGTATACACTTTGCATATTGTAACTTAACGGAAGTCGATTGTCACATGATGATGATGGTGAGTTGATAGTTGTTAAAGGGAATCTTATTATCATTCGTAATGGTTTCTTGTTTGCATGCATGTATCAAACGTGGGCATCTTTGTGAAAAGGGTCGGCCATTGAAGAGAGGGTTAATTATTTTTGGTAGTTTGTGAAAGAAGGAAGATCGAGATTTTTTTTTAGCAAAAGCTATGAGTTATAGTGATATTTATAAGAAGGAAGCTAACCTATAAAGAACCAAGCCCAATTCAAGAGAGACTTGTGAGAGACAAAATTTCAAAAGTGAGATAGATTGCAACACCTCATAAGAGCCTGTTGTGATTTTGCAATTAATTTGTAGTGTTTGTAATCATATTCTGGCACCATCTTAGTATCACCATCTTATCACAATTGATGGTTTGTACAAACGCCATAAAAAATATTTCGACATAGATTTGTTCGTTGGAGGAAAATCATGAAATACCACTTGAGAGAAATGTGCAAAATTTGACAACTCAATCACAGAGTAGTTGAGATTCGGTTCGCTATTATGGCAGAAGCATATAGAACAAACGTATTTCTTTTTAGCTGTCAGTTCCATTATTGTTCAGTAAGCTTAACCTGGCCAGCATTTAGCAATTTTACATTTTTCACCATTTTGACGGCAAATGTTTCACCCTCAAATGGAACATGATTTTGCGTATGCTTTTCGTGCTTCTACCCAGAGCGACATTCAAAGACTTTTTTGGCGAACTAAAATCCAACTTTCAAGTCCTAATCATACTGCTTCCGCGGTCTATTCAATCACCGCAACGCTATCTACCACAACGTAATTGTCAATGCATAATGGAAATTACTGAATGGTACAAATGAGACACTTGATTTGACATTCCCTTGTGATGGTTGAAAGGGGATAGACATTCTACGATTTAATAGTAGCTGTAGTAGGTTGGACAACTGTTATTTCATTTTCTGCAGCCCTTGTGATGCTGAAGAGAAAAGTATCTAAGTTTTATCTTCAAAATTGACGGCCTGTGGCTTGTTTTTACCAGTTCCCGCCTGGAACTACTAAGCTGCGGTGTACTTTAAACATATGCAGCTCTCTGTTATGTAAAAATTCATTTTAACAGATATAATTCAATTAAACCAACAAAAAATAGAGATAATATATTTTATTTTTTTGTTTTAAATCTCTAAGCATTACAAAGAGGCATCTACGCTGTTAAAATTGTTTAAGACATATTTATGTCATTAAAATTGTTAGAGATTTATATTTTGGTGGATGAATATAAACAACTATCATCATTACCAATTAAATTAAACTTTTTTTATTAAATTAAAAACAATTACATAAAATAATATATAATTTTTTTACATATTTTCATAAATATATAATTATTTTTTAATAATATTATTTACATATTTAAAATTAAAAAATATTTTTATTGAAAGTTTAATTGATTTTGGTTTTCAACAATAAAATTAACATTCCACAAAATTTACAAATTTTTCATTATTTATTTAAATTTATTAAAAATCATTTTAAATATAATCAAAGATATGTAAAATAATTTTATATATAATTATAAATGTGTCAAATAATTTTAAATAAATTATTTCAAAATTTAGTGCAGTGTTGTTTTGTAAGTTAAATAATCACTTCTTTATGATAAAGCTCTATTCACTTGATATCATAAAGAACATGAAGATGTATTTGCACATGTATTTTAAATAAGACTGCGTTCAATATATAAATATTGGAACGTAGAATATTTCATTTGCAAGATTTAATAGAACATATTCCTGTTGATCATGTGTAAAATATTAATCTTATCAATTTAAATTTAATGTTATCTATATCTTTTTCAGTTTGAAATCTTTTTGGGATCTAAAACCTCTCTAACGGTTGAACCTATCTACGATCATTAATGTCAATTAAGAAAAGGGACAAGTATCAATTTAATAATACATAGTTTTGAATTTTTAATGTGGAGTTGTCATACAATGAGAGGGAAAATATAAAAGAGCATAATAGAATAAAAAATATAATAGAAAAATATTCAACATAGAAGAAAGAGATTGAGGACAACAACATTTTGGATAGAGAAGACAATAAAATGCAAAGATTAAAGAGAGGCAAAATATAGTGTAACAATAGAAGAATATATATAACAGAATAATAGTTTGATCAAAAGGAAAATAAAAAGGAGAGAGAATAGAACAAATATAACATAAGGAGAAGAAAAAAGAAAAATATCAGTAATGGTAATAGAAGGAAATTTTTCCATACAACTCTATAACCATATGTGTGTGTGTGTGTGTGTGTGTGGATGGTAAGTGCACAGAGATGGAGTGGTCAAAAACAAATATAATTTTACAAAATATGTTTCGTATATATAGTTCTATGACATAGATTGGGTATTACCAAGCTAGAACCACATATATGATTTTAAAACCGTGTACACAATTTTTTTATTTTAGAAATAAGTAAAGATCATCGATACTATATCAAATATATAACATAAGGAGAAGAAAAAAGAAAAATATCAGCAATGGTAATAGAAGGAATTTTTTCCATACAACTCTATAGCCAAATGTGTGTGTGTGTGTGTGTGTGTGTGTGTGTGGATTGTAAGTGCACGGAGATGGAGTGGTAAAAAATGAACATAATTTTACAAAATATGTTCCATATATACAGTTCTATGACATAGGTTGGGTATTACCAAGCTAGAACCACATACATGGTTTTAAAACCGTGTACACAATTCTTTTATTTTAGAAATAAGTAAAAATCACCGATACTATTCATTTGACATCGATGCAAAATGCAAGTAAAGGATAACAAAAATAAATACATGCTTGAGTGAGACCAGGGCAACCCAAATTCGATATTGCCATGCTGACAGAGCAGTACGAAAATACATTTTAGTGCATTTAGAAACAAAATTAGTTTATTTTGTTACATTTTTCTTCATTGTTTTCATCACATGTAGAGGCAAGTGGCATTGAATAACCACCTGACCCTCCTATTCTTCTTAACCCAAAAAACCCTCCTATCCTTTCTTAGTTGTAAAACCCTCCTATCCCTCCCCCATAAAACACTCCTAATTTTCTAATAGTTACTAAAGCCTCCCATGGTAGTCAATAGGATTTAACATCCCATATCATTGAAAATAAGTTAGAAATTGAGAATCTGATAAGGACATTGAGGGATCTCTATGTAAACAACCCCCAATGACTTTCTTTGTCAAACACATTACAAATGTTAGTAGGTCAAATTGACTCGTTAATGGGTCAAATTGATAGGTGGACTAAATATGGAAATAAATTTAAAACATACTATTCTAAAAACTTATTTGAAGCTACTCTGAAAGTTAAAAATATAACCAAAGCCCAAATTTGTGCCCTATTCATTGATGGAAAAACTCATGCACCACTAATGTTGATGACCAAATGTATTCCACTCCATTGGTGCACTCAAAATTTGATCAAACAAAATTTTTGGGACAGATGGTAGATGGTCTTTGATCACCTACCTTGAAACAATAATGAGGTCTCGATGTAGTTTTTGAGAAAATTGTATTGTAAGTTTGTGCTGAATGAAGTTTTAAACTATTTTGATTTATCAGACTTCTTTGGTAGAGGAAAGGGCTTTGTGTAAGATAGGCGAGGTGCACATCATACCCCTAATCAACCTATATGAAAGTACATATTAACAAATGATATCTTCCTAAAACCCTACCCTCTAAAGTCAGGACATTGTAGAGATTGATTCTTTGCATGTTTTTAAGGCACTTAATAACACCCTAATTTAACATATGAACCAGATTTCTCATACTCCTACTGGTGAGGGTGGACATGGTGAGGCTTCATCTAGCACGTTACCTGACGAACTCAATATTATAGATCATGTGGTGCTATATGCACTAGACCTGAGAAGGAGGAGAATATCATCCAACCCACTCATGGTGGTATTTATGTGGTCCTAGATGATATCGACCTCACTATATTTCAGCCATTTGCATTTGGTCTTGACACCTTGGCTACAAATTCTTAGTTAGCTTTAATATTTTACTTATTACAAAAACTTGTTAGACATTTTAAATTTTAAATATTTATATAATTTAAAAGATATTTAATTATTTATCATATAGAAAACTCAATAACGTATATGAATTTTTTTATGTTGCAACAAGATGTTGGACACCATAGAATCATGTGTGTTACTGCTACTATACCTATATATACATATACAAAGGTTTTTTTAAAGGATTAATTAATGTTATTGATGCAAATAACCTACTTGCATTTACTAGAACTATGAATAATTTTTATTTAATTAGACCTTTTTGGTGTTTGGAACTCTAGTCTTATTCACACACTTTTGTTACATGTATATGATGAAGTGACTAACAATTATATTTTATTTATTCAATTCCTGACCATGCTAGACACTGTACCATCTATTTAGGATGGAGAAAATGTAGGTGTTGCTTCTATGATTTTATTTTCACAACAACTCACCCAGGTACATGAGATTTATTGCAATATTTAAGTGTAAATATGAATGTGTGTATTGTAATTTTCCTCCATATTTATGTAAATAGATGATGCACAAATTAATTATCTACATATAGTCCTATGATGATGACTTCTAGTCCTATTGAAATGATTATAAAACATGACATGGTATCGTTGATAATTTAATTTGTAATTTTTTCTATTATATTTCAATGATATAGTTAGCTAACTTAAATGTTTATGAGCTAAATTTTTATTTTTATTTTGTATGTGTCTACACACACACCCACACACACCCACACACACACACACACACACACACACTTTCAGGGACCCATCCCTTCTATTATCATGAGTACATCATCAACTCCTATTGGTGATCTGTTTCAAACTCCCGTTCTCCTATATGAACCCATCACTGACCCTATTGAGTGCCAGTCCCAAATTGACTGTGATCGTCAACTTATGGTAACTTCCCATGTGAATAAATATTTTATCATTTTAAAAACTTAACTTGTTAATTTTTTAAGTATATTATTCTAGTACATGTAAAGTTTCTAATAATATTTACATATGAACAGTTGGAGCTACAAATGAGTTTTGACTAGAGGAGGAATCGTAGTCTTCTAGATTTGACACCTCTAGTTATGAGAAAGGCATCTCAAGGAGAGGCTTATACAAGTAAGGTGAAGACAGCAATGCATTTTGATGATTAGAATCATGTCTTATGAGATTTTATTGTATGCCTATATGGCTTGATGTATAGTTGTTTCCATCATTATATGCCTATACGACATTGAAATAAGATATTGTATCAAACTTGTTCACATTTTATATGCATTTATATGAATTTTATAGATATATTATATACATATATTGTTCAAAATTTCAATTTTTAGCTATTCTCATTGATTTTAGTTTTTAGATTTTATTATAATTTATTAGATATTATATTACATGTTCACATTATTATATGCCTTAAAATTTTATTGAGCACTAAAAATATACCTTACTTATTTCTTCATTTGACAGTGTTCCCATGCAATTTACATCATCATGCATATTATCATCATCACTAAAATTAAAAACTTTATATTTTGAATTGGGAATTGCAATGTAATTTGGTATCCTATCATAATTGACAATTGTACTTTCAAAATTTGGTATACTATCATTACTCATTTCATCAATATTTATGACAATCAATTCATTAGGGATAGTATACTTACTTGTACGAAGATTTTGTATTCATTTTTTTTTTCTCTGCACTTCTAATTCTTTTGATGTTTTATGTTTTAACTTCTTCTTGCTATTATGAAAGTTGTCACCCATGACTGTAAAAAGTTTTTAACTTTTGAGGGTGGATAAAATAATCCAACTGCTAAAAAATAGACCTACTTGATGTGCATTACCAGGTAGGGACAATGATTTAATCATTAAAAAATAGATGTGCACTCTTTAGTCAACCATGAGTACACAAAGTTTTCTATTTTTGAAGGTAAAATTAGTGATCAAATCAGTAAAAAAATTGACATGCAACATGTGTAAAATAAAATAGAGTAAATTATGTAGGGGATAGAAAAATCGGTGTAAAAAAATGACATCGATTATACATTTTTAAAATTTTTCTAGTAATACCAAAACCACATATGTAGTATTAGGTGTATGCAAAAACACCCTTAAAACTAAAAGCTAAACCTTAAAACTTAAATTGTAAACCCTAAGCCCTAAACCCTATACCCTAAACCTTAAACCCCAATCCCTAAACCTAAATCCCTAATAACCCTAAAGCATATATTTTTAACTCTTAAAACCCTAAACCAATCATTTGAGCCATAATTATCATTATTAAAACTAATAAATAGGTTCATAAGGATAAGTTTGGCCTAAATCATAACACTAACTACCCCAATTAACTAATCCACTTGATATGTGATGACATGGGGGTTAATATAAACACAAAATATAATTTATTCTCATAAATATGTTCAAACAACTCAAGTTATCCTCAATTACCTTCGTGATTGGGACCTAAACCCTACACCTTATACTATAAACCTTAAACCTTAAGCCCTAAACCCTATACCCTAAATTGTAAACCCTAATCCCTAAGCCCTAAACCCTATACCTTAAATACACTAAGTTCCTTAATCACTAAACCTAAAGCCCTAGAAAACCTAAACCATAAATCATAAACTCAATTAAAACACTAAACTAATCATTTGAGCCCCAATTACAATCATTTAGACTAAGAATTAGATTCATAGGGATAAATTTGGCTTAAATCACACCACTAAATGCCCCAATTGATTAATTCACTTGATCTATGATGACATGGGGCTAATGGAACCCAAAAACATCATTTGTTCTCATAAATGGTTCAAACAACTCAAATATCCTCAATTGCCTTCATGGTTAGATCCTAAATCCTATACCCTAAATTATAAACCCTAAGCCTTAAACCCTAATCCCATTACCCTATACACTAGATACACTAATTTTTCTAATCTTTAGTCCCTAAACTGGAAGCCTTAGAAACCCTAAATCAATCATATAAGCCCCAATTACCACCAACTAGAATAAGAATTAGGTTTATAGGGATAAATTTTACCCAAATCACACCATTAATTTCCCCAATTGACTAATTTTCTTGATATGTGATGACACGAGGCTAATGGAACCCAAAAACACAATTTGTGGTCATAAATAGGTTGAAAAAACTCAAATTATCCTTAATTTCCTTCATGGGTAGACCTTAAATTCTAAACCCTAAACCCTAAATTATAAACCATAAGCCCTAAACCATAAATCATAAACTCTTAAAACCATAAACCAATCATTCAATCCCTGATTACCATCATTTAGACTAAGAATTAAGTTCGCATAAATAAATGTGGCCTAAATCCCAACAATAGCTACTCTAATTGACTAATTTGCTCAATTTATGATGATGTGAAGGATAATTAAACCCATAAACATATTTTGTGCTCATAAATAGGTTCAATAAATTCAAATTATCCTCATTTCCCTTCATGATTGGACCCTAAACCCTACACCTTAAACCCTAAGCCCTAAGCCCTAAACCCTAGATTATAAACCCTAAGCCCTAAACTAGGTAAGCCATAGACCTTGAACCCTAAACCCTAAAACATAAACCTTAAACCTTAAACCTTAATCAAAATATAAACCCTAAATTTTAAACTCTTAAAACCCTAAACCAATCATTTGAGCCCTAATTACCATTTAATTTAGATTGAGAATTAGGTTCACATGGATTAATTTGGTATAAATCATACCACTAACTGCATGACTTGACTAATTCTCTTAATGTGTGATAACATGGGGGCCAATTAAACCCAAAAACATATTCTATGATCATAAATAGGTTCAATCAATTCAAATTGTGCTCAATTACTTTCATGATCGAACCCTAAACTCTAAACCCTAAATTCTAAACCTTAAACCAATTGATTTCACCTCAATTAACATCCTTTAGAATAATAATTATATTCAAAAGGCTCAATTTAGCCCAAATCACATCACTCATTTTTGTAATGTACTAATTGGCTCAATTTATGATGATGCTAGGGTCGATTGAGCCCAAAATCACATTTTTAGTCATAAATAGGTTAAAAGTGCTCAATTTGGCCCTAATTGCCTTTGAAATTAGATGTTATACCCTATAACCTAAATCAAGGCTAAACACTAAATCCTAAATCATAAACCTTAAACCAATCAATTTAACCCCACTTAACATCTTTTAGAGTAATAATTATGTGCATCTAAAGATCAATTCAATGAAAATTAGATTACTTATTGGCACAATTGATTAATTGGCTCAATTTGTGATGATGTTGGGGATAATTATACCAAAAATCACATTCTATAGTCATAAATAAGTTCAAATTATCTTCAATTTCCTTCGCTATTGGACCCTATACCCTAAACCCTAAACCGTATACTTGATAGCTTAAACCCTATACCTTAAACCCTAAATAGCCTCAATTAACATCCTTTAGAATAATAATCAAGTTTATGGGGCTCAATTTGGTCCAAATGACATCACTTATTGGCTCAATCTATGATGATGTAGGGGCTAATTGATCCCAAAACCATATTCTATAATCATAAATAGGTTTAAGGATATCAATTTGGCCGTAATTACCTTCACAATTGGAACTTATATACCCTAAAACATAAACCTTGTGTTGTAATCCCTAAGCCCTGAGCCCTAAACCATAAACAGTTAACTCATAAAACTCTAAACTAATCATTTTAGCCCAAATAAAAAAACATTTAGACTAATAAAAGTAGGTTCACATTGATTTATTTTCCATATATATATCCATGTAAAAGGTACTACTGCATACATATTTTTTCCATGTATGCGGTAGTTCCATGTATGTAATTTTTCTAATTTTATACAATTATATTTGGGTAAATACAACCTCTCTTGTTTTCATTTTTATCTTCAACTAATTGCCTATGTTTAGTATTATAACTTATATGTATATGTATGTATGTATGTATGTATGTATGTATGTATGTGTTTTATATATATATATATATATATATATATATATATATATATATATATATAATTTGTGTCTACTTATTGCATGAATATCTCTTGTAATTTTATACAATTATATTTGGGTAAATACAACCTCCCTTGTTTTCATTTTTATCTTCAACTAATTGCCTATGTTTAGTATTAGAACATGTTTTATTTCCAAGAAATTGGTATCAGAGCCATCATGGTTGCTATTAACACAAAATTGTGGCAACATCCACCTATTTTTTATGGTAAAATTATGATGTTTGGTCAATCAAAATGAAGACATTATTCTACTTACATGAGTTTTTAGATCTTGTTGAAGGTGAATACATAGAGGCAATAAACTAGACTACATTCAATGTGCTCACACAAAAACAAATGAACATGTTGAAAGAGAATAGCAAGAAGGATACAAATACATTAAGATATATTCAAATGGAATTAAGTGATTTAATCTCCCTAAGGATGGCATCATCTACAAATTTCAAGAAAACATGGAACATTTTTCAAAATGCATATAAAAAGTGACAAGTTGAAACTAGTTAAACTGTAACTATTGAGGAGATATTTTGAGACTCTGAAAGTGAGGGAAACATAGTCTATTAATGAATTATTTGATATAAAAATGAGCATATTAAATCAAATTAATATAAATGGAGATGCTATTGAGAATCATAAGATTATAGAAAAGGTTGTAAGGAGTCTACCTATGACTATTATGGCTTCAATAGAAGAGTCTAAAGATTTTTTAAAAAATGATAATTGATGATTTTATGGGTTCCTTGAAAACCCATGAACAAAGGTTAAATAGGTCATCCATCTCTCCTCATAAATAAGCTTTCAAATCTAATGTGAATTGAGATGCATTGAGAGGGTAGCCAACAATAGAGGAAGAGACAAAGTTTGCAAAAAATAAGGAGGACAACACATTCACTCAGAATCACATGGAAGAGGAAGAGGAAGGAGAATAAAAACTTATAGAGGTGGTTCTTCACAAGGATATGACAAATCAAATTTCAAATTATATTATTACAAAAACTATGGACATTATTCAAGTGAATGCATGAAGGAGTATGATTTGAATAGATAAAATAAAATTTTTTCTAAAGCGAAGTAAGTTGAAAATGAAAATAAATAAATAGGGTGAAAATTTGTCTATAACTTACAACATAACTGAGCAAAGTAATAGTGAAATATGGTAATTAGATAGTGGCTACAACTAATAGATGAGTGGGAACAATGAGATGTTCAATAGCATAAATGAATCAATCAAATCAGAAGTTAAAATGAGAAATAATGGAAAGGTCCATGTTATGGTAAAATGAAGTTTATTCATTCACACCAAGCAAGATGAGAAGAGCTAGATTCAAGATGTTTATTATATCTTAGGGTTGAAGCATAACCTTATCAACATTGGGCAGCTAGTCTAAAAAGGATATAAGGTGAGATTTGAAGATTGAGAATGCATAATTTATGATATAAGTGGTAAAAATAGGCAAATTGTAGCTTTAAAGATGACAAATACTAGAAAGTTTCTCTTGAGAATGCAAAATGAGTTATCATAAATATTTAAAATAGTTTCAATTGATCAATCCAATCTTTGGCACCTCAAGTATGGTCTTTTGATTTTAAGTGGGATGAATCTTCTTTATAACAAGTAGATGGTAAGAGGACCCTCTCTAATTAAACATCCAAATAAATTTTTAAGTGTTGCATCTTTAGGAAGTAACATATGAATGTATTTCCCTCAGGTAAGTCATAGAGAACAATCACTCTATTTGAGTTGATACATTCAAATTTATGTTGACCCATGAAATGCCCCTCCTTATCTAAGAGTGAGTATTTTATTACATTCATAGATTAATTCATTAAAAAGACATCAGTCTACTTCCTAAAGCATAAGAATGAAGCATTTAATATTTTCAAACAATTCAAGGCCATGGTTGAAAAAGAGAGTGGCCACTATATAAATAATCTTGAGAATAGATAGAGGGGAGGAATACATATGAAAATATAATTGGATCAAAAAATATTTGGAAAGTACACACCACAACAAAATGGTCTAGATGAGAGGAAAAATAGGACTACTTAAGATATGATAAGAAGCATGAGAAAGGTTAAATTATTGTCAAATGGGTATTACACTAAAGTTGTTAAAAAATAGTATATTTTCTAAATAGATGGCCCAATAAGAGTGTTTATGACATGATACCTCAAGAGGCATAGAACGAAATAAAGTCAAGTGTTGAACATTTAAGAGTTTTTGTATTTTTGGAATATGCACATGTACCCAAGAAAAGAAGATAAAAGTGGGATGATAAAGGATAAAAATGTATTTCATTGGATAAAGTGAGAAATGCAAATATTATAGGCTGTAAAATCTAGTCATGAAGGAGTTAATTATTAACATAAATGTTCAATTCATAGAGGATTCAACATGGTATTATAGATAAGAAAAAAAACAACAAGTATAAATAATGTTTAATGGGCACTTACTTGAAATTAAACCAATAAGTGGTATAACCACTTCTACACTGAGTTGGAGCCCTATTTCATAAAGTATTGATTCCTCAAGTGGCAACAACTAACAAAGAGCACAAGGTGAAACTCATGAGCCAATTTCATCATCTTCTAACTCAAGTTAGGACTCATCTTAGACAAGGATCTTGTAATAAATTTATGATTAGTCAAAGTATGAATATCATGAGGATGAAACTAATCAATTTTTATTTATTTTCAATAGTTAAACCTATTTATTCTGAGGAAGAAACTATAGATAGAAAATGGTGTGAAGTCATGGATGAAGAAATGCTAGTAGTTAAGAAAAATCAAACATGTGAGTTAGTCAACCTTCCAACATGAAATGAGTTCATTGATGTGAAGTGGATTTACAAAACCAAAATGACTATAGAAGGCAAGCTTGAGAGACATAAGGCAAGGCCAAAGCTATTTGTCAAAGGATACAAGAAATGACCTGAATGTGATTACAATGAGACATTTTATCTAGTAGTAAGATTAGAAATGGTGAGAAATATCATAGTAATTGTTACTCAACATAAGTGGAAGGTACATTAAATAGATGTAAAATAATAATTTCTAAATGGTGTTCTATAATGAAAAATGAACATGATACAATCACCTAGTTATGAGATTCTAGTGCATGAGTATAAGGTGTATTATCTGAAGAATGCATTTTATGGGCTCAAACAAGAACCAAAGCTATGGTACAACTACATAGACTCGTATTTTTTAAGTAGTGGGATTCTTAAGAGTAGCAGTGTACCAACTCTCTACATCAAGGCAAACAATAAAGGTGAAATTCTAATTGTTGTTGATATGCAGATGATTTAATCTTTACCAAAAAAGAATTAGTCCTTGGAAGAGTTAGAATAAGTAATGAATAATGAGTTTGAGATAATTGATTTATGGTTATGAAATTATTTCCTTGGTATTGAAAACAAACAAATGAAGGATACCATTTTCATATACCAATATAATTATGCAAAGGAAATTTTATAGAGATTCAAAATGCTTAAAATCAGACCAACATCAACACTACTAGAAACAAGTCTAAAATTAGTCAAATAAGATTATAGTAGCAAAGGGGATCCAACACTGTATAAGAGCTTGGTAGGAAGCTTGATGTATTTGAATAAAACTATATTTGATATCATATGCACATTTAGATTGATCTCTACATTCATGGAAACTCCAAAAGATACACATTGGTAAGAAAGAATAAGGATCATGGGATATGTTAATGATATATAAATCCATGGAATTTTGTATACTTCTACAAAATATTTTGAGTTAGTTGGATATAAAAATAGTGAATGGGAAGGGAATCTTGATGATGAAAACAACACATCTAGATATGTGTTTAATATTAGATTTGGAGCCATTTCATGGGCTTCAAAAAATTAACCCATTATTTCACTTTCCATGGCTGAATCCAAGTATATAACAACAAATTCAATAGTGTGTCAAGCTATATGGATCAAAAGAATATTATTAGATTTTTATGAGGAAAAAATATGGGAAACAACAATATTTTCTGATATTTATCTTTCATAACTCTATAAAAAATAGTTTGGAATAAGTAAGCATATAGCAATCATGTATCATTTTGTGAGAGAATTAGTTAAAAATAAAGAGATAGAACTTAAGTTTTATAATTCAAATAAATAACTCATTGATATTTTCACTAAGGCACTGTCAAAAGAGATTTTTCAACTTCTAAGAGATAATTTGGGTGTCATAAGTGAAGTGGAAAACTCTAGAGTGTTTATTCATGTATCATTTGAGTTCCAAAGTCCATATAAAGTATCTTCAAAGTTACATAACTGGATATAGAGTCCGTACAATCATTGCACCAAAGTCTAAAAATATCGTTAGAGTTGCATATGTAACTATGGAGTTAGTCCAAAAAGAGATCCATAGTTACACATGTAGCTCCTAAGACAGTGTAAAATCAACTCCAAAGAGCTCCTAAGATAGTGAAAATTTATCTTTTGAGATATTTCAAAAGGCAACTCCAAAGATAGTTCAAAAATGGCTATAGAGATGGCTCCAGAGTTACACATGTAGCTCAAGAGATGGTTCAAAAAGTGGCCTCAAAGATAGTTCAAAAGTAGCTCTTGAGATAAAACAAAAATAACTCCAGAATACCTTTCGAGGTGTAAAAATGTTTAATAGAACATGGAAGTAATATTAAGACTAATAGGCATGTTAAAATATTGATCTTGACCAGTTTGCATTTAATGCCATCTATCTTTGTCATGTTTAAATATTTTTGTGATCTAGAACCTCTCTAATGTTTAAACCCATCTACAACCATTAATTGCAACTGAGAAGAGGACAAATTTTAATTTAATAGTGATTTTTATTTTTAAATTTTGAATGTACATTTATCATAAAATGAGACTGAAATAATAAAATAGTATAATAGAATTAAGTAATGAAACAAAATAATATTCAACATAGAAGACAGAGATTGAAGATAATAATAGTCTAGATAGAGAAGAGAAAAGAACACATATATCAGAGTAAGGTAGAATATAGTTTAATAGTAGAAGAATATACAAAACATAACATTAGTCTGATCAAAATGAGAATAGAGAAGAGAACAAAGTAGATAGAACAAAGAGAGAAGAAGCAGAAAAATAATTGTAACTATAGTAGAAGGAAATTTTTTTATACAAGTTAGTAATCAACAATATAAATTTGATAAATAGATATATTACAGATTTGTGTGTCTAGTTCTTGTATGAACATCACTTGTTTTTTCATACAACAGTATTTAGGTAAACATAGTCTCCCTTTTTTTTGATTTTATCATTAAATAATTACATGTGTTTAGTATTAAACCTTTTTTTATTTCCAACATTATCCATGATTAATATAAAACACATTCAAAAGTGTTAATTATGTAAAGTTGCATGTGTTTAGTATTAGAGCATAATTTATTTCCAACATCACCCATGGACTAATATAAAACACATTTAAAAATGTTAAATATGTAAAGCTTTTAACCATTGACTAATTCAATTGGAGGAATATATTTTAGGTGTGATGGGATTTTACACCCCGCAAGGTATTAGGTTAGATCTAATCTGTTAGAGCTTATCGAAGGTTGATATCGACCTTTCACATTTTGTGTGTTGAACAAATCAATATGGCTTGGTGTAGTTCAGCTGCAAAAGGAGTAAAGCATTTCATTATAATTTTGAATTCAAAAATGGTATTGGTTCACTCCAAGAGTAAATATATTTTTGAGAAGGGCCCTCGTGTAATATAATAAAAATATATGGCAATGAAAATCAAAAGAAACGAACTACCAAGACAACTTGAAATTAAAACTTAAAAGTTAATTAGCTAAAGAAACCTCCTACAAAGGATCATTACAAATAAAATAGGAAACTAAGATATGAAAAATTATAAAATGATAAATCTGAAGCTTCATCTTAGCCAACATGAATAAAGACCAACCATTTGTAACTCAGATTTGTATAAATCATTTAAAGTGGCTCCCAATGGAAAGTATTTTGTGAGAAGACCAGAGATATCAACCACACCAACTTCCTTTGAATTAGAGTTTCTATTAGGGAAGAAAATTTGTAAACACTCCTGATTCTTGGAAAAGTAAGCATTTAAACCAGTCAATAGTAAATTAAATAGCACAACCCACTTGAATGTCTCTAAACCAATATTTAATACCCTCATCAAACCCCATACATTGCATGAAAATAGACAAAGAGTGTCAGCTTGGTATTTGAAGCCACAAACTCCTTAGGGGCCTCCAGAAGAGCTCAAAATAGGGGAAGGTTGTCCATATCTATAATCAAAGAAGACTCTAAAACATTAGAAATAGACCTTGAAAAAGTAGACATAACTTCTTAAAACCTATGAAGCCTAGAGTCTTGGTTCTTGAAAAGAAGATCAAAACAGTTAAATCGATCCCCCAAAACCTCCACCAAAAATAAATAAAAATGATTTAGAGAATTGATTTCTTCTGCTTTGGATTGTTTGCCGAAGAAGGGCGATAATCATTTCAACAAATTTTATTTATGATAAATTGAGCCTAAACTAGTATTCAAGATCTTCAAAATCTTAGTGCTTTTTCAAATTCAACAAATCTTTCCTCTAGTCTCATTCACATACATAAAATTGAGCAGGGAAGAAGAATTAAATACAATTTAAAGCTACCATATGAGAGAGGGCCAGTATTAGAATCTAAAGCTTCATAATGCATGCCTCTGAATTTAACTTGTCTTCTTTTTGTTGAAGCCAGAGCATAGTCATCAACATCTCACTTACCTTTTAACAAGTTTAACAATATTGAGCATCATTGTATTAAAACACCGCACAAGAAAAAGGCATAGGAAACTTGATGGCAAAGAGAAAATCCAAACCCACAATGAGCAAATATAATGAGATACATAAACATGCCATAACAAATAAAAACATTATATATTATCATTATCATAAAAATTCATAAAATTAATCATAATATATATCAAAAGTTAAATATATTAAAAATTTTAAGCTTTCATAATACATATAAATAATTCTATTTTTTTAAAATAACTATATTTTTATTTTTTTATTTGACATGCCACATCACCCCCTGCAATCCATCCTTCGAAAAAAAAAGATTTATGACTAGCATCTGGGTTTGACACAATCACTTTGTAGTAATTCAAATATTCAGGTCTTTTCCGGGCCTAATTATACATCATAGTCATCTAATAGAATCAAAGATATAAACATGGATGATTTTTATGAATGTCGATAACGAAAATTGCATAGATATTTTATTAGTTGCAGAAAACTTCAATGGCACGTGAGAGAAATATGCAAAATGTGACAACAACTTTGGTTGACGTGGAAACATCACAATCTTAATAAATAATCATCTTGGGGGTTAATTCGAACCTGCAAAGCATTAATTTTTTTCTATTAGTACAGAACAAAGGGATTAATCCTTTGGCTTCTTCCCTGTAGATGGGTCTAGCATTAGACTCCAAGTGTCAGAAAATTAAAATACTACACAGATGTATCGAACACTTCCATCCAACCGCCAAATCAACCTCATAACTCAAATCCTAAAGCTGTCAGTATTAAAAACAGGTCCCTGCATTATTGTTCAATAAGACTTGGACACCCATTAGCTGTTTTACATTTTACCATTTGCACGGCAAAGTTTTTAGGCTGTAATGAACCATGCTTGTAGTTGTCATGTTTTAATCTTAGCGCCATCCAAAGACTTTTGGGCAAAACTATGAACCAGATCTTCAAACCCTAATCATACTATTTCGGCGGGCTATCAATTATTCAAACCCCATCTGCCAAGAGGTCACTGTCTGTGACAACTAATGGATAAGATGCACTACAGTCTACTCACCGACTGACTGGTAAAAGGACGCACTCGATTTGGCGTTTCGTTATGGTATCATCTACATTCGCAGATTACGCGAGAATTGACTGATATGTCTCCTCCGTAAAAGCTTTAGGACGTAGCATAACTTTCTGTGTGCTGCTCCCGGGCAAATTAACATAGAATTTTAGGTATAGAATCTGTATGGCGGAAAACCGTTGAATGATCACCCGGCCTGTTTCCTGTGTTACCAATACTGCAGTAAAAACTAAAGCAACCTGTAAAAATCATCAGTAATTAGATAGAGGCTTCCACTCAAATATATATGTAGTTTTAAATAATTGTTCCGATGTATTGGAAAGCAACAGATAATTTTGCACTAGGTTTACTTGATTTTGGCAACTATTGGAATTAATAATGACTATTGTTCACTGGAAGTTTCTCATACAGCCTATGATATCAAAACATAATTTAAAACTGACCAGATTTTTGAATTTTTATAAACTTTTATATTTGATTTGGATGAATCAAAAATATTCTTAAGTAATCATCACAAGTGATTAGATAAGAACAAAGTTGTTCTATGTATATGTACACAAATGTTTCTTGTTGGATATTTTATATATTAATAGTATAATATTGTTTATATATTTATGAATTCATATCAGAAATAGGTTTGAGCAAGATTTTTAAGCATTTATTGATAAGCTTTGACTCTTGTTTATAAGAGATTTTTAATTATATAAGTATTTTATAATAAATATTATAGATTTTGAATATTGTGTATTATAAGTAATATTGTTACTCAAATTAAATTTATATGGTAGTATTAAAGATTTTATATTTTCACAGTTCACAAAATAATAAGAGATTTTTTTTTAAAGAGAGCTTTTCAAAACCAAACAGTTTATTCCAGAAAAAATCTCTTGTTATTTTATGGATTTTGGAAACATAAAATCTTTAATAAATTTTTTTTATGGGAGGGATATGTATTCAAAGGTTAAGCCTTTTTAAAATCTTCAAATTAAATTGGTCAAGAGATTAGCAGATCTAGCATTCTTAAAATGTTATAGGGATCATAGAATTTTTCTGTCAATCATTTTCGTTTAGTTTTTAAGATGTAAGATAGTGTTGTTCTCACATAAGTTTCTTCCCTGATGAAGGATCACAGTAGTGGATCTGAAAAGCGTTGATCTTCAAAATCAAACATAGTTTCTTTTTAA
The DNA here is from genome assembly GCA_037957365.1 of Torreya grandis. Classification (NCBI taxonomy): domain Eukaryota; kingdom Viridiplantae; phylum Streptophyta; class Pinopsida; order Cupressales; family Taxaceae; genus Torreya; species Torreya grandis. The sequence goes on along the minus strand of JARHVA010006807.1, from coordinate 471,222 downwards.
AAAGATCTCTTGTTATATGGTAGTAGTTTGAGGATGTCATTCCAATCTATGTGACTAGACAAAGGAATTTTGTGGCTGATTTTTTGGCTAAACAGGGCGGTGAAAGACCAACTAGATATACATGGCTTTTAATCAGGATAGGAACACTTCAGAATAGTTGGAAGTGAATCAAATGATCCATCGTTTAGCCAGTATAAGTTTATATAAAGAGAAAAGTAAAGCTAAAATTTACTAATTCTTAAAAGTATAAGTTTATATAAAGAGAAAAGTAAAGCTAAAATTACTAATTCTTGAAGATTTCTAGACTTCAACTTAACCGGTAGTTTTATTATTTCTTGTTTGTCTACTTCTTAAACCTACCAAAAATGGTAGCTCTATATCTATACTTTAATTCTTTTTAATAAATCCTTTTACCTTTTAAAAAATCAAAAAATTGTGAAAATCTAACCAAATTATTTCGATTGGTATCAGAGCAAGGTTGAATATCTTCATTACTCTTTGTTGCCCCTCTGTGCATGGAATTTTTAATATGAGGTGGAGAGTAACAGCTAAGGCGTGTCTGAGGAGTGGAAGAGGCGTAAGCAGAAGTGTGGAGTGGCGTGTCTGAGTAACATTCTGAAGGTAAAAGGCATAGTTCATTATGCCCTTGACGTTTTTTCTACAGGTACAGAAAAGAAGCATTCAGGAGAAAGGCGTTTTATCTTGTGGACATCTAGATTTAGCTTTTGCATGGTCTATCATTAATTGCTTCCTCCGTGACAGTCTATTTCAGCTCAATATCTATATTGACCGACCCGTTTGCATTTGTTCGAAGAACTCTAATATCAGATCACAAAGGCTGGAGTTCTGTGCATTTTCTGATGCATATTAGCTGTCTATTGTTGCCCCTGTACTCTGCTCAAGTTTTCTATGGACCCACGTGTCTGCTCGGTTACAGTGCAGATCTTCATGCATTTGCTCTGAACAAAACTCAATTATTCTCGTCTTCCCATGCATACTGGTCAGTAACGTCATCTACGCTTAGTAATTAAGAGGGTATGGGTTTAATTTGTTCTTTTTTTCATAGTCGTTGTCACTTAGTTTATTTTTAGGAGTATGTATGATTTATTTTTTTGTGATGTCAATTATTTAAATGTATGTGAGTTTATTATATGGTCTAGTTGTTTTTGGTTGAAATTATAATCATAGTTATTTAGAATTTTAAAAATTGGTCAAATTTTTGAGAGATTATTTTTAGGAGTCAATGTTAATAGAGTGAATGTAGTTTTAAATTTTATAAAGGATGTTATATTTGTTCAGATTAGTTAAGGTTTTTAGTTTAATTTTAGATTTAGTTGGATTGAAAAAAGTGTTGTTATTAATGTTAAGAATCTTAATTTGTAATAGATGTATATTTTTAGTTGAAATCGATGCTTAATGTATTATTCTAGTTTGTGGGGGGAACAACATTATTTATAGAAAATTTGAGTTTAGATGAGAAATTTGAAGGTAGATATTTTTACATTTAGTAGGTCAAGGTCCAATTACTACTAATTGATAAGTATCTATAGGATATTGTCAATGGAAAAAAAAATTAAAAAAATGTTGATGAAGGAACTAAATGAGATATCAAGGATAAAGAGGAAATAGCTATTATTGACCTAAATATATCTGATGTTTATTTTTATCATATAAATCTATTCAAGACATCCAATTTTAATTGGAAAGTCTTGAAATACTATTCAATTCACAAGCTAGAAGCACTATAAGGGTAGACAATATAAAAATATTTCAAAATCAAAATAAAATAATGTAAGAGCATGGTACAACATATCAATAAGTTTTATTCTTTGTTGAATCAATTAACTGGTATACAAGTTGAAGTAAAAACTGATGATGTAAAAGTTATTTTATTGAATAGTATGCTAACCAACTATTCAAATGTAGTTTTTATTGTGAGTACAATAAATCTTAATCTAGAATACTTCATCTCTTTTCTCCTTGATGAAGAATAGAGAACTAAATATTTTGAGTAATAGAAAGAGGAAAAGGTCATGATTGAAAAAAATAAACCCACTTTGTCTTTCAAGTTAGATAAACATATGTATTAACTTTTCAAGCTTTGAAGAAAAGACATCATTGTCATTTTTATAAGAATCCTGGACACAATCTTCTGAATTGTTAACAAAGAGAACAGGGTCTCCTTGATGGAAAACTAAAAGATAAAGCCTTCCGTATTGTTGAAAATAAAAGGGAAGAAAATGATTGGGAATAACATTCTCCTAACTAAAGTGTTGAATAATATATATTTTGATGAGTGTGTAATGGCTAATAAGAACACAAGTGTGTTTGTGTTCACATATATGTGGTCTGTTAGTAATTACTGAAAATAAATTAGAGATCCATACCACAAGTATTGTAACAAATTGTGTTCTTGATTATAATTGTAGTGAGGGCATTCCCATTGCTTTTGTTATTTTAATTGATGAATTTACATGCATTGGTTGATGGATCCCTGCCTATGATCGATGAGTTCTTGTCCACCATTGTGTGTCAAGTCCATACTTTTTTTAGTTCTTGAAGAGTTTTTCTTCTCCCTATGTTCTTATTAAAGCGGGAATGTTGGATATTTTATATATTAGTACAAAATATTAGACTATTTTTTATGTATTTGTAATGAAACAACTCATATTAGAGATAGGATTGAGAAATAATTTATAGGGATTTTTTTTAAAAAAATGGCTCCTTATGTGTTTGAAATCTCTTGGTTATATCTAAGCATCTCTTAATGAATAATATATATTTTGACTATTGTGTGTTATAATTTGTAAAACTCTAACTGCATTATTCCATCTATAAAGTATTTTATGATAAGTGTAAACATTTCCTATGATTTATTATTATTTATTTATTTATTGTTTTTCCAGATTGATGTTTTGGTTCACACTCTATGATTTGTTGACAACTAAAACTTAAATGGGCAGCTCCTATATTAGTTGGAATAAAACATGAATTAACACCCTGTTGAAATATAAATTTTTGTATCCTAACTAAATGTTGTCTTTTGTTTTGTATGTTATTGTAAACACTTTGTCTTCTCCTTTTATGAACCTTCCATTATTTTTGTTATTGATTGTTGTTATGAATTCTCTTACACTCACTACTATCTATATTCTATTGTTATGTTTATTTTGCTCACACAAGCTGATATTACGAGTCATGTTCTTACTTTTGACATTCTATTATTCTGCTTTTTTGTCTTATTTTATATTATAATTCCTTGTTTTCCACCTACCACCTATTTTTTCTCTCAACTCAAATGATTGCCTATTATTCCAAATTCAAATTTTACTCATTAAATGTTGTTTGGTGAGTTCCTTACTATTGGAGATTCTCATATTCAAATAAAATATTGAGAGTAGTAAATAGGGGAAGCAAGACTATAATATTGTTACATGATCCATATAAAAATTAAAATACAGAAAATCATTTTAAGTCTAATAATGAATTATAAAATATGATCCAAAACATTGATTTGATACTTTTCAAAAAAAAATCTTCTTACTTAATACTGTAAGTAAAAATGAGTTTGCATGGCATACCCTAACTAATAGCCATGTATGTAGCCTATTATAAAATAAGTACATAGTATGTTAGAGGGGTCTCTCCCGAAACTCAGCCTATTTGAAGGAGTTTTTCAGCTTGTAGTTTGCATAAGATTTTGTTCTCTTACACCTATTGGAATGTGACATAATCCACTTGGGAGATTTAACTGAGAAACAAAACTTCATTACAAATGCTCTATGCTCACATATTAGAAATACACTATGCTCACCTTAGGCCGAGTCAGCTGGAGGACGTGCAGGGGAGCTGATCATGTAGGAACATTCATGTGACACTAAAAGAAGAATATAGTACAGTCCATATTTGAATGGAAATTCAGGTCAAATCAAATCATATTTGTTTTTGGATTTATGTGATGTGGACACCCTACAAGTGATGCAAAATAGCTTGAAGCCATTGTTGTAGATCTGCACAGCTATACATTACTGGAAGGCATGATTAGAAGACTTTTTGGAGTAGAATCTTAGGGACTTTCTTATTGATATATGAGTAGGACTCTAAGGAATTTCATATTTATATATACAATTTATTGGAATCAATGTGATCTGCTGGAGGGTGAAGTTAAATGTAATAATTTGCATCAACTCAAGTATAAGCAGTGTTGTAGTGGCTGCATCAAGAGCTAATATTTGGAAGCTTTTGGAGACCTACAAAGATATGTTGTACTACTAAGGCTTTGTCAAAGATTAGTTCATTTCAAGTTACAAAGTATTTTGGAGGTCTTTTTGCAATTCTGGTTTATTGGTGAGTTTTAGGAGGCTAGACCATATTTTTGTCTCCATAAACCCAACTTCTAACCGAGATATAGTAAACCTTCGTTACGCTGATGTCATAAAGAATCCTAGTACACTTGTTTGTTTCGTAATGGCATCAAACATTTTAACATGATTCGTGATAACATATAGCATTTTAGCCCTGTTTCCGCCATACATATGCATTTCAAACAAGAATCTATCCTTAAAAAACTATGGGTGCATGCCATATTTTTATTGAAAATTTGAAGGATATCAAAAAAAGAAAAAGTTACCAGAAGCCCAGACAGCTTGAGAGGCTACACAAGATCTTGTAAAGGTAAGCTTCTGTGGGCTTAGAGCGCGCTTTTGAGTCTATTTTTATCTCCGTGCTGAGATCTCATTGCTATCTTAACATTTCTTTTAACTCATAGCTATCTCAACATTGGTTCTGATCTGTAAGCATTTCGTTAGGGTTCTGAGGCACAACGCTACAGTACCTGAGGCTCTTCAAATCTAAAAAAGAGTTAACGGTGTCGAAACTGAGCATATTAAACATTGTATTCATATGATATCTTGCAAAGCAGAGATGAAGAGAAATATAGCACAGATGTTGAGAATAGGCCATAAGCACAGAACACGAGCATTATAAATTTTATTGTTCTAAACAAGAAGGAAATCAAAACGCTATAACTCGTGATGTTGTGGTTTTATTTATTTTTGGTTGGGTGATAGATAAGTTTATCTGATTTGGTCACGTGTCTTCATTTCCTAAAGAAAGCAATAAACCAGATCATAGCTCATCAATAATTTGTACGTAATTTATGACAGTGCTGACCTCGTTGATCCAGAAGGAAGAGAGCCCGTTGTGGAAGATGAACATTAAATTGCTACTCCACCTAAGCGCTATACAAAATTGGTGTCAATAAGGAGGCCTTGCGTGAGCCCAAGCATAGACATCGGACGGCAGTTGAATGTTAAGCAGATTGGGCGGCAAGATATATGTGGGCATATTGGAGGGATCCGTCAACTGGTGCTGTGAAACTGGTCCTCCGGCCTGATTCTCCATGGTCATGGGCTCTTCCTCATCCAGCGGGAGGCGTTCATAAGTTGCATTCATGAATGAAGCCGCAATGAGGACCAACGGGCCTGAGGCCATGAGGGCACCCACGACGCTGCCCCCCACGACCTGGCCTTGTCCCCCCGCGAGGTAAATCGTTAACCCAGTGGCCCCAGGCGGGGCAGGAGGCGGCATGAAGGTCCCCGACAAGGATAGAATATCGAAGCGCCCGTGGAGGGTCACAACTGCACCGGGCGCGGCCGGTTGCCGGAGCGTCACGTTGGTCACCGTGCCGCTGCCGCTAAGAATGCACACCCCTCGCTGCCTCCGTCGGGCATACGTCGCCACGCTCTCAACCACGTCGCATCCGTTTGCAATCTCTAGTACCTGAGCCCTTAACGCGCTGGGGCTGTCCTGCGTTATGATGATGGGAGGCTTCGGCTTATTCTTTGAGCCGGGCGGGCGTCCCCTGGGCCGCCTCTCTCCGTCCCCGCTCTCCTGCATGGCCAGATCCTGTTCGCGCCTCCTGCTGTTGCTGCTGCTGATGTTTTTGTCGTCGCGGCCCCTTTTCTGGCGCCTGCACGGCCCGCTGTTGCCACTGTTCTCGTCATCTGAAGGCGCTTGGAGGTCGGGGCGAGTTACCTGGTGAAGGTGAAGAGAAGCGGGCAGCTGTGAAGTTGGGTAGACTGAGGGTGCACCTGGATTCATCCCTGCCATCGACACATCCCCCGCCCACCACTTGGCTGCTGCCAGGACTGTTACTGTTATGACACTGATACTTCGCAATAATTCTCTCGCACACGATCCTTCTCTTGTATTTTCTTCATGCACCGAATGGCTACAACAAATTTAAAAAAAAACCAGACGTATTCAACAGAAGGGATGGATTTATATCGAGGAATCAGAGGAGGGGTCGCATAACATCCGTATTGCGTAAAGGCATTATAGCTAAGAAATTTGGCAAAGGGAGGGCAGTGGCACGATGGGGAATTTGGGAAGATCTTTCCAAAATATAAAAAAAAAGGAATGCAAGTACGAATTAGGATATGTTGGAACTTGGAGCCGATGATGGCTACTGCTAATCTGATACTGCAGAGTCGTCCGTGAGAAAACTGGCGAATAACGTCCTCAATGAAGGCGAAACGCTCCGGTGGTTTCAGTGTAGGCAATATGCGAAAATTGGGGCTGTGATATGGTTAGGGTTTTTGGGTAGCCGCGATCGCGCATATGGGCAAGTGGAGAATCTCCGCGGTTCCCAGCCAGGCCCGATATCGTCCCTTCGGGTTTTAACCGCAGTAAACATTTAACACACAGAGTAACCATGGTTACAATTTTATGGTCTAAAATTTGACGCCCTTCCTTGGCGTTTTTGGGAGTCTTACCCGTATCTAATATTTAGCAACATTTACTATTATGAACTTATCTTAAACAAGATGGACATTTTTTTTTTCTTTTTAATTTTGGGGGTTTGGTGGGCCTTCATCTTGGAGCGTACATAGGTCTTAATTTTTGGATTTACAGTTTTGATAATATATTTTAATGGGTAGCCACTCGATGTAACTGGACTAACTATCGAACTATCCGAAACTGAATTTACATTAAACCTGCACAACATTTAAAATTTATTCTAAATATTTACGCTACTACATTTTATTGAGGACTCCGAGTGAAAATGTTTTTCAAGTCTGTAAATATTCCGTTGACAGGCGATGTTGCCCGTCAAATCCCGGCGTTCAACTTATAAAGCCACTTGTGTTCGGGCTCGCCCACTAGCAGTTACCGTTCCTTATCACGTGGCGTCTAAGAGAGTGAGGTCAAAGCAGAGGAGGGGAAGCCGGAGGGCATCGTGTCGTTGTCGGCCACGAGTCAGCAGTGCTTCGTTATGGGAGTACGTGCTGGCTCTCTAATCCGCTGCAAGTTAGTGGCCAGAACCGGCGACCCCGGTGAAACTGGAGGTAGACACGATATTACTCCTAGTACAGCCCGTCCTAGGTCCTATCTTTACTTGTAATTGCACCGACGGGCGTACCCGCTCACCCGGTCAAACACTGTTTCCCATACCCGACTCCTCGTGCACTCTGTCATTACTTTGCTTTGCTTTGCCTTCCTTCTGCCCGAGACCAACCGTCACCTGCTGCGGCTGCAGATTAACCTCGTTTACATACTTCCCTCCTTTATCTAACGGACGATCCCACTCCCAATCAAATGCCTATCCCTTCTTTTATCTATCTTTCTCTCCGTCGTCAGTCCACAGCCAAAAACACACATATATATAATATATACAGAAATTCCACTTCCGAGCTTCCCTTTTTTCTGTTGAATTATTTATAATTCCATCGATAAAACATGTACAGCCCAAATTACAGTCCCTGATAAGTCAAACATTTTGCCCATTTCTGGCACAAATTTCAGAAAACCATCATCCACAAACTTTATTGATTCCTTCAAATTTCTCGAAATAATATTCATGCCTCAGCTATCTCAAATTGCCACGTATAACATTACATTTACAATAGCTTAGCTTATTATTAGGTCATTTCGATTTGGCATTTTAATTAACTTGTGGATGAAATTTACTCTTTCATGGATACCGATAAAGAAAGAGAACGTGCGCAGCACGCTCATCAAGGTTTGACAGGCCGGAAATACCCCTGCAGTGCCGACCCGCGGACCACCGCTCAGACACTCTCTCTCTTCACCCGACGTTTGAGTTTTGTTTACCACGTCGATGGTTATGGGGAAAAATTGTTAATATTTCTGGGATTAAAGATGTTGATCTGAAATGTTGAGCTAAACAAATTTTCATATATTATTTAAAAAAATATTTTTAATTAATTTTTGAAGTTTTGATAATGTTTTAAAAAAAATAAAAAATTATATAATATTTTGAAAAAATACAATAAAATTTATAATTGATCTTTTGAATTTGGATATATTAAGTGTTGTTATTTCGAAAATGCAGTAGTTATACTTTGTCTGGAAGCTTGTGATATGAAATCTTATAAAAAATTTCCCAGCTCACATAACCAATGACATTTCTGGTTCCTTTCCGACAAAGAGACACTTGATTAAACGGTACCTAAAATTCATCAACGCTTTCAGAATTACTGCAAGAGGGTTGCCGGGTAGACAAACTTTCTTTAAATCTACCATCTTCGTTATTTGTTCGTTTACATACCCACCCAGACAACTGACAAGCGATCGACAATATCTTAGAGGTTAGATTTATTTTGCTATTATAAATTTAATTTTGGATTTAATGGTAAACCCAAAATACATTTTGCAACTACTTGGAAATGGACACAAAACCATTCATAAGTTTCCAACGTGACAGCCACATAGATATATTATAGACATTGATCTTTGAATTATAACTTATAGAAATGCTAAGGAGATCGATGGGATTAAAATTATTGCTTCTACCCTTTACCTCCATTGCAATCATTTAATCATTAATTTACTCTTGCATTGATTTACAGAGCAAATCACTATGGTATGTTGTCGTAGTGTTCTTTGTTATATCAGCTTTGCAAATCTGTTTGACCAGCGCTTGTTTTATAGTTTTATAGTTGTTAGGAATCTTTTCGGGACTTGGGAATCTTGGCCACTTCAACCATTTCAATTAGGTATTTTTCATTTTATTTGGATTAACGGGAAAGCTCTTATTTTTTTTGTTTTTTATACTTGGAATTTTTTCATCTATTATTAAGGCTTGTGAATGTTCGGTTTTATGTGATAATGTAGTGGTAAAAAATGTAACGATAAAAATGTAATATGACAAAAATGTATTATAACAAAATATCGTGAGGATAAAACATAGTGAGAAAAAAATGTAGTGGTATTGATAATGTCGCGAAAATATAGCTAGAAGCATAATTGGAATATTTTAGTGATTAACACATTGTTTATTTGTTATCTAATTAATTTTGGTGATACCAGTTAACATTTTATGGTGGAAAATTAATGCACCAAATTTACAAGCAATATAACAAAAGAAAATGTGATTTCATGAGTTTTGACCTTTAGTTGAAAGTTGTGTCATATTCTGTGTGAGTGCATCCTTTGCTATGTTTTGTTCCTACGATATTTTATCCTCGCTACATTTTGTCCCTGTTACATTTTGTCTTCATTACGTTTTTTACGCTACATTTTTAACCACTATGTTTTTTTCTGCTACATTTTCGATGGATATCGAATGTTCACCACTTCAACTATCTTAGTTTAGTATTCTTAATTATGTAGTGATGGGGAAAGTTCCTAAAATATTCACAAAATAAACTCATTTTAATAAGTATGAAACAGTCTTAAAAAATAATAGAGATAGGGCTAAAAAATATGTATTGCTTAAAGAAGTTTTATAAATAATAACTTTTAAAATAATAATATACAAACAGATGAAAATTATATATAACAATACAAAAAAAATTCTCCCCCTTTGCTATTGGTTATATAATGAACATATGTGATTGACCACTTAGAGATGGCACATTAATGAATAATATTAAACACATGCTTGTCCTTGTTATGAGTCTAAATATGTACACTAAACAAACTAAACATCATATTGAAGCTAACTAACATAACTCATCAAAATTTGAATATTAAATATTGTAATAACACTTTCCCTTAAGTGCAACTTATGTAGGATACACATAAGATAAATAAGACATGAAATCCTCTTAAAATGGATCCACACAAATAAAGCTTATCACATATGTACAATCAAGATAATGAATGATGGATGGAATCATGATGAACTTCCCCTAAACAAAACTTATTTCACACCAAACATTGATTGTAGTTTAATCTAGCGAGGTGATGCCCAAGGCCTAGTGAAAATATCAACAACCTACTCTTTTGTATGCACATACTCCAAGCTAAGGAAACCATCTTGCATGAGATGACGGATGAAATGCATGTGGATCTTAATATTTTTTTTCTAATGTTCCACTGGATTATGAGAAATTTGTTTGAATTTCTAGTTTTCACACCAAATAATAGTGGGTTGAGTCCATGAAAATTCAAACTTTCTAAGAAAATGATAAATCCATAGCATCCTAGCTAGCTAAAATAAAACATAGATACTTTACTTCTATGGAGGATAATGTAATAATTGCTTCTTATAAGACCAAGCAATTGAACCTAAATTGAGGTGATAGAAAAAACTTGAAGTGGACATCCAACCTTTAATGTCACTAGGAAAATATGAGTCAGTGAAGCCCAAATTATCAATGTAAGACCATGATGTGTACTATAATAAAAAGCTTCCTGAATGTACCTCAAAATATGTTTAGATACCATCCAATGAATCTCATGAGGATATTGAGAGAAATGAGAAACAAGGCCACATGCAAAGTAAATATCAAGATAATTGTGACATTAGTATAAAAGTTTTCTCATCAACTATCAATATAAAGTAACATCAACTTTGGGTGAAGTAAAATAGGATAAAAATGTAATCCCCAACTAAAAAGGCATGGCCATGCTTATAATCAAGCATACCAAAGTGATGATGTAAGTCATGAGCATATTTGTTACAAATTTGGAGATAAAAGACTAGATGATCTATACACCAGGGAAGTATTGCATATCAAATAATGTTGTACATCTTTAATCATGAAAGGATAATTATTATAAGGATCAAGTCATCTACACATAAGATAAGTATCAATACAACATTCCCATTAATCTGGATATAAACTATAAGGGTTTGAATGGTGACATGTGAAATTGAAATTTAATAAAAAACTGGCCATCTTCCTCATACCAAATTTTGGGAGCTTGCTTGAGAACATTGAGTGAGTGAATGGAAAATATTGCATTCATGTCAAAAATCTTGTACAAATTTTAGTGGTTGATCCATTTATAAATTCTCACAAAGATCGCCATTTATAAATACACTCTTCACATCCATATGATGCATTGAACTTCTTTGTGATGTACCTAAATAAATAAAAATGCAAATATAGTCCATCTTGGCAATATGGGCAAAAGGATTGGAGTATTCAAACCTTTTAATCTGTGAAAACCCATTGGCCACAAGAAGTTACTTATAATTTTCAATAGAACCATTAATTACCTATTTAGTCTTGTAGAGTCGCTTACAATTAAAAAACATTATTTCCTTAGGAAGAGAAACTAAATCCCAAGCGTTATTCTTTGTCAAGTAATAATACTCATTTGCCATCACTACATCCAAATATAGTATACTTGTCAACCTTATAAACTTATGTGGATCTTTGAAAATATCACAAATCAAACAAATAGCCTAATGTTATATCTTGATTCCTTGCTAGACAAACTTGTTAGATTATCCATGGATATCAATAGTTGAAAAACTTATATTTAAATATTTTTAACTAAGCTACGAGACATATGAAGATATAGGACAGTAGGATATTACTTAAGATACATGATCACCCTGCTATGAGTTAGTTATAAGTAAATGTTTAGTATATGATCATGTTGATTTATCATTTTAGCTATATTTTTTTATGAATACTTATATATCATGATTTTTATGGTCTAACTACCTACTTTAATATGAGATTGACATAGGAGAAACCATCCTTTAGAGCATGCTGAAGGGAGAGCATCATCGAAGGGGGAGACATAGATCAAGATGTCAGAGGATGACAAAAAAATCAATCGATACCCTGCACATACCACAATAGTTAACACACATTAGAAATGCATAATGAAATAGGTAACCTACTATGTTTATTTCTATTTACATTAAATAGTTGATTCTCATAGTTTGCTAGTGTAATTAATGGTCTTATGAAACTTATTTTGCGTAATTTGCATAGTTAGACTAAATTTAGGTATTGATTTATGATATTATTAGTTGTATTCTCGGTGAGCCATCACAATTATTAAGGTATCATTATATATATATATATATTCTAGGGAATATATTATTAAAAAAATAAAACACAAAGAAAAGTGGGTAATTTTGAAAAGTGCCACATTTATGAAAAAGAATTCTAAAACAAATTTAAATAAAAATCAAGAGATAAAAGAAATAAAAATCATAAAGAAAGTAAAAATAAATAAAAAAATGAACAAAATAAAAAAAACAAAGGAAAAAATATTTAAAGAAGGCTAAAAAGGGAGAGATCACAAGTATTGGCAAGGAGATAATGGAAAAGATAGACCAACAAAAGGCATTGTATAGAGGAATGATGGTGGAGATAAGGATTGAGTGAAGTTTTTTGTTAGGTACATTTTGTATTCAAATTTATAGATAATTATTTGATCGGTATATAATATATGTATATATATCTATTTGAATACTATATATATGAAACAAGATACATGTATGTAATAACTTCCATATGAGTGTTTGATCCATTGAATATAGGGTTTACATAAATTTAATAATATAACAATTCAAACTATTATCTTGAATTTTCTTATTATTAGTTATTTGGGGCGATTTGATGTGATGATAATGATGTTGATGACATGCTACGTTATAAATACACGCTATGTTACATATGAGAATTAATATAAGATATAACAAAAATTTATTCAAATCACTGATGATACGTTATTTAGCATTAATAATAGCAATATAACCAACATAATGTATAATATAGCCTTTGTAATCCTTAATCTAATGTTTTCATTTAGTATTAATTGGTAGTTAAATCCAACAGTAATTGTTAGCTCAGTGATTTATGCAACGAGAGCACAATGACTTGTTATAGAAGTGTAGCAATCTACATGATGTCAAAGTTATGTAGTGATTTAATTCTCTACTACCTGGATACAAACATGATGAACAAGACTCAGTCTCCACCTTAGTTACATATTGGAAGACTCAAACATGTTGACTTTTGTGAATCACACCATGTAAAACATGTGTTATTATTCATAAAAACATGAATATGTAATCTAATTTATAGCTGCCATTAGCTATAAATAGAATCTAGAAATTTATATGATAATGTATTTTTGGGTTTTATAAATTCTAATACCTAATCCTTATGGATTTGATAACTCCATATTTATTATAGTTAAACAATTTTTGGAGATAATCTGAGTTGTATAAGTAATAACTACAACAATCTAACATTATTTTGCTAGTAGATAAGTGATGTTTAAGTGACATACTAGATTATTACAAATAATGTTATTACATGTGGTATAGTAATTTGAGAGCTTAGTAAATCATATGTTACATGTATACATTATGAAAATACTTCATATTTTGAGTTACCTATAATTCATATTCATATTATGTTCATTTGTTTCATATATTAATCAAATTTTGTTATATATGGAATAATGTTAATATGAATGAGTCCTATGATACCAAATTTATATTCATTGAGTATTGACTAAGAATCATAAAGACTAATGATGTCATTTACATTATTGAGCTTATTTATGTATAAAGTAAATAAATGTATCTAATGAGTTAGGAGTTATTCAAAGGGTTTAATATATATTGGATATGTTGGGTTATATACCTTTGAGTTGTTGTCAAATATAAACATATTTGGTCATGAGACCCCAAGAATTGAGAAGCCATGTCAATATAAATATAAACTTCTAACAAAGTGTAAGGTTCTGTTCATACCAAAATGTAGTTAAGTATATGGGAGATTCTTGATTAAAACATTTAAGTGAACATTATTTTAGTATTTGCATATCATTGGAGTACTTGCATATGATACACATTGTGATGAGCAAGTACTTGTATATAGGACCTATACCCATAGTTTAATAAAAATTTAAAATGAATCATAAGGTGTTCGAGGGACCGAGACTTCAACCATATAAAAACAGTGTTCTAGAATGAAATTAAGTTGTTTAAATGAAGGATTATGATATAATCTAGTTATAGGACTCCTTGAGAACAACACCACAAACTATATATTTTATGAGTGGATTAAAATATAAATGAGTGTTTAATCATATATTTTATATATAATATTTTATATAATATTTTATATATTTTAGAATTAATGTGGGTTGTTTGATCCATGAAATAGTAGGTTTGGTTATATTTACTTATGTAGTCATAAATTATGATAATATGGAATGTCATAGAGTACTACATTATAAATGTATGTTTTACCTAGATGGTACATATTATAACTATTATGTCTAAACTCACACATATCTTTAACTAATTTAATATATACATGTTGGTTATTACTATAAATAGTATGTTTTATGATAGTTAGTAGGATTGTGTGTATGCATGCATACAACCTAGAGAGTTCAAATAATGCCATATTAGTATATTATTGTGTTTCATAAGAACTATGACTTACTTTGTTATACCTAGTTAATTGAGTAGTAATTTATATTTCCATGTACTTAAGACTAATGTATATGATTGTTTGTGAAAAAACTAGTAGTTATGTCTTAGAACACTAGAGTATGGTAATATGGGATATCATAAGGTGTAACATGTTTGAAAACTATTGTGATAGTGAAAATCTAAAGTTAAATGTGTATTTACTTAGATGGTATAAACTGTAGTCATTATATCTAGTATGAGATAAAAAATAATGTAAGATTCATTCATACATTTGACAGAATAAATGTATGTTTTGATTACTCATATTTTACATGTTATATGTTGTGTTTAAAAATAGGATGTAAACTAAATGAATCTTGTGGTTGAATTTTATTTGACCAATCTGCATTATCGATACAAAGTAAGGAGTAAGATTAACTTTACTGGCTTACTAGTATCACAATAATAGATGAAGGCAGTCTGATCAAGCGGTGTGTATGAATCTGATTGATCTAGATCATTATTAATTACTAATATAAATCTTTAGGCCAAAGTATATTTAGTGAGACATTATCATTTTATGAGAGTGATTCACATGTTTTTGTGATATCTTGAAATATAATGGGTTTCTATGATACACTGCATGTTTCATTTAGAATCATACAACACAAGGGTACTTGATTGTCTCTTTGGATTCTTACACCATCACTATCTACTCATCCATGATGGGAGGGCCATTTTTTTTGGGATTAGTGTGGGAGATCATTAGTCTGTGGTTAGTCTATAAAAGTGCTCAGATGATGATCTCCCTCTCCACAACAATACTACTTATCGAGATGACACTTAATATTATCACAAATACTTGAGTTCAAAAATTATGCTCTGGGAAAGCCATGTATCTTATCTGTACATTTTTTTACTTCATTTATTATTAAAAAATGTCATGAATATTTGTAATTATTTATTATTGTACTTTGATAGTGGTGGATGTAGACTTGTTTTAGTTGTAGCTAAGTTATTGTGATTACTTTCTATATTCACAGTATAACACATTGTCTCATGATTTTAGAGATCGGTGATATGTGGTATATTATTCTTATTGTTATTATCATACCTTGAGTATTTATTATGGTCTCTATAGATTCCCATGGTGTAATCAATTTATTATATATGTAAAAAAAATGTATTTCTATGTCTAACCTAGCAAGGTGGTTACATGTAGTATCACAATTATGGCTTGAACTCTAGGACCTAATGAGTCCATTAGCATTTTTGTGTCTTTCTATTCACTAGTGTGAATCTAGTGACATGAAGTATTGCACTGGTATTTAGGATTTGTAGAACCTCAATACAAAACCATGTTATACCATGATTAGGTTTTGAGACTTGATAGATCCTCTAGTATGGATTGGTGACTATTGTTAATTTTAAGACATTCATGTAATGTGTGTGAGATACAGTGAGTGTGTACCCTTAAGAGCACTCATACCTTATTTAATTTTTAGGGGTTGGTTTATTGAGTGTCCCAATGGTGATGGTTATATACGAGGTTTGGGTAGGCGAGTATATAGTGTAGTTCATGGGTTGTGAACAAGGGATTTCTACCATAGTTTGATCACTTAGATTGAACACCTTGTGTATGATTACATCCATTATGGTAATCAAGTTATCTTCACCATTTGTGTTTTATGTTATGATTGTTAAATAAGAATGGGATGCTTGTCACTTAAAATATTCATACTTTAGTTTTTGTGTCTTGTATCCACTAATCTTATAAATAAAAAATCTTATAAGACCATTTTTAGGTGGTACCACCTCATGTGGTGGGAATTTTGTTCAAGTAGAGTGTTGTTGTCTTGGGTTAAGAATTCCTTTGTGTTAGGATATTATTTATGGAATTTACACTCTTAAGTTATGTGGTTTTGGAAGAAGTGTCAAGTCTCTTAGATATCTTAGAAGTGATTTGTTATTATCTCATTCTACTTTGACATCATTACAAGCTACCAAGAGGATTCATATATGCATGATGTTGATTTAGTGTTCTCTTAAATGGGAACTTGTTTTTGAAATGTTCCTTTCAATTTTGTGGGAGAATTTTTACCACTTCTTGTTGAGAGAGAAGTTATAGGATTTAATGAATTGTTATATCTTTGTCATTAGTATTTTATTTCTCTCCCAGTTATGAAAATAGATTGTGATACTATACTTACAACTTTGGTAAGTAGGTAGTGTTTTTGGTAACATTGAGTTGTGGTGTTTTCTTTTTACCTTGTGAGGGTATGCATGATTTTTTGAGATGATAGTTCTCTACTTTTTACTTTTGACTCTTTAGAGTCACTACTTGATCTAGCTTGTGATTTTAATCCCACACGAAGTGGTAAATCTTGGTATATATATATTAAATTTTATAGAAGTTGATTATAATTAGTGTGATATTATACACCTTTGATTAGATTGATATTATTCTCTTCTACTTAAACAATGTATTTTTAGAGAGATATTTATGTATCTTCATTGGGAGTGAGTAAGATTTATGATGTGTGAAACATCTTGTCAATTTATGGGATGAAATAAACTTATAACTTATCATGTGCTAACCAATAAGCAAGGAGATAATGTCTTGCTTGTTCCCTTATAAGGTTGAAAGGATAACATCATATTGATCCTTTGTATGTTATTATAATTTTAACGTTATTTACTCTTTAATATGAATATAACACTATTAGTTAAGATGTGAATTATGATACTAGTTATGTTTGGATAGTGGTAATTTAATATAATTACAGATTGATTGTATGATCTCTCTTGTATGTATGCTGATACATATATAAATATTTAGCATATAATAATTATTTCTATGATCTATTAGTATTTATCTATGGTTCATTGAACTTTGTACAAATTACAAAGATCGTCAGGTCATGGAGACTTGAGAGAAGAGTGATGAATTACAAATATGAGTTTTAAGTGATAGAATGGTATCCTACTTAGCCTCACATTGACTCAATTATTAATGAGTTGTATTTGATAGATGGAATTGTCAAATCTAGGATTTGATAGGTAGAACTTGTCAAATTCAATCGTATGGCCATACACATGTATATTATGGGCATGTATTACATGATTTTATATACATTGAAAAATTAGTATTTTTTAATTTCTATTCATCATCATACTTATCAAGAGATTTTTAGAGTAATGGAAACATTGATGTGTTATACTTATCAGGAGCTATGTAGGGTAGTGATAGTATTAACTTATGCACATCATCCTTACCAAGATCCCTAAACACTCTTCTCTAGGTTGAGTAAAAACACTCTCTAGGGTAAATAAATGTTCAAAGGGGTTGAAATATTTTGTGGAATTTTCCCTGATTGATTGGATGGTATGATGATCTTATGTGCTCTTGGGAAGTTAGTGAAACTTTCACTATGCTACAGGACTCTTCAAGGTAACAAAAGTGGTCAATCTTATAGTATATAGGCTTGTCTTTACATTTTTGAACCTTGGGGTAGTCATGATAGTATCAATCAGAGTAAGTATTAATCACAAAGCATGTTTACTTAATAAGGAGATGTCATAGAGTAGGGTCTTGTGGGACCAATACTTTAGGAATAGTGTAATTTGAAGGAACTACGATGACTTCTATAGGTAATTTCTATTTTATTACTTAAATTGATATTATATGTCATGTTTTTCACTTTGATAAATAATATTTTTAAATTCAAAACTTATGTTTGAATAAGAGTCATCAAGGACAATGACTAGCTTTAGGGGGAAAGATGTTACATCCTGATTCTTTTTTAGGTAAACTTACTAGATTATCCATAGATATCAATAGTTGACAAACTTATATTTGATTATTTTTAACCAAGATGTGAGATATATGTTGATATGGGACAATAGGATATTGTTTGAGATACATGATCACCCTATTATAAGTTAATTGTAAGTAAATGTTTACTATATGATCATGTTGATTTGTCATTTTAGCTATATTTTTTTATGAATACCTATATATCATGACTATTATGATCTAACTACCTATTTTATTATGAGGTTGACATAGGATAAACTATCCCTCAGAGCATGCTAAAGGGAGAACATCATCAAAGGGGGTGACGTAGATTGAGATGTCAGATGATGACATAGAAATCAATCAGTACTCACACACACTAAAATAGTTAACACACATTAGAAATGCATAATAAAATGGGTAACTTACTGTGTTTATTTCTACTTACATTAAATAGTTGATTTTTATGGTTTGATAGTATAATTAATGGTTTTATGAAAATTATTTTGTGTAATTTGCATAGCTAAAATAAATTTGGGGTGATCTATCACAATTATTAAGATATCATTATTAAATTATATATATATATATATATATATATATATATATATATTCAGGGGAATATATTATTAAAAATAATAATAAATAAATAAAACAAAAAGAAAAGTGGGCAGCGTTGAAAACTGCCACATTTATTTAAAATAATTCTAAAACAAATTTAAAGCAAAATCAAAAGATAAAAGAAAGAAAAAAATAAAGTAAAAATAAATAAAAAAGGACAAATAAAAAAGATAAAAAAACAAAAGAAAAAATCTTTAAAGAAGGCTACGCCTATTTTAAAAAGGGAGATATCACAATTATTGGTAAGGAGATAATGGAAGAGACATACTAGAAAAAGGCATTGCACAGAAGAAGGATGGTGGAGATAAGGAGGTAAAAGAGAAGAATCAAGCAAATTGTTTTATCAGGTAGGTTTTGTATTCAAATTTATGGATAATTATTTGATGTGTGTGTGTGTGTTCGAATACTATATATATGAAACCAGATACGTGTATGTAACAACTCCCATTTGAGTGTTTGATATATATATATATATATATATATATATATATATATATATATATATATATATATATATATAACAATCATATGGGAGTTGTTACATACACGTATCTAGTTTCATATATATAGTATTCAAACACACACACACACACACACACACACACACACACACACACACACACACACACACACACACATCAAATAATTATCCATAAATTTGAATACTATATATATGAAACTAGATATGTGTATGCAACAACTCTCTCTCTCTCTCTCTCTCTCTCTCTCTATATATATATATATATATATATATATATATATATATATAACCAGATACGTGTATGTAACAACTCCCATATGAGTGTTTGATCCATTGAATATATGGTTTGTAGACATTCAATAATATAAAAATTCAAACTAATATCCCGAATTTTCTTATTATTATTTATTTGGGGTGATTCGATGTGATGCTGATGATGTTGATGATGTGTTATGCTATATATACACACTATGTTATATATGAGGATTAATATATGATATACCAAAATTTTATTCAAGTCACAAATGATACATTATGTGGCATTAATAGTATCAATATAACCAATATAATGTATAATATAGCCTCTGTAATCCTTAATATGATGTTTTCATTTAGTATTAATTGGTAGTTAAATCCAATAGTAATTATTAACTCATTTATTTATGAATTGAGAGGGCAATGACTTGCTATAGAAGTGCAACAATCTAGATGATGCTAAAGTTATGTAGTGACTTAAAAATTGATTGTAAAAATTTATCTTGGGGTAGAGACTTACCATTTAATTTTGGCAAATTAGTAATATGATGCAACTTGGTAGTATCTATAGATAATTTATTTAATTTATTATGTAAGCCAAGTTCTTGAAAACTATTATGTTGAGTAAATAAACTATGCAGAAAATTGATTAAATTCATAGCAAAGTATATATGTGTAGTGAAGTAAAAGAATTTAAAGAATGTGGCTACATAGATTAAGAGGTATAGGGTGTTGAAATAATTTCTTATAATTTTTTTTGACAAATGGTAGAGGGTGTGGTGTCAAATTAATAGCCAAAGAATAAGGAAGTATTAACAAAATCACATATCTAGAAGATATCAAAGCTTCAAAAAAAATCTACCCTTATTTACATATGATATCTAATAAAACATTATTGATAGAAATTAAGGCCTTAGTATCAAAAAAAATTGAGATTTATGATTAAAAATAATAGATATATGGGAGACTACATATGATATTTAACAAAACTTTATCATTGATTCAATAGAAAGCAAGTTTGTAGGGAGAGACCCATTTGAGCATTATGGTTAATAGTTCTAGTTATGATAGTTTGGGTGTAACATAAGTGTTTTATTTAATACTTTAAATTCATAAAAAAATAACGTATCAAAGGGATTATCGGTCTGTTATCCCTAATGTAATGTTTCCCTAAACTAGCTCAATTTGGTCAAATTACTCCTTTTTCTAGATAATAAACTAAAATTGATTCTCTGCTACTTGGATACAAACATGATGAACAAGACTCAGTCTCCACCTTAGTTACATATTGGAAGACTCAAACATGTTGACTTTTTTGAATCATACCATGTAAAACATGTGTTATTATTCATAAAAACATGAATATGTAATTTAATTTATAGCTGCCATTAGCTATAAACAAAGTCTAGAAATTTATATGGTAATGTATTTTTGGGTTTTATAAATTCTAATACCTAATCCTTATGGATTTGATAACTCCATATTTATTATAGTTAAGCAAATTTTGGAGATAATCCGATTTATATAAGTAACAACTACAATAGTCCAACATTAATTTGCTAGTAGATAAGCAATGTTTAAGTGACATTCTGGATTATTAAAAATATGTTATTACATGTGGTATAGTAATCTACCAGCTCAATAAATCATAAGTTACATGTATAAACTATGATAATACTTCATATTATGAGTTACCTATATTTCATATTTATATTATGTTCATTTGTTTCTTATATTGATTGAATTTTGTTATATATGGAATAATGTTAATATGAATGAGTCCTATGATACTAAAGTTGTATTGACCAAGTTTTTACTAACAATCCTAAAGACTAATGATGCCATTTATATTATTTAACATATTTTTGTATAAAGAAAATAAATGTATCTGATGAGTTAGGAGTCATTCAATGGGTTTAATGTATATTAGATATGTCAGGTTATATACCTTTGAGTCATTGGAAAATATAAACATATTCAGTCATGAGGCCATGAGAATTGAGAAACCATGTCAACAGAAATATAAACTTCTAATCAAGTCTAAGCTTATGTTCATACCAAAATTTAGTTAAGTATGTGGGAGATTATTGATTAAGACATTTAAGTGAACATTATTTTAGTATTTGCATATCATTAGAGTACTTGCATATGATACATGTTGTGATGAGCAAGTAATTGTATATAGGACTTATACCTATAGTTTAATAAATGGTTAAAATGAGTCATAAGGTGTTTGAGGGACCGAGACTTAAACCATAAAAAACCAGTCTTCTAAAATGAAATTAAGTTGTTTTAATGAAGGATTATGATATAATCTAGTTATAAGACTCCTTGAGAATAGTACCACAAATTGTATATTTTAAGAGTGGATTAAAATATGAATGAGTGATTAGTCATATATTTAATATATAATAATGCATAGTGAAGTGTGCCTATACATTATAGTGATATGTATTTTAAAATTAAGATATACTCAAGTGGTATAATTCTATACTTACTTGAGTACTAGTGTGGGTTGTTTGATTCATGCAATAGTAAGTTTGGTTATATGTAATTATGTAGTCATAAACTATGATAGTATGGGATGTCATAGAGTAATACAATATAAATATATGTTTTACTTAGATGGTACATACTATAATTATTATGTCTAGATTCACACCTATGTTTGACAGATTTAATATATGCATACTGGTTATTACTATGAATAGTATGTTTTGTGACAATTAGTAGGACTATGTGTACGCATGCATATAACCTAGAGAGTTTAAAGAATGCCATATTAGTATACTATTGTGTTCCATGGGAACTGTGACTTGATTTTTTATACCTACTTTCTTAAATATAAATTTATGTTTCCATGTACTTAAAACTATTGTATATGATTGTTTGTGGAAAAACTAATAGTTATGTCTTAGAACACTTGACTATGATAATATGGGTTATCATAGGGTGTATCATGTTTAAATAATATTATGGTAGTGAAAATCTATAGTTAATATGTATTTAATTGGATTATATAAATTGTAGTCATTATTTCTAGTATGGGATATAAAAATGTAAGATTCATTCATACATTTGATGGAATAAATGTATTCTTTGATTACTCTTATGTTTTGCATGTTATATATTGTGTTTTAAAATAGGATTTAAAATAAATGAATCTTGTGGTTGAATTTTATTTGACCAATATGCATTGTCAATATGGAGTAAGTAGCGAGATGGACTAAAATGGCTTACTGGTATCATAATGGCATATGAAGATAGTCTGATCAAGTAATGTGTATGAATTTGATTGATCTAGATTGTTATTAATTATTATTTTAAATCTTTGTAATAATGTATGTTTAGTGAGACATTATCATTTCATGAGTGTGATTCACATGTTTGCGTGATATCTTGAAATAGAACAAATTTATATGATACATTGCACGTTTAGTTTATAATCATAAAACACATGATTACTTGTTTGTTTCTCTAGATTTCTGTGTCGTCACTATATACTCATCTTTGAAGGGAGGGCCATTTCCTAATGGGATTAATGTGGAGAATCATTAGTGCATGGTTGGTGTGAAAAATTATTTGGATGATGCTCTCCCTCCCCACAACAAAACTACTTATTGATATGACACTTGAGATTGCCACAAATACTTGAGTTCAAAAACTATGATTTGAGGAAGCCATGTATCGTATATATACATTATTTTATACCTCATTTATTATTGAAAAATTTTATGAAGAGTTATAATTAATTATTATTTTACTTTGATAGTGGTGGTTGTAGACTTTTTTCAATTGTAGCTGAGTTATTGTGATTACTTTCTATATTCATATTATGACGTGTTATTTCATGATTTTAGAGATCGATGATATGTTGTGTATTATGCTTGTTGTTATTATCACATCTTGAGTATTTATTATGGTATTTGCATATTCCCATGGTGTAATCTATTTCTGATATATACGTAAAAAAACTGTATTTCTATGTCTAACCCAATGGGGTTGATACACCCAAGATATTTGTGACTAAGAATTAAGAGTGCCAATTGGATCACTTGTTAAAGAACTAGCCTCTTGTCTAGTAATATGTACCCACTCTAGAAAAAAATTTGTAGCTAGAGAAGGTAGGTTAGAATCGACAACAACATAACTATCATCATCAAAGCATAAAGATTCCTTAATTGATGAGGAAGAAGTAGGAGTGAGTGATGGAGAAGGTGTAGATATAGGCTCCATGGGGGTGAATTTATCATCAACCTTGACATCTTACTAAAAGAAAACATCTTGAGCAATAAGGATAAGCTTTACCATCATGATAACGACATATGAAAATAAGTGGGTGACTCTTCTTCTATATGGCCTTGCACTTATCATCAAGAATAAATTACAAATCTTCCCTATAATAAAAAACATTAAGATTTCCATTTAGAACAAACTTCCTCAATATCGATGGTCCTCCCTTCCTTGTGGGGCATGTGATTATAAATGTATTTATTAAAATTCACTATCTCAACATAAAAATCAGGGGCCATCTTCTTTGAATGTATCCTACAACTATCCATCTTCTTCAATGCCTTATTTTTTCTCTCAACAATGTCATTGTTAGATGAATGTATGTATCGCATGCTGATGTCCAACATTATTTTATCTATTTTAAATTTAAATGAATAAAATAAATAGATATAAAATATTTAAATTAAATTATATGAAATATATAGATCTAGAAGAAAAATTCAACTTTTAAAAAATTTAAAGTGACCTAAAAATAGTAATTTTATGCAAGACATGCAAACCTCTCTCAAATAGATTTTATGATGACTCTGCAGGCTGACTGTGACTAAAAAAATATTGAAAATACCTATGAACTATGTCATATCCAAAAAAATAAATTAAAATTATGCTATGATAGGTTCCTTTTAGAAGGAAAATGATGCACTCCAACATTTTTTTTTGACTATAATTTCATCTTGGTTGACTATGCGACTAATTTTATGATTTGGCAACGTGTGACTATTTAGGAGGGTTTACTATTTTTTTTGTATCTTGATTTACCATGAGAAAGATCCAAAACAAAAATAATATATCTTAAATAAGAAACATAATATATATCAAATGCAAAAATGGGGAAAATGGTTATGGTATAACCGAGCTACCCTTAAAAACCTCACACAATTTGTTTGTTGCCTACATAGCCCAAATAGGCCTGAGGCCAATGTAGTTCTCCCTCCTAGAGTGAGTGTACGAATTTTAAATTTTTTATATGAATGTAACTAGATATATTGCATTGATTGATTAACAATGAGTGACCTTGACATATAAATAAATCTATTTAAACTTGGCGTATGATTGTTACAATGTTTCAAAATTAGAATAGGAATAAATAGTGTGCTTTAGCTCAATGTGTAGTAGTATTTACCAAGTGATTGATAGATGTGTTTCGATAAGCCTTGATGTTCTTATATAGAGGAATATTTTGGATGTTTTTTTAACCAACATCGATAAAATCATAGGAGGGGTAAAATTCATTGTCTTGAATTTTAAAAAAATTATGTTGGAGTGTGGGGGACAAGGCCATGCTAGTGGACAAAGATGAAATGTGACCTTATTTGAGCTAGTGTCTTGTCTGATCTAGTGTGGTCTTGTATTATAGGAACATATACTAGTAGAATTGGTCTGGTAGGAACCTATAAGCAAAATAGCGATGCTTGAATGATGTTTTAACTAGTTGTAAGATAGTGAATATAATAGTGAATTCTCCCATATAGATTACAATTTTAAAAAATAATGAATAAACTAAGGGTAAGGATGTCAAGTAATTAATTAATAAATTTGATTTATTGCATTTTTTCCAATCTATTCTAGTGATGCAATGAAGTGAAAATACAAGAGTAAAATACATGTGAACCTAAGTATGTACACACATTTTTTACTTTGATGTGAAGCTTGATCATGCAATATGCATTAATGTAAAACCTCAAAGATCATGTAATATAATTGACCTATAACTTGATTTTTGAGAAGTGTGTGTTCTCCATTGTTGATTCATTTGGAAGAATGTTGAAACTATGGTGAATTGAGAGTGATAAAGTCTTAATTTGATAACCAATGAAAACCCTTGATTTGAAAAGATTGTATGCACCAAATCTCATCTAAATATGTAGAGTACTCTATAAAATAATTGAAGGGTGGAATCAATAAATGTGACTCGCTAATTTTTAATTGAAGAAGGTGTGGAACCATAAAATGTGGCTCACTAAATAGAGAAATTGAAACCATAGATGTTGAGTGTCACTAGAATCTAAAGTGGCCCACTTATAACATGAAGACAAATCACACTAATGCATATGGATCTATTTTGTATTTGAAACATTGAAACTTTAAAAGTTTAAAATTTTGTAAACTTGAAATTTCCATGAAGT